>CAMZMU010000120.1:11432274-11841977 GCA_947311845.1 Poa pratensis
ATGATGAAACTGATTGGTCGGGCATCCTCCCCTACGTGGCTTTGTTCAGCCAAATTTAGTCTTTTTTATCTCAAATCAGCTTGATGTGATTTTATTTGCAGATTATTTAAAATGGGTTGAGATCAATATTTCTTCAGATTAGTTTCTAATGGGCTTCATGTACAAAAAAGAGAAACCCAATACTCCAGGTATACCAGCCCTATTTGCTGGAGATTGAAGTACTTTAGCAGGCAAATTCAATCGTCAGATTGTTCATATTTGTTACAGTATCTAGTCTGAATATTTCAGCCGCTGTTTGTTACACGGTACCTGCTCTGAATATTTTAGTCGTTGATCCTGATGTATTCCAATCCAAGCCTTCTTTTCTTAGTGTCATTTTTCTATTTTGTTCTAATGCTACCTCATGGCCAGTTCATTATCACGGGAATCCCAAAATTTACTTGCTGGGATGTCGGATATATACCAATACTAAGATTTGTACTTTTGGAACTTCTGTAACTCCCTGTTCTGGAAAAAAGTTACCCATAAAGATTCCTGCTGTTGGCTATATTGTCTGATTGTATTTATTTCAGTGCCCAACTATAGTTATTGATTTGCTTACCCCATTCGAATCACTAATCTATTTCTTTAAATTCAGTTTACTGATCAAGCTCGTCCCTCAAATTTGGTTTTGCACACAGAAGTGGCCTTGAGGTAACCCATCTTGCTGTAGTTGTTTCCACACACTCTTCTTTCATTTTCTATCTGATCAAATGGGCATTGGTCCTCAGGGTGGCAGAACAATGATGTGTTGTGTAGATGTTAAGTTGGATCATTGCTCAGTTCATATGTGTGAAAGCACTACGCAGCCCCTTGCATTTAGCCGTTTGTGTTAGGGATGTAGACATGCTGTATACTGTTTTGACCAGCGTACAACTCTAACAAGATCGACATCTAAACATAGGCTATCGTCATACTCGATGTTTTTTGGAACTTGGAGTCGGATATTAAAATTAGAGCTTGTGCATGGACAGTTAGTGCCAAATTAACAAACTGATTGTCGCTGAAAGGTTAGTGCCAAATTAACATATTAATGTGGCTGTGTTGATAACACCTCCTCTCACAGGTTTTTTTAGATAAAGGGAGTTTTTATTACTTAAAAGAATTAAGTATTACACCCGGCCTCTGCATAGCTAGGATGCACACAGCCACTAGTTCACCAGTTCACGAGTCTCCATGCAGAAAATGAAAAGGCGAATTACATATCATAATGAGAAATTATAAAGACGCCTAAGATGGTGGTAGGTCGATCCGGAGATTATGTTGCCATCCATGCCGGGATAAAAAATCCCTGGCTGCTGCCTCCAAACGGGACGCCACCTCCATAAACAAATCCTGGTGCTCCACTCGTTGTAGGGCCGACCAAGCTCGTAGCAATGCTGTACAGCGATAGATAACCTGCATATAAGAAGCATTTTTATCGTTAAAAACCTTGTCATTTCTACATAGCCATAGCGACCAAATAACGGCAATCGCTCCCATCCTACTGAATAGTTTAAACCTAGGATCAACCCCGTTTAACCAGTTGCCAAACAAGTTTGCAACATTACGCGGGGGATGTAAGGTAGAACCTATCTGGACGGCTGACCATATAGACCTAGCGAACTCGCACTGAAAGAATAAGTGTGTAATAGTCTCGTCGTGATGACAGAAGACACACTTTTTGCTTCCGTGCCAATTGCGTTTGGCAAGGTTATCTTTTGTAAGAATTACACCTCGACGGAGATACCACGCAAACACTCTAGTTTTTAGCGGGATCTTCATCTTCCAAATTTTGTTATTAAACTTACTATCGACTGGTACATCGGGTAAAACTAACGCTCTATACATAGAATCTACCGAGAATTGACCATTCTTCGTAAGATTCCATCGAAATTTATCTCGACCTTCCGATAAATGGATGGACTCCAACCGGGTAGACAAAGCATTCCATGATGCTAGTCTTGGTCCAAGTAAACTTCTCCTGAACGAAACATTTGGAGGGGATGTACCCAGCACCTTAGCGATCGTGTCGCTCTTGTTTCGTACAATAGCATATAGGGCCGGATATTGTACACGAAGGGAAGTTTGGCCTAGCCATATATCCTCCCAGAAGCGAATTTCCGACCCATCCCCGATTAAGAAAGATCCATGTGGGAAAAAGAACTTCTTAGTGGCCATCAGGCCAGCCCAGAAGTGCGAATCACCAGGTTTCCAAAGAACCTGAGAGACGGCTTGAAAACCCACATACTTCCTCCTAAGGAGGGTTTGCCAAACTCCTTCTTCAGAAAGTAGTCTGAAGAGCCATTTACCTAGCAAAGCCCTGTTCTTGATCTCAAGGTCATGAACACCGAGCCCTCCTTGGTCTTTAGGGCAGCAAACCACACTCCATTTAGTCAGCCGATATTTTTTCTTCTCACTATCCCCTTGCCAAAAGAATCTAGATCGGAAATAATCCAATCGTTTCAAGACTCCTTTGGGAATTTGGAAGAATGAAATCATATACAGTACCATATTCGTAAGTACTGAATTTATGAGAACCAATCTTCCACCCAGGGATAAGAGCTTGCCTTTCCAGCTATTTAAACGAATTTGAAGTCTTTCCTCCACCTTTTTCCACTCAGCATTTGTAAGTCTCCGATAATGAATCGGAATACCCAAATAGTTGATAGGAAATTGACCTTGCACACAGCCAAAAAGCTCAGCATACAAGGCGGCATTATCCTGAGCCTCGCCAAAACAGAACAATTCGCTTTTATGGAAATTAATCTTAAGACCCGAAAGTTGCTCAAATGCCGACAAGATCAGATTTAGGTTACGAGCTTTTTCGATGTCATGGTCCATAAAAAGAATTGTATCGTCAGCGTATTGGAGAATCGATAACCCACCATCTACTAGATGTGGAATTAATCCTTCAATTTGGCCGTCAATTTTAGCGCGTTCGATGTATGCGTAACATTAAGCTCATATATATATTAGGTCAAACTTCTGCACTGGTATTGACGTGAGTTAACATGTGGGTCACAGTACTGTTCTCCAGGTCTTGAAAGTGCTCTGTTGCTTCAAATAGATTAATAGGTAACCTTCCAGTCTTGGTAAGCTTTCTTTACTCTTTCACATCGTGTTTATTATGCAAGTTAGAAGCTGACACAGTCATTGGAATAGTATTGTCTAGGAAAAAGCGTTAAATTATCAGTTCTGTGTTTGGCCATACCGTATTCTTAAAGTTCTTTATTATTCACTATGATATGACATTAAGCTTAACTTTGCGTACATATAACCACAAAAGTTATTGTCACGCATTTTCTTTGGTGGATTTAGGAAGATATGTTTCTTTCATTATAGAAAGCTCTAGGAAAACATGGTAGAAGTTAGTTATTAACCAATTAGTAGTTGGATGCCCGTGAGTTGCCTCGGGACAACAAAAATATGTATAGTGACATTAATGTTTTTTCCATGAAATTTACAAAAACAATCAGCATCAGTACTTTCTCAGAATGTTGCTATGCACGCCCATCGTCTTCATTGTCATCCTCTTATGGTTCCTTCTCTCCTAGCAAAGCATCTCCTTGTGCAATCTCTCGATCTCCCTCAAACACCTTCAGCCTCGTCCTCGTAATGATGGGCTTAGCACGCAGACTCGTCCTCCGGCAGAAGGCCGTTCCTCTTGAATTATCATGTCGACTATCCCCCTCGTCGCCTCATTGGCATTGACTTGGCCTTGGCGGCGTGGCTTGTCCTCATTGTCGCTTACATCCTCGTCCGCCCACCCACTCGTCCTCATGCTGCCACACATCTCATCCTTTTCACCCATGTGGCGTTAGTGCAGACTGTGATCATCAATCCCACTCTGGTGGCAACTCCTCTTATAGTTAGGGGTAGGAACAGAACAATAGCGATTGATGTAGGCGTCGAAGGTAGTGCTACAGCTTATGGGTACGATGGAGATTTTTTTCTCATCCTAGAGTGTTCTAGAGCTTATTTGCAGACAATCCGTGATGAAACTTTGCGTATTAGTGTTGACACAAAAACATTAAGTCCGAGTGCATGTGTCTTAAGTGTCTAGGTACGACAATATATCCTATCTCTTTTATCTTGCGCTCGATAAACTTTGATCTCTTTTATCCTGTGCTCGGAAACTTTGTTCTCTGGTTGTATTGAGATAAATTCTAACCTAAGACCCGGTGCCCTTTACCGGTGAGAGGCACCAAAAAATTGGCAAGCAACAAGCATATCACAAGTTGACTTCCTCGCTGTTGACATGTCCATGCTAAATGCATTCTAGTTTAGGCTATCTTACATTCCTACTCTATCATGAAAACGTCAATTTTAGCTTAGAGATAAGCCAGAAGGAAATAATTTGAGTTTTAGCTTGGGGTTGCCTCCCTCTCGATTAGACATGGGAAATGCCTTGACACTAGCTTGGACGTCTTCCATGTCGCCAACCAAAGGGGCACGCTTGATGTCCTTGAGCTTGACTTGAGGGCAGTTGAGGCAAATGACACTCCAAAGGTCTAGTCGGCCATCGACGCTGGCGCAAGAGGTGATGGACGACTTGACGCGCATCCACCACGTGTAGTACACCGCTAGCACATACCAAACACAGACAAATCAAATCCACATCATAGCGCCACCAATTAATGCCACCGACACATGTCAAAAACAAAATTGGTAACTAATCAAGCTAATAATTTCTTTTAAAAGTGGATGTTTTTGCATCAGCAATCTTATCTCTTTTTCCAGCAGTGCCTCTCGTCACCATATCACACGACACCAAGTTCAACTGTTGAACCAAACATTCTTATCAGAAAGTCTAGAAATAGAAGAATAGAAAATGACAAAAAGAACAAAGTGATATAAAAAATGGGAAAGTGCTGAACTTATCACTCCTATTCCTTTATGGAGGCTGAAGGCTTTTTTTTTTTTGAAACTTTTCTACTGCAGGGGAGCCCCCCACAGCCTCACTCTTCCACCTTTATTAATAAAAAGCAGTAAACACTGTACAAGGGAACTTACCGGCTAATTACAGGCTATTTACAAGAAAAACTTAGTGTAAATTGTCAAGCCATGAAGACAAAGAGGGAACAACCGAGCTCTTTACCCTGAATTTAATCAGGGTAACTTCATGTACAAAAGAGGCCTTCCATCCTCTGAAGGTGGGTCGGATGTTTTTAAAAATCCATCCATTTCGCTGCTTCCAGATGGTTCAGCAGGCAAGAATTACAATTTCAATGAAACATGGTCCCTTGAATCTTCTTTTAGCAGCAGAAAGCACTTGGGAAGGAGAGTTCCCTGGGATCCATGGAATTTGAAGGTAATTCCAAACACGAGTACTGAAGGTACAGTTGAAGAACAAATGTCTCCAGTCTTCGTAATGATGTCCCACACAAAGCTCACAGTCATTACTGTCAGACACATTCCAGTGTCGTCGGACGAGCATGTCCCTTGTGTTGATTCTATCATGCAACAACAACCAGGCAAAAAATTTATGTTTTGATTGACACTTGCTTCTCCAAATCCATATAGATGGTGCATGATTCTCCAAATGGTGGAAGTGGTGTCTATAAACGTTTCTTGGCCTGAATATACCCGAACTCTCTAGTGTGCTTACCCAGACATCATGTTCTCCATCGACCAGATTAATCTCTTGCAATATAATCTGCAGTTGCTTATATTCCTCATAAGCTTCAACCGAGAGAGGAAGATGGAAAGCTTGCAGTCTATTATCCAATGTCATGAATTCCTTTACTGACTGTAGCTTGTCTAATGCGAAAGAGAATAGACGAGGAAAATTGTTTTCTAACCTTTCATGGCCCCAGAGATCTGACCAGAGGAGCACCGACATTCCATTCTTTACTCGACACATGGTAATGGCCCTGTATGCATCCGAGAGTGCCATGACACCTCTCCACCAGAAAGAACCTGAAGAAATCACAGCATGTGGTACCACATTGTGATAATATGTATCTTTTATAAGCTGCACCCAGGGAGTAGGATCATTGTTGTAAAACTTGTGTAGGTGCTTCATAAGGAGAGCTGCGTTTTGGACCTTAAGGTTCAATATTCCCAGTCCTCCCTTTTCTTTTGGTTTACAAACCATATCCCAGGCTGCAAGAGATTGCACTTTGTCCTTGTCCTTTTTTCTCCACAGACAGTGGCGCCTTGCTCTATCAAGTACCTCAAAGAGTCCCAATGGCAAATGTAAGGTCAGTAGGAAGTGTAAAGGCATAGAGGACAAAACAGAGTTCACTAACACCAGCCTATCTCCATATGATAAGAAGGAGGCAGTAGCTGTCAATCTCCTTTCAACACGATCCGTGAGCGGCGACAGTTCTCTGATAGTTGGCCTAGTAGTACCCATTGGAAGTCCCAAATATGTGAAAGGCATGCTTCCCAGCTTGCATTCGAAGAAGTCTGCAAGCTCTGTCACCTCTGAACTGCTGAGGTTAATGGGTATCATTGAAGATTTGTGAAAATTTATCTTTAGGCCAGTAAAAGCAGAGTATACATGCAAAATATTTTTGAAGACCTCCAAGTCTTTTTTGCAGGCTGGCAGCACCACCAGTGTGTCATCAGCGTATTGTACTATTGGATAATCCCGTCTTATTGGAATAGGGCTTGATAAAATCCCATCTCTGTAGGCTTTGTTCACAATACTTTGCAGCAGATCAGCCCCTTCTACAAACAACAGGGGAGAGAGAGGATCCCCCTGTCTTACCCCACGCTTGCATATAAAAGGCTTACCAGGGACTCCATTTAGAAGTACAGATGAAGAACCAGAAGTCAAAATTTCCTTAACCCATAGGATAAAAAGTTTGGGGAATCCTTTAGCTTGGAGTACTCGGCTTTGCAAAGCGACAAAGTCGGTCAAGAACTTTTAAAATACATAATGTGTATATCACCGTTTTGTAGCTTGACAAATATCTGAAGGTGGGCACGCTCACGTCGACAACCTTCGGGGAAGCATTCATGGTGCTTTCTAATACCTAGTGTCACCCATCTATCAATCTACAACCAATATACCATCGCTGAAGAGGTCAATAACTGTAGAGAGAGTCGGCCATCAATTGTCTTGCTTGCCATCAACGTGCACCGTCGCCTCATCTCTCCCAAGTCACTCTGAAACAGTAGGTCATGTTTTCATAAAACAGAATAAGTATCAAATACTTGAAAACCGAAACAAGTGTTTGTAAGATAAAAACATTTATAACCTGTATATCAAATATACCTTCTCCGTCGATGATCTCCCATGCTATGGGCTCTACATTCAGAGTTCTCAGCTGGCTCATGAACTCAATAAAGGTGCGCAACACCCCATCTATCGCAAAAGCCACTGGCGTATCCAGCGGGTGGACCGGGGGGGCCGTGGCCCACCCAGATTTCTGGGAATTTTTTCGACCCCCCATATAGGAAGCAGCCTTGTTTGACCTTAGCTGCCGCCTGCAGCCTGCTAACCTTTTTATTTTTTCGTAGCGCATCTTGCAGCCTTGTTTGTTGGTACACGATCAAGGCGTGGATCACGAGTTCACGACCAGGCATCGAGCGAGAGGCCGGGGCTGTTCGATCGATGGGTTCACGCAGCGAGCAGGCTTTCCCTGATTCCGTCCAGATCGAGCCGGCCATCTAGGGAAAGCGGGCCAGGTTGCAATATTGACATATACGTGCATTACAGGGGATTTAGTTTACATAACTGTTCTTTTTTCTTTAAACAAGATTGTTTTAGTACATACAGTACATGGTAAGCACATTCTTTAGTGATACTAATTAAGAGTTGTACAATAAATTAAAACAACAAAGATATAACAATAATTTCATTGGTCGAAGACAATCGCACATTTAATAAAATATTCTCGCTTCAAGCTTTGTCAAAGGAACCAAATGCGCACATTCGATTTCTTTTGTGATTGTGGAATTCAAGTTAGCCCCGTGATATAATGTAATGCGGTGTTTCATTGATTTGCAATTTTTTGAATTACAATTTTTTGAATTGATCGCCTATTTATACTATTTGGTAAAAAAATCCGCGGTGCGACATTTTTGTTGTAGTGTGCTCACCCAACAATTTTTTCCTGGATACGCCACTGGCAAAAGTAACATCCAGTAGTGCAGATCAACTGTGACACGCTTATGCATGTCGTACATCTTACTCAAGTGACTCTCTAAGAAGGTGTTTTATTTCATCTTGGTTGAAATAAATATGTCCAGATGCTCATACTTCATCAGCCTTATATGATGTATGAACAGTACCCTAAGTTAATCAACCATCTCAAATGGCTTGGTGTTCTTGAAACGTGCTTTCAACTAAGGCTCCATGCAGCAACTCATGAGGCATTGGACAGCAATGGCAATATCACGGCGATCACGATATTCATCATCGTCTTCCTCGCTCGCGGAGTCTCGTGCTGGATCTCCTAAAGGTTCTTCTATTACGTAGAGTATGTCATTGTAGTTGAGGGTGTCCCTCAGTTCTTGATACCACTCAATGAAGTTGGACCCATCGGACTTAAGTAGTGGACCGCGAAGGAACGGGCCAAATTCAAAATTGGTGTTAGGGTATTTTTTTTATAAAATTAGTCTTATTGTTCTTGCGAATATCTCTGTGATTGTCTTACCCAACAACAATTTTGAATTTGGCCCATTCCTCCGCGGTCCGGAACTTTAAACCGATGGGTCTAACTTCATTGACTGTTACCAAGACCTGAGGAATATCCTCAGCTATAATGACTTACTCTACATAATAGAAGAGCTGTTAGGAGATCAACCAGGAGACTCCGCAAACGAAAAAGATGATGATGATTATCGTGATCGCTTCGATACTGCCATTGATGTCCAATGCCTCATAACTTGCTGCATGGTGACTCGGTTGAAATCACGTTTCAAGAACACCATGCCATATGAGATGGTTGATGCACTTAAAACACTGTTCATAGAGCAGATTAGGCTGATGAAGTATGAGCATCTAGACACTTTTCTTTCAATCAAGATGAAAGAAAACACATGCTTAGAGAGTTACTTGAGGAAGATGTACGGCATACATAAGCGCCTCACAGTTGACCTGGACTACTGAATGTTGCCTTTGCGATAGATGAGGTGTTGCGTATGTTTCCTCCCATCTACAAAGACCACGTCCAAAGCTATGTCATAAGATGTGAATCACTCACCTTTATTGAGTTCATTAGCTAGTTGAGAACTCTGAATATAGAGCCCATAGTATTTGATATACAAGTTATAAATGTTTTTATCTTACAAACACGTGTTGCGGTTTTAAAGTATTTGATACTTATTTAGTTTTATGAAAACAATACCTACTGTTTTAGAGTGACTTGGGAGAGATGAGGCGACGGTGCACGTTGATGGCAAGCAAGACAATTGATGGCCGACGACATTCTCCCTCTACAGTTATCGATTTTGATTAGAGGATTTGAACAGAGTTTTTTTAAAAGCATATCTCCTTGGATCGCATGCATGCAAGAACTAAAATCAATTGCTATTAAAAGAGTCTACCGCATGCAGAAAACAAAATCCAGATTAGAGGTGCACTCGCGTCGACACCATCCTAGAAATTTGCATTAGATCATATAGAAAAGTAACATACGCCCACATGATGCTTCTCTATAAACATGGTCTCACAGTTATTCGTATCGCCACAAACACGACTACTAAAAACACCAATATCTCTACCTTCGTGTGTGCTTTGTGTCGATGCGCGCCTGAGCCAGTAGGTCGCCGCGCTCCGCCTCTACGGAATGTCCAACGTCATCAACATCCACATCGCCCCTGCGTTGCCGCTTGTCGTTACGACTATCCCACAAGCATCCCTTCGAAGATAACATCTTGGACTTCAAGTTGTCCAACACTTCTTCGACCATGCTCTTTACCAGGACTGCTTCTGTGTGGAGATCAAGCTCACGCTTCACCCAAGCGACATCGTCTTGCTGCACACCCCGCTGCACCGTCGTGGGGACAAGTAATTTGACAATGACCCGCTCTATGTCGACGACGTGCTATTCTGGGTGGGTCGAAGGTGGTCAGGTCTCCAAGTAAAACTGAATGTAAGTGATAAAAAAATCGGTACACAACGTCTTCATACGAACTTGAAGTACCCTAAACTGTGCCCTTGGTCTATGGATGGCTCGTGGACATCGTCGCAGATAAAAGGCAGTGTTGCTGCCCTTGGTCTATGGATGGCTCATGGACATCGTCGCAGAAAAAAGGCAGCATTGCTGCCCTTGGTCACTGATGAGATCCCGTGGCTGATACGTAGCAGCCCAAAAATATCAATCAAGACAATTGTGAAAACAATCGCTAAAATGTAATCATCAAAACTTCCATCTACAATTATTTACTCTCTGCAAACCAGCCAAAAATATCAACCATGTACTTATTTTGGAAATAACCGCCTAAACGATGTGCATGTTCTTTCTTCAAATAAAAATAATAACAATGAAACTATACACACGTTGTGCTAGTGATATTGTCACCATGATGAAGCCATCTTTTACATAGCTTGTGCACCCTTCTTTGCACTCAACTATGTCTTCTCTGCCTCAAACCCATGGTCTTCTAAGAATCCTTTAGAGAAAGACATCTTTGAACTCTAGCTTTTCAATGACACGATAATTCTTGAGCTTGGCCTCTTCGTACCACTTGTGCTCCACCGACGGAACCGAGCAATTTGGAACTGAGAAGATTGACGCCGCTTTGGCGCAAAACAAGGTCCATACCCATGAGTTCGAAGGACTCCAGGATCTTCTTTCACGCTACGAGATTCTCGCTTACAATAACAAATAAATATGAAAGTCATGCTGCCCTTAGAGATGTTTTTATTCTCCATGATCACCCCACAAAAAGTGTAGGTTTTATTTTCTTTAGCAGGTTCCTATGGAGCAACGCCTTCCTGTCGCGGCAGAGCTCTTAGTACGTCTTGCATAGGTGAAACAATTAATGGTAGATGACCACCGAAACATTGATGATGATGTTGAAGTTACTAAAACTCGGTGTGTGGATCACCCATAAACTTTATGTCATCATCTACTGCTCCTTCACTGACTAGGTTGTTGTTATCATAGTCGGTTGCTGACATTGGTGGCCTCTCACCCGTTGCAGTTTTCATCATTTTTCAGAGGTTACATTTTCCATTGTCATGATTCTGTTCATAGTGCGTTCTCTCTTTATATATACACCTGAAAAAATAGGCATGTCACTGATCTAATTCACACACCGGCATGCCTAATGTTTTTCATTTGTATATAATAAGAGAGGATGTGTTGGCGACGACTCATAATGACGGAAATAGTAATCTAAAAAAAAAATGATGCAAAGTGTAAGAAGAGTCCAAAGGTGACCTGAGCTAGCAGGTCAACACCACACCAGACAATGATAGCAACAATCTAGCCAATGAAGAAGCAGTAGATAATTTCATTAGGTTTTAAAGTGATCTAGACACCCAGTGTCAGAGATTTCAACATCATAATCGTTGTTTCAGTTGCATCTCCATGAATTATTCTTTGATCACCTCTGCAACACCTAGTATGAGCTATCTCGTGGCAGGAAGGTGTTGCTCCATAGGCATCTGCTCAGGTAGATAAAACCTCTAAACTTGTTGTGGGAGGAAATCTTGGAGACTATTGACATATTTGAGGGAATGATAACCTTCGTGTTTGCTTCTTATTGTTGTTGCAGCGCCATTACGGCGTGGAAAAACAATCTCGAGTCCTTGGAACTCATGGGTATGGACGTTGCTTTGCGCCAAAGCGGAAACGATCTTCTTAGTCTACAAATTGCTTGGTCCTGTCGGTGGAGCACCAGGGGTACAAAGAAGCCAAGCTCGAGAAGGGTCGTCGCGTGGAGAAGATAGAGTAAAATACGTCGTCTCTAAAAGATTCTTAGAAGGTGTTGAGGCCGAGGAGGTGTAATTGAGTGTGAAGAAGTGTGCGCAAGGTATGTTCAGGATGGTGACAATATCACTGTGATATGTGCATATCTTTATTTTTTTATTATTTGAAGAAAGAACATGCACATCATGTTGTGCACAACAATGGGAAGAAATGTAGCATTGTGCTCAACAATGTCGGAAGAAATATAAGCCACATTTGTCTAATTCGATGGTTATGTGACATTTGGTCCAACCTGACATACGAAAAGATGTTATGAGTGCTTTGTATTTAATTCATGTAAATAATGTTCATCATGACCAATGTTAGGAGTACTTTTTGAACAGCGCATGTGAACAGCGCATGACCAATGTTAGGAGTACTTTTCAGGGTCCTTACTGTCTGTCAAACCCTCCAAAATTGGGTGAAGTTCTTTTCCTTGCACACAGCTACCTGTTAATGGTAGATCCTGCAACACTTAAACCAAGTCTGCATAGGCAAGTTATTTGATTGCTAGATATATCTGCACTTGCAATTAAGGTAGACAGTTTATATATTAGCATGTGATCCTCCTTTATTATGCCGAGATAATCATTTTAAGGCGTCCAAGGCAATAATTACAAGGTTCCTCTTGTCTGATGAGTTCTTGAATATGGCATGTTTGATAGATAAACGGAGCTGGTGTTGGTTATTTTAGTGATCTGTATTTTTTTAGCAGATCGTGCTTACTGGCGGTATCACCCTCGCCCCGGCAGTTTGTGTATTTCTTACTTGCTGCGATTGCAAGCCTGCGTGGTATGCGTCTCCATATTCCCATATGTTTGGTCTGGTTCTTACGCTAATATGTATCTTTGCAACGATCATCCTGCCGTTTATGGTTTTTGCAGGAATGGTTGTGCTTGGCAGAATTACAAATCTTTGTTTGCCTTGCATCTTCTCTCACTTAAGTGCAGACATTGAAAATGGGCAGGTTATCCCTTTTCGTTCGCTTGCTTCTGTGCATGCCTTGTAATGCACTTAGTTAGTACCTTGTGAAATAATGTGCGAGCAAAGAAAACTACAGGCCGAAGACCAAAATAATGAGCCATGTTGTAATACTGGTTATGTTTGGCCATTTTTTAGTACTTTCCAATGCATGCCCATCATGGATAAGCAATCGAAATTGCAGGCACTTGCACAACACAAACAGGATTTGAAACATCATAAAAAAATTGAAAATCGATCTCATATTGAGAAACAAGGAACTTTAATATGTGCTGCTACACTGCTAAAGCCTAAAAGTACATGTATCAACACACTTTTCTTATTTAATTATTGATTTTTTCTGTAAACCTACAAGAACTCACAGAGATGTGTCGTAAACCAGTGGCAGAGATTGCTCAGAGTGTCAAACCTGTTCAAAATAATGAACTTCCTGCTTCTACTGGCCGTCATGTCATTAAGCAAATGAATGCACCAACTGCACCGGAGCAATTCAGGAATAGGTGCGAGAGATACGCGCCATCTTCTTGCAAGCTCTTATCTTGATCAGGTATTGCATTTTTCGAGATTCGTATACTCTAATAGATGATTATTGTATTGTTATTTTTATTTTACCTCCAGCTATCTAGATAAGCCCCAGTATCTCCAATACTCATTGGACAGATACATAAATGGAGATTTTTGGCTCTGGAATTGCTTTGTTCCCTTTTTTATTAAACAAAATCCATATTTACAAGTTTTCTAAAATTTGAAAAAAAAAATCCTGCATGTTTCAATGAGATGTATCCAATAAACTTGTACAATCTCAATTTGAAATACTTTATATTCATAGCTAGACGAAAATGGCAAATCTGTGGATCTCAATATACACACTTTCAAAGTTCTGCAAATACACAAGATTTTGTCTTTTTTGTGTAAGTCATAAGACAAAGAATTTTGCATGCGTGTAGGATGCATCATTGGTAGACCCTGAATTTTTTTCAGATTTTTAAAAAAATTCAATATAGTTTTACTTTTTTCGAAAATAAAGGATTAGGAACCAAAGTGATGTTTCCCAGATACATAGTCTACTTCTGTCGTATTGCCTTGCATTCTACAATTTGAATTTAAATCTTTGCTCAAGACAGTATGATTTTCTTTTCAAGGTTTCCACTTCTCATCAAATTAGTTATCCTACATTCTTGTATGCACTGCATTTCAGATTTGCGAAATGTTTGTTTTGTGTACTTTAAGTTGTATCTGATATGACGAGCAACGCTCTTTACTCCGACTGGCAAACACCAAAACCAGACGATAGAAGTGGAGACAAGTACTGCGGTCTGTGCTGTATATGTAACTAGCTAAATGGTAAATACTGGAGAGAAGAAAAGTCAAGTCAGATAACTGGTAATGTGGAGCCTGTGTCATCAGTGTCTACTTTTGTTCACATTATTGGAGCCGATGTCATGAGTACTGCGGTATACTTGTTACTTTTTTGTAATTCAGAATTCCGTTAACCAATTTCCATCTGATTCAGAGAATATATTTATGTTATTTGTTGTGCTGACATAATAAATGGGAATGAGAGGCACGCTAAAATTAGAGATGGACTTAATTCTAAATTACTGCCAAAACGTTTTATATTAGTGTACATAGGGATTACAAAATTCTCCTGTGGATTATTAAAAATACTAATAGATCAAATATATAAGTTACAAGTCAAATATATAACAATCATTCTTAACATTCCATCGTCCTAATGGAAAAGTGCAACAGGGTGTACCATCATGATCTAGTGAGGTGTTGAGGGAAAGCAAGTTCAGATTGCAGCAGTGGGTGGTGGTGAAGTTGGATGTTGAAAAGGCATATGACAAAGTGAACTGGGAGTTCCACAGAGAGGGTTTAGTGATAATTGGATTAGAAATGTACTTGGTACTATGAGTGTGAAATTGAATGATGTACGGTTCCCATACTTTGGGTCATAAAGGTGTGAGATAGGTCTTTTCCCCATTTCTTTTCAACATGGTAATGATTATCCTATAAAAAATGATCCACGTTGTGCAGGGGAATGGGTGGGAGGAATGAACATTTAGGGCATGTTTGGTAGCCCGGTTGCCGTTTGAATATCTCCTCCCAACCAATTTCTTGCTGTTTGGTAACCTATATTTGCTTCTGGGCCGTGCCCATCTTGCCCTGAGAACTCCTCTCAGCCATGCTGCGGAGAGAAGCTCGGATCGAGCTTCTCAACTCAGTCGGGCTGAGGTCATACGGAATATCCCACGCGTGGGTCTCACCCGAGCTGTGAGCCGCCCACCCCGGCGAAAAAATCCTCTCATCACCCCCCCCCCCCCCCCCACGCCCTCTCTCCCCCTTTCCCTCGCTCCCGTCGCCCAACGTAGTCATACGAGCTACCAAACAACATCTCTACTCAACATGTGTCTCATCATATGACCGACCAAACACCTAGCAATATATCAACACAACATGTATATGGTCAGCTTGTATCTAGTGGGAATCCCATGCCAAGGTGATACATGCTACCAAACACACCCTTAATGGAGCATGGAGTGGCTGTGTTGATGAATAGTGACGATACTATAATTTTGTTGAAAGATGATGTGGAATGTGCCATGAATGTTTGGGGGGGGGGGGGGGGGGGGGGGGAGTGATAAAAACAAAAGATATACTTCAAGAAAATGAAAAATAGGACCAACAAAAATAGGGATGGAAAAGAATCAGATGTGAGTCGGATACTCCTCTTCCCACTTTCGATTTCATATTGTCAAAGTGTATACAATACAAATATTGATGTTGTCGAATAGGAATGCGGAGCTGATGTCACACAGATAGGGACGTGGATCGTATGTTTTCTTAATTCCGAATACGAGTATCGCGAAATAATAGACTAAATTCTTATAATGAGTCAACTATATAACGATACAATGATAAATATAGTGACATAGTACACAACAACTCAAGTTAAACCACATAAAAATACATTTTACCACTTTGTTAGTTTTTCAGGTTGGGTAATTGGCAAACAGGGCTAGAATTAGCAAAATTGGCTAAAATAACTTTATTCGGTGGATATTTCCATATTCATATTTGCTTTAAAATTCAATGCCACATTTGTACGGAAAGTCATTTTGGCTCCTGAGTTCTAGTGATCTTGGTTTTTTCGAAAAAAAATATTTAAGAGTTTCAAAAAAACTGAAAAAAAGCCATGCATGTTCTCAGTGATATATTCTACAAGCTTTCAAATCTTTAATGTAAAATACAATACGTTTTGAGCCACACAAAATAATAAAACTTGAAACTTTGAAACTCTATATTGTTGACTATATTCAGGTCTGTACATTTGTCATTTTTGTGCAGCCCAAAAGGTAAGGTATTTTGCAATGAGATTTTACACGATTGTAGTATATATAATTTAGAACATACATGATTTTTTTAAAAAAATTTGAAACTTCTTAAATATACTTTTTGATTTTTTTTGAAATAACCGAGATCACTGGACCTCGGTGAAAGAGCATGCTTTGCTCTTAATCCGTTTTGGAGTTTAATGACATCACACTCACATGACTAGTTTGTTCCTAAGTTATGGCAGGTATTCAAATGACCGTACGTGAAGTTCAAAGATGGAAGAGAGAGGAGCTGAAAAATCTAACCAAGCAAAAACTTAGTCTGGCGGTAGTATAGCTAGTATGCAGCGATAGTACTGATCCTCCTGGTGTTGTACTGCTGCAGCGTACTGGTACCTAGTCCCGGGCGGTAGTACCGCGGAAAGTATTGCGCCTTTCAGGCAGTGGTACTACCGCTGGAACTACCACTCGAGGTAACGCCAGCTCGGTTTTCGTCCCTGGTTTATCGTCGGTACCTCGGCGGTAGCTACCACGTGCTACCGCCGGAATGCTATGATTTAATTCAAAGCACGCCAACGGTATTACCGGAGCAAATCACCGGTAGTACCGCTCCCTGTCAGCAATGGTAGCGCAGCGCGCTATAGCTGCTGCTGGGAGCTGGCACTGCCTCAGTACGCTCGGAAGCCAGGAGCGGTAGTACCGCTGGATCCCAGCTGTAGTACCGCTATGCACGACTTCCGTACATAACGGTTCGATTTTTGGGCCCCCTATATAAAGGGCTCTTCTTCCCCAAGAAGAGGCTGCGGCTTACAATCCATCCTCCATTAATTGCGGAGTTCCCAACTACTAGATCTTCCACTCCAACCATCCAAACCTCTTGAAACCTTGAAGAGTCATGGAGGAGGTCTAGATCTACAACTCCACCAAGGAATTTCAAATCCACCGATACCCTTTGTGGTTCTTGTGTCCTCCTTGAGTTGCTTGTAACCCTAGGACGCCTTTGTGCGTTTCGGAGCCTCGACTTGTTGCGAAAAGTTCCGGTGCATTGTTGAGAGGCTCCAACTCATTGTGGAGTTCCTCGACCTTTGTGTACCGGCTTGGTTGATGAGCCGATCCCTCACGTGTGAAGCTCACAGAGGATATAGTGAGCACGTCCATGCTATTGGAGCACCTAGGTGGCTCCGCACTTCTCCAACGTAGATGTACTTCCTTTGAGAAGGAACTACGGAAAATATCTCCATGTGTCTACTTTACGGTTATTTATATCATTTTCTTGTTGCTTCCGCTACGTTTGTATGTTGCTTGTACACATAGGTTGCAATCATCTAGTGCACGTCTACCTTGTTATACATTGCTAAAGACTTAATTAAAAAGAAAAGGCTAAAATTTGGTAGTCGCCTATTTACTCTCCCCCCCCCCCCCCCCCCTCACTCTCTAGTCGACCATATCGATCTTTCACTCGGGAGGACCAAATCTCCACCCACATTTGTATATGTATTTGTAAAACGAATCCGGATATTTACCACATACAATTTTCTTCCGGATTCGAATACGAATGTCAAATAATTCGAATTATCCACTTCTAGTTCCCCTCCCTAAACAAGAAGATATTTCTTCTATATGGAGCTAAAACTCGATGATGTATTTGAGCATGTGCATCTTATTGTCTATGTGGGTACATCATTATTGCTTTTCTGCGTGCACCCGTTTTAGCTCGTTTAACCGATCCATTAAAACAACATATCTATGCGCTAAGGAGTGTGATGACAATTTTTACCATCTACAGAAGGATATTTTAACATCAATGCTAGCCAGTTTGTCCTGTATGCATTTGTTTCAAAATTCAAATCTCCATTGCATAGGATGTAAATGACCGTATGGGGGATTACCAACATTAACGATTCTCAAGAGGACCATCACGAAATGTTTTGGTAGGACATCGTTTTGCAAGTGAGTACTTTGCATGAACAACCCTCAAAATTTACCAATTTTGGAAAATCAGACCCTCTCCTTCCCCAAATCATCAAAAACGCGATGGCGAAGGACCCGGCAGGCCGGCAGTTGACGACTCTCCAAATCAGCCCACCCGAACGCTCCCCTCCGGCCACCATGGACGCAACCGAGCTCGCGGCGTCCCGCGACGACGAGGAGGCGGCTCCCCTAGTCTCGGCCGCCGGCGACGGCCGCCGCGGCGCGGGCGCAGCGTCGGAGACCCGCGACACGCACCTCCTCAGCTCGGCCTTCTTCTTCGTCTTCCTCGCCTACCACGCCGCCCAGAACCTCCAGAGCACCGTGAACACGGTACGCCCCACCCCATACCCGGAATTCCCCGGCGCCATGACGCGGCGAATTGATTGACTGATTGGTGCCGGCCGCAAACGTGGTGGCTCGCACGCAGGACGGCAACCTGGGGTCGATATCGCTGGGGCTGCTGTACACGTCGTTCACGGCGTTCTCGGTGGTGGGTTCCCCGGTGGTGCGGCGGATGGGGTCCAAGCGCGCCCTCGTGCTCGGCACCTCCGGCTACCTCCTATTCATCGCCGCCAACCTCGCCCCGTCCTGGTATGTACAGTACACACGCTACCGCCAAGCCGCTGGCTCCGATTGCTTCTGCTGTAATTTCTCTGTCCTCGGTATATTCTCAGTCAGAGTTTCCGAGTTCTGACGATTACGACGTATCTCTGGAAAATTGAATCTAGCTAACTGAAATACTGAATCTGTCAGACGAATATTCATGAGTGATAGTGCAAATAAGGGAACGCCGAGGGGGTAAAGGGATAGTATACTAACTTGTCAGCTCGAAAAACGTCCCTCTCGTGCTTTGCCGTCCAAGCAACGTGAGATGCCCCACGCCACGCGGACGCCGCCGTTTGGCTCATGGGTGTCTGAGAAGACATTTGCACCAACCAGGGGTCTCAAATGAAGGCAGATAAAGGTTTTTAAAAATAATAGACATTTGCATATTTTTAAATCTCTAAATTTTGTTGGTCCAGAATGTTTTTTCAGAATTTTTTGAAACATATAAATATAATTTTAAATATTTTAAAATGGAAGGAACACTGAATCTCGATAGCCAAAGACACTTTTGAATCATCAACAACTATAATACTACGTGGATATAATATGAAATCTCATTTCATGATGTATAGAGTGATACTAATTTGTCATTGTAGATGTTGATGGTATTTTCTATAAACTTAGTAAAACTTCACATTTATACAAATGTAATGCAACTTATTTTTAAAAAATACAACTCGTAATACACAGAACAATAGCCATGCACATATTAAAAATGTTATCATAAAGCTTTACATTTGTCATAATACACACAACAATAGGTTTTACACACAACTTTACATTTTTCATTTTCGCTCAGCCTAAAATAGACTGAATTTTGTACTCCATGTGATTCATAATAAGTGTCGCAGTTTTAAACCACCCGACATATTATGGATCGAAAGAGTATTATGAGAGTTCAACATTAGCTACATTTTTCATAAACAGCGCTACCTATTCGGCCTCTCGGTGTCCGAGTGCAGTTGGATCAGAACCGCCGATTAATCTACTGAGACTGGCAGATCATGGATCCGATTAATCTACCGAGTCCCGGTGCCGGCGGCAGAAGCATTGGATAGTACGAAGCAGGTGCCAACAACCATCCCCGTCAGTCGCGGAAGCTCCAAGCAGGATACAGACACGACGCGCAGGCCACAGCTGAATTTTAATCAAACACCATGGATCTCGAGCTAAGCTACGCCATTAAGCTTATAATTTAAGTGAGTTTGCGATGCTCTCGATCCGTATCACTAATTCACTGTCGTGAGAGTCGGGCCATTGTAAATCTATGGTGCCACGTGTGTTAATAATCGGCGGACACACCAAAAATGCACGGACAAAAAGTTTTTTCTAAAATGGTCGCCAAAGAAGAACTAGAAAAAGATTCATGGACAGGGTCACAGGGAAGCTCAGCGAGATGGCCAACTAGGCAAGTATTGTTCGTTGGCGGCAGTTACGGCCAAGGATCTGAGCCGCTGCCATGCGGGTCCCACGTGACGGATGGCCTTGTCCCCTCTCCCGCTCGCTCGCCGGCCGGCCGGCCGGCCGCCTACTGTACAGTCTCGCGGTATAAAGACTTCTAGAATCTTCTCCTGCTACGCCACTCTCACAGTCTCGCATATCCCTCCCTCCTGGGCGCTTGTTCTAGAAGCCTTTCGCCATGGACGCCAGCCGCGACGAGGAGGCCGCCGCGGAGCCACTCCTCGCCGCTCCCCCGCGGCGGAGCCACGCCGCCGACGTGCACGTCCTCTCCGCCGCCTTCCTCTTCGTGTTCTCCGCCTACGGCGCCGCCCAGAACCTCCAGAGCACAGTCAACACCGTACGCGCGCCTCCCCTTCCCTCTCTGATCCCGCTCGGTTCGATCGGCCCTTTCCTGACGGGATCCTGGCTGCAGGAGGGCGATCTGGGCACCGTCTCCATGGGGGTCCTGTACACCTCCTTCACGCTCTTCGCTGTCGCGGCGTCGCCCATCGTCAGGTGGCTCGGCGCCAGCCGCGCGCTCGTTGTCGGCACCAGCGGCTACCTCCTCTTCATTCTCGCCAACCTGGTCCCGACATGGTGCGTAACTGCGTATTAGTTACAGAGTCCACCAGTCCGACTCTGAAAGTCTGACATGCCATGGACGGTGTCGTGGTGCTGAATTTTGATGCCTGCTTGGTAGAATGCCTACCTAGACGCTGATCGATTCTATTCAGTTCATTTCCATGGGCTGCATTCTGCCCCCTGATTCGTACTTGAATTGGAATCTCGTTAGGCCTTTTGCCTTGTCAAGATAATGGATTCGAATTACATGTTCATTAAGTTCTTGGGTTTATCAGGATTGAACTTCATTGCAGATTTAGTTAGTAACTCTGATGATCTTAGGCATAACCTTAGCTCTTGCATCTGGTAGAAGCTTTGCAATATGGACCTATCCACTAGGTTGTACATTGCAACAGTCTAGGTTTCAAACAATGCAATGCTCTGTTTAGCTGGGAGTAAAAATCTCAGTTAGCCCAAATAGCTAATTCAGTGTAAGCGTGTATGTAGTGTACTAATGCAAATCTATCCTCAGTCTTCAGTACCAGGAAAGTAATAGTCTATTGTCTTTTGTATGTAATACCAATATATCGATCATGAATGGCTTTTTACCCTATTAAATGTGCTTCATAATCTGGCAAATATTTCAGTTGAGTAAAATGCCAGGGTTTTTTCTTTAGGTTTAGTAAATTCAACATTCTGCAGTAATTAGATACCTTTGATGTTAACTTGAAGAAAAAATTAACAGGTATACAATGGTACCAGCTTCACTGTACCTGGGTTTTACTGCATCGATCATTTGGGTTGGGCAGGTAATACAGTTACATTCCAGTAAACTATCTTACTGCGTCGATCATTTGGGTTTTACTGCCAACCTTTCATATTTCATTTCCGTCCGCAATGCAGGGCACGTATCTTACTTCCGCTGCCCTCAGTCATGCAAGAGACAATAATTTACCCGAGGGTCCAACCTTAGGAAGCTTTAATGGAGAGTTTTGGGGAGTGTTCGCTAGCACTCAGGTACAACTGCACAAGCGCTATTTTCTCCCGAAAGATGCCAGAAGTACTACTTTACATTTGTTCTTCATACCCCAAGTGTAGCTTCTATTGCTTTCTATAGACACAGAACCTGTACAATTATAAGGGTACAATGAGCTCTAACATAGTGACTTGTACTACATTTGAATAATGTAGGTCATTGGAAATTTGATCTCACTTGCTCTCCTGAGAAATGGAAAGGTTAGCATCTTAATTTTCAGTTTGTTAGTGCCTTATTGGAATCTTATGGACTGCCATTTTATTTGCACAACATGTGTAGTCATATTGTTTAATCCTTTCATCTTCTTATCACTTCAGGATGGAGGAGGTGTAACAGGAAAAAATCTGCTGTTTGTTGTATTCCTTGGCTGCATGATTATCGGAATTGTATTGATGTGTTTACTGTCCAAAAGGGATGAGAAGCGTGATAGTGCTTCGACGCACTCTTCATTTGGAGCTATGTTGAAATATATTGTTGCCCCTCTCAAGGACCGAAGGATGATTCTTTTGATTCCGCTTATCGCATATTCAGGTTTACAACAGGCATTTGTATGGTAAGTAACAAAATCCTTTAGCATCTATGCGGGTTCAGTTCCTTAGCGTTCTTTTTGTAAGATTATGTTGTGGATTTTGTAGGGCCGTATTCACAAAGAGTATTGTGACACCTGTGCTTGGCATATCTGGAGTTGGTGGCGCGATGGCAATTTATGGTGCATCTGATGTAGTTGTAAGTGAAACTATTAACTTGGTGTCAACACTATCCTGTTAAAGGTCATGCTGAGCTACTGAGCTCTGTGTTTCTATCTTCATTTGCCAACACTCTTGCTGTTGCTATTGCTGTAGGCTAGAGTAGCTGAAGTGTGTAACATTCTAAACTACTGAAAATACCATGCTGTATGTTTAGTTGAGTTTTGAAGTCTCCTTAATATTGCAGTGTTCATTGGTTGCTGGACGCCTTACCTCTGGGCTTCATTCAGCTACATTTATAGTGTCAGTTGGAGCTATTCTTCAGGCTGTAGTCCTGTTCTGGTTACTTCTTTTTTACAGGTTTGATTTTTGTAACTGTATTTTCTTACCATGCTATTGTCTTGATCATCATTGCTATCGTCTCATTGTTGTCTTGCATGCAGTCCAATGGAGGGAGTACTTGGTGCAGCAGTTCCACTATTTATAGGTGCCTTATGGGGTGTTGGTGACGGAGTCTTGAATACACAGTTAAGCGCATTACTTGGATTGCTGTTTGAGGATGTCAAGGTAATTTGTATTGTTACTTTCTGAGTGTTTCTTGCACAAATATAGCCTAGTTTCTCTATTGTACAGATCTTGTTTCATTTGGGTAATTAACTTATATCCCTCCTCCAATGAACAAATAGCAACAGCTGTCTCTTATTCAAGAAGAAGAAAAATAAGCAATATAAAAAGTATACCGTGGATGTTATGCATTGATTTCATTTGCCGTCGTATGATTCCTTCTGTTAATGACGGAAATATAGAATTGGACACGCTTTGTTTGCTGATATATATAAAAGTAGTTATCTTAAAAGAATATACTAAAGCTGTCTGGAAAAATGGTAAATGCAGGAGGCAGCTTTTGCACAGTTGAAGGTTTGGCAATCAGGTGCCATTGCAGTCATCTTCTTCTTGAGCCCAAGCATCACACTGCAAGCCATGCTTATCTTGATGGCAACATCCCTCTTCATCTCTTTTGGCTCATTCCTGTTACTTACCCTTGTCGTTGAGAAGCCATCAACCATCAGAGCGTGAGGCAAATCCCATTTCAATACACAGATGATGTCGTTGTCAACACGTATTGTCAGTTAACCTGTACAACTACATTGTTGTACAGTATTAGCCAGTGGTAAGAAGCTGAGAAGGAACTTCATCATCATCCATCACGTACAACGCCATGGCGTGTTATTAGCTTCGGCCACTGTTTGCCGAAGGCTTGATGTGAAGAGATTGCAGGCAAATTGGGGGAAGTGAGAGTCGCATTTGGTTTCCTGCATTTTTTTTTCTCTCTCCGGTGATTGTCTATGAGTGTGGTGTTACAGTAATCATCTCACTCCATTGTACTCCCTCCGTTTTTTAATATAAGATGTTTTAGTTGTTGCACATATTGTCTAGGTACATACTAAAGTGAGTGAACATGCACATTAATACATGTCTACATACATTTGTGTACATGTGCATGTGGACAAATGCTAAAACATCTTATATTTATACTCCTCCGTTTTTTAATACAAGATGTTTTAGGTGTTACATATGTTGTCTAGATACATACTAAAGTGAGTGAACATACAAACTAATACATGTCTAAATATATTTGTGTACATGTGCATGTGAACAAATGTTAAAACATCTTATATTAAAAAACGGAGGGAGTAGGATGTAACGTTTCATTCCAAAGATGATGGTATCTTAGTAAATGGTAAAACACCCTCCTGTACAAAGAGATCCAACTGCCTCTTGACTAGTAACGTAGGACTAAAGTTTTAGTCCCACCCACTTGCCATGAATAGGCGTTAAGCCATATGGGCTAAGCCCCCACAAGCAAATTCCAACAATCTCTCACACACACAAACACACATCACTTTTGTTCCAAATCACTATTTTTTATATACTGGCATTTTCAGTGGAGACTCTTAAATTGAACTTTGACCAAGAGCAGGAGACTACTCCAAATTGTGTGCTTGGAGTATTTTTTTTCTGGCCGGTCTTTTAGATCAGGCGAGCTTGTGTGCTTCTGTGGTATTTGTGAGGCAGATGTGTCGACGTCAGATTGGCTTTATGTTCTCCCGTCTCGAGACCTCGTCATGTTGGCGCAGAATGTCTTCCCGGTTGAGTACATTAGAAGTTACATTAGTATAAGTGAGGAGTAAATCCATTCCACCCCGACATGTGGTGTGACTAAGACGACAACGATATTATTTCCATCCATTAGCGAGAAACCAACCAAACTATTCAATAAAAAACAACTTGTAACGTAGACTCTGCTCGTCACCCCTTATCTCTGTCCCTCCGGCCCACGTTGGTGAGGATGGTAATGGTCTTGGTCCGACAACCAAAACCGATAACAAAATAGGGATCTGCACTTTCAAGTCTACCTCGCGAGGCGTATTAAGGCTAGGTCTTTCTCGTTGTGTCCTTTGATTGGGTTGTCGTTGTTTTGTTTTTTCATTTGTTCATGTTATTTGTCTAGGTTCCCAACTTTTGCTTGGGGTAAACTGAACCTCGTATTTCTTCTTCTTCTATAATCAATGAAGCATCCACATGCCTTCGTAAGAAAGAAGATAGTATCTAACTTGGAAAAACAAGTGGCATGCACACACAACATGGAAAAAATACCGCACGCTAAGGCGGTAATTCACTTGCGAGCCCGAAAAAAATGTCATTTCAACTGCCCAATTTCTGAAATTGTAACACATGTACATGTTCATGTTCTATGTGCACACTCTAAAGGACATTTTGTCTCATGTGGAAATGAGACAAAATGGTACTAAGAAATTGATTTCAGAGTCCTTATTACATTCTCATAGCATATCATATGTATCTTCTACGTGAAACTGATAAGTCAAAAACACGAAAGGGCACATATATTTAAGCATATGCACTATTTACCCTGGGAGCATATGCCTTGGACGCTGAAACGTTTAGTGCAAAAAGTTTTTCAGTTGGACAATAAAAGGTCTTAGGTTGTTATGTGAGCCCAAATCTAATGAAGTTCCTCAATATGTAATGGGAACCACATCTCAATGAGATAAAATCCCATATATTCCACTACCCCCTCTCCTTTCCCATCTCGCGCTGGCACCTAGCAGAGCAAAGCTTCCACGTCGCATCGCCTCACCATATGTCATGGCGGTCGCCAAGCTACTCTCCATCCTGCCAGCGGGCGAGAAACCCTCGCGAGCTTCCAGCTAGCGTTGTCTAGGTAATCTGATTCCGATCATCCCCTAGCTCGCAACGCGTTTATAATTAGGAAGCGCGGGCGGTGGATAGCGGGGAATGATAGAAGGAGAGCGCCGTGAGTAGTGGAGGCAAGAATCAGGGTGGTGGTCGCCAGCCCTTACCATGCTCGGGACGCTGGAGGCGGTGGTGGAGCAGCGAACAGGGAGCAGAGGCCTGATGTGGTCGAGAGAGGGACAATTGAGGTCGTGGCTACGACAGGTTAGCGACAATGGAGGTTGGTGGCTGCGGATGGTCAGAACATGAAGGGGTGGTGGCCGAGTCACCGTGGAGTTTGTTTGGTTGTGGCTTCATGCTCTCTTTCGAAACAAGAACTAAATACTTAATATCCTTTTGTAGGCATGGATACTTTCAAGAATTTCTTTAATGATCTTATTACCAAGGATTGAGAGAAACTAGCTAAAGATAAAACAGAGAGCTTCAAACCTTAGGCAAAAATATTGAGTGAGTCACTAAATTAACTGTTCCATGTGTTTGTAGAGAAATGATGAAATGCTAAGAAGCTTAACGGGTACCTGACTATCATTATTTCCCTTGGATTTTGCAGTTTTTTTAAGGATATGATTGCAATACTTGCAAAGGGGATGGACATAAACATATGTGTACCATATTCTTTGGTTGTGTATTTCTCCATGTTATAGGGAGTGACTACTGATAGGACCCCAAAGACATCACCCCTTCATATGGGATTCGCAGTCAATGGGGCATTCCAGATCTTGGTGCTCATACTTGTTGAATTTCACATGGAGACTTTCGCCTGCATCCCTAGGTATCTTTTTTCCTTAATTTTGGGTAGCGTGACAGTTGTTTTCTTTAGGGCTACGGTGCTCATGATCCGTTAGTAAGTGATGAAGAATAGAGCTACTTTTGCACCTAGCTAAGATATCTACATGTTTCGTTTGCAGTATGTGCATGTTTTTGCCAAGATGGATACTCTATGTAATTTATTTGGTGATATTATTACCTTGGACCTAGATAAATTAATTATAATATAATTTATATTAAACTTGTATACCCATTTTTAGCGTGCTAAGTCGTAACGAGTATTTTTTTTATTCTTATTGGTTAAACACATAGCAGAATTATCAAATGTTTGTTGTAGCATTATTTTTATATATTTGCAACGCATAGAGTTGAACTACGTTTGCATTATGGTAGATTTAAACTATATTTTGTACCATAAATTCATCAATTAATTTCCGATACCTGCATAAACTGTATAGTCTATGAATATTTCTGCTCGAGATATACAAAGCATATGGTCTAAAATTATCTTCACATAGGGTTATAGTGTATTATTTGGCAAGGATATTTGTAGAAACTTCATGATCATAAGCTGAACGATGACATGATATTTACCCATTTCTGTGGTGAAATGTGCATTGCAAGTTACAGTGGGTGTAGTAATGAGTTGACAACGTGTGCATATTGTATACTTGTTGTGCAAATACAGCCCTAATATTAATCATCAACGAATAAAAAGTTAAAGGACTGTGCTAGTAAGGGCACGTGCCCTAGATTAAACTTCCGTGGGCACGGATAGAATATGGTAATGAGACATGCATGTATGCATGCAGTCACGTAGATTTCTTTTGATTTTCAAACTTTAAAATATTTTATCTCTTAAACCGTAACTCAAAATTAAGATCCGTTTTCACGGTTGGCTTTATCGTGACGAGATCTTCGAAACTAAATCTCATGTTGATATGTTTTGACAAACTTATTTTTTTCGACCCTAGTTACCAGATTATAGACACTTGGTCACCAGGTATAATGAAGTTGGTTGTCATGCAAAAATCAAATGGTTGACATGTTCTTAGAACTTCACTCCTTACCGATATAAGACTTTCCTAATGGTAATGTCTTATTTTACATGTTTCGAGTTATCATAATACTCACTCTCTCCACATGTAGATCAGTGTTATGACAAAAAAAATGTGTAAAAGGTATCGGGTAACTGTGTATTATTTGGGTGGTAACTGTTAACTATGAATATGATAATTACAGTATTATAGCCTGGCAACTGGTGATGAAACAAAATTCGTCAAAACATACTAAGATGAGATCTTGTTTTAAAGTAATCGTCGAGACAAACCCAACGGTAAAAACGGATCTTTAATTGGATTAACGGTTTAAGAGATAATTTATTTTAAATTTTCGGATTAGGAAAGATTCTCTACATGCATGCATGAATTGGTCCCTCTCCAAGAAAGTCTCCCTATTATAATAACCAAAAATTAAATAGATTCTATCGCTTTCGCGTTTGATATGTACGCACTCAGTGTCATCTACTCTGTCAACCTAAAAGACTCACTGTCGATGATTAAATTGGTTGGTTCCCACATAATATTGGTTACTTGCATGGAATTGTCAATGCGCTTGGTAATCCACTTAGGTGAGAACTGAGTCAATCAGCGTTAGTCTGCCCGCTTGACAGAGTAGCAGGTTCCCCTTCCATCCGGCAAGCCAGATGGCTATCTTGTCCATCAGCGGCTGGAAGTAAACGCGACGAGGCATGGAGTGTTGAGGGGAAGGCCCAGGTACTTGCAGGGGAAGGAGCACACCTCGATCGCCGGCAAAGTCAGAGAGCACATCTTAGATGATATTGTCCTGGCAGCGGCGGATTGGGGAGGCAACAGACTTGCAAAACTTGTGCAAAGACCCGAAATTTGTCCAAAGGCAGAGAGGATGGCCTGCAGTGCCATGCTTTCCGACTTGACAAGGTTGATGAATAGCATAACGTTGCCGGCATACTCTATTTTTAACATAATACTTAAAGATGCAATCAAAGAAATAGTCTTGAGGCGGAGTATTAGTTATAGACGCGGTCCGTAACCGTCTATCTTTGACGTAATGCATATATGATATATTGCTATGAACATCCTGTCATAATTAGTTGCTAGTACAATTCTATCAATTGCATGTAATTTATTTGCCCACCATGTTTTTATCTTTATCGGCATATATCTTCTTCACATTTTTTTACAACCTAATTTACTTGTTTTTCACCTTCACTTGCTCCTTGATCCATTTTTACTTTTATTGTATTTCATCAATTCCATCCACACTAAACGTTTAATTCTTGAAACTAGTGAGATCGGGAGTTTGACAAGCTTCCCGAACATTGGGGATAAGATGGTTTTGTGCTCTGTGTGCATGTACCATTAACTTAGTTGAGGACACGATATTCCTATTGATTCAATAAGTCTTGGTTCTCTACCGAGGGAAATACTAGCTCATCTATGCATCATCCCTTACACTTGGGGGTTCCCAACAATATTATCATGTATCTCGATTGGGAGGAAATGGTTCAGATGGGGACTATAGTTTCACTCATGTGGCTAATATGAAAATGAAGACAAAAAAAGTTACTATAAATATGGGGGGGGGGGGGATTCTAGTTCTAGTACTAACAAAGTTAAAACTCAGCTTGGTGATGTAGGTACATCTAATCCTAAAGGATGCCTTCAGATTGATTTTGCGGTGTATAGTAAGACTAGAAGGAGCTGATAAAACTAAAAGATTTAAGCAAATAATCTCATCTAGAACTGTAGAGGGTCGATGAAGGAAGTTTTTTTTTTTTTTTTTGAACAAGAAGGAAGTTTTAACATCTTGTTGTCAAAGATGTTGTTATGGAAAATTAAAATTATTTTGTGGGAATTCAGTGTGGTGACATAGCACACGTGATATAGCACTCCTGAATCATTGTTCCACAAATATTACATCCTAAAGTGGCACAACAATGTGGCACATATTGATGATTACATGGCGCAAGTGTACGAAGACTTCAAGATCCACCTCGGTCGAAGGAGTCTCAGGTAACTCGGAATTAACCTGAACTAACTTAACCACGGCTAGAAAGACTAAACTTACTACAATCTAAGCTCATAATCTTATGTAAGACTATACTATAGATGTTCAGATCCTATCCTACAGATAAAAGCGTCTACAACTCGGCTCACGGTCGCTTCCATCAGTTCCATAGTCAGTGAAATATTATAATTCTTCTACTCCTCAAGTTATTTCTAGTTCTCTTGTATTAGACATCTTCCTCATCTTGTGGAGCTCCAGCTTTCTCTTCCTCAGCGGTCTTAGAGTCTATGCAGATCTCATCTTTGAGAACAAAGCCGCCTGACTGAAGATATTTTCGTTCGTCTCCTCACTAGCGTTAATCAATGAGTTTCTTCCAGCATGATTAATTTCATCATCTTATTCAACTATGAAAATCATCAAAGTCCTGGTGATCAGGATCACCCCACATCTTACCAAATATCTACAATCTTATAGCCCGGCCCATCCCTGGACGACGATCACCTCCACCACGCATGGCCCGACGGTCCGTCCGCGTAGCTCAGCAGCATGCACCATGGCAGTGGATGGCCTGGAACTTGACGGGAAGGCAGTTCTCGGTGTTCCATCTGGGTACAGAAAAAGAGTGCTACTCTAGAAAGCATCAAGCTGTACATCATCTACCTGCCATGAGAAAATTAATGAGAACACATTGGCAATACAAGATTCACATGAATCTTGCACTAAAACGTGTCTATATAAGTGTGTAGAAAAAATCTTGAAAGTCTTATATTTTGATAGGAAAGGAGTAGTAGCCAACCATAAACATCTCCTTTCAGAGTCACGAGTTCATATAAACATCTATCCATCACACAGAGTAATTTCAATGCAAGACCAGAGTCAACGTATAACACTGAAGTACTACTGGAGGACGCACGGACAATAGAAACCACATCTATCCTATTTAGTTTGAAAATAGCAGCAACATCCTCATCTTTTTTTAGAACGAGGCAAAAGGTTTGTTTTTTATATTGATATAGGAGAAGCAGATATTTGGTAAGATGTGGGGTGATCCTGATCACCAGGACTTTGATGAACCACAACATACCTCAATCTGAAACAAATATTTTCCCGACCCCGACCTCCTCTCTCGCGAACCCTCCTGGAACCCTAGCCGCTGGGCCGCCGCCGGCGAGCCCAGCTCCTCCCCGTCCTCCTCTCCCCTCCTCTCCGTCCCCTGCCTCGCCCCCCGCGCGGGCGAGCAGGGGATCCCCATCCCGCGGTCGCAGCTCTCCCCTCGCCCATCCTACCCTCGCCGCCGCCGGCGGCGTTGCCGGCCGCGGGCCGGGCGCTGGTGGCGGCGGGGACTCTCCTACTCTCTCGCGCGGGGTCTCGGCGCGGGCTGTGGACGTCGTCGGGGGCGTCGCGTTGTGCAGGGGCGTGGCGGCGCGGCCGTCCCGGCGGCGGCGTGGTGACCTGAAAGGCTCGTGCGCGCACGGGCGGCAACGGCGCTTCACAGCGGCGGTGCGCGCTCGGGCGGGGCAGCGGCTCCTTCCCGGTGGCTGGCCATCAAGGGCCATGGCGGGCTTGCGTCGGCCGTGGCGGCGGCAGTAGGGGACAGCACGGCGACGGGGCTAGGTGGTGCTCGGGTGCTGGCCATGGCTAGGGTTCCTCGGCCCAGATCTGGGCCCGGTGGGCCCGATCTGGGTTTTACGGGCCCCGCCCGGTGCGCACGCCCTGAGCCCATCTGCAGGAGGGACAACTGCGATCTTGGCGCTGCAGCGCGGCGGCGGGACTGGTCGGGCCTGATCCGGGCCTGTGTGGGCTGATCTGGGCCTGACCGGACCTGCTACTGCGTCCGGTCGGCGACCGTCTCAGACGGTGGAGGACGGGATCTCCTCTTATTGATTGCGGTTGTTACTCTCGCGGGCCTAGTTTCTTTCGCCGGCCTCTCTTGTCCATCACGGTGACCCTGCGACTTGTTGGTCCCTCGGATGGGGATCGCGGATGCCGGGGCGGCGGCTCTGGAAGGCGGACTGCACGGGCGTCTCTGCGGCGAGCGATGTTGCGGTGGTGATGGTCTCTCTCCTTGGTCGTTTGGATGGCGAGGGGCGGACGGCGGGGGTCCCTGGTGTTGCGGCGCTTCGGCTTTGGCAGCTCCCATATCGTGTTTCGGAGGCCGAGCTCGGAGGCGGTGGACGGGTCCTTTGTACCGGGCGTGTGCGAAGGGTCTTTCGGGTGAAAGCTCAGCACTTCGGTGCCAATGGCGGCCATGCCCGTGGGTATGGTTACCCTCCTGGGGGCGCTGTTGTGGTTCTCTTCGACGCGCCAAGGCTCCGGGTGAAAACCCTTGACCCTCGGTCTCGACAACGGCGACGTGCTACGTCGTTACCCTCTTGGGGGCGTTGTCGTGGAGCCTGGTATCTCGTGGGCCTGTTCCGGTGTTCTCCGGTGTCAAGTTTGGTGTTCCTTGTTCTTTCTTTCTTATCTTTGATATGCTTTGTAAGAGGTTCCCCTCATCACGTTGTATCGGTTCGGCCGTTGAGGCTTTATTTATAAAGCGGGGCTACGGCCTATTTCGTCTTATCCCTGGATACCGCCTAGTGTTCATCCGCCACTTTCGGACACACCCGGAGGCACATACGGCGACGAGGTCTAAAGCAGAGTGACGTGCTTCTCCACCCCTAAGCCCTAGGCAGTACTACGAGAATCAGAGGTTGAACCAGCTCACCAGGTGATTGTCCAAACAATAGGCGTAGAGATAAGGGGTGAGAGGATGTGGAAAGACTAGTCGCCAGTCTTGGGGAAGAGACACGAAGAGCTATGCATCGGATCACAGGGAGGCCCCCTGTGATGTTTCATTTTCTTATGTTTCTTTCTGGACGTGTTAAAGCAGACCGTGGCTTCGTTTTTCTACAGCCGAACCTGGGGGTAGAATGCTCCCTACGGAAAAAGTGAGTTTTGTTAAGAAGAATGGAAAACGTGAATTAAAGCGGAACTAGGAGGTTTTGTTTTGTTTTGAGTGGAGCGGAACTAGGAGGTATGCTTTGTATGAGAAAAAAGAAACCCATTTCGTTGTCTAACCGCACCCGCAAACCGGCCCATCACAAGCCCAGTCCACTCCTCACTTCCTCAGTCTCTCGCATCTCGGGCCCACCACGCAGTTTCTTTCAGTAGCACAAATCTGACGGTGCGAACCCACCTCTGCCCCATCCTGACCGTCCGCGCTAGGGTGATCAGTCCACTTCCCCCCTGCCTAACGCTATATAAGCGCCCCCCTTCTCCCTCCACAAACCCTAGCCGCACCCAGCTCCCATTCCCCTGCTCCCGCCGCCGCCACTCCGCCTCCGCCGCCGAGATGGGTCGCGTGATCCGCGCTCAGCGTAAGGGTGCGGGCTCCATCTTCAAGTCCCACACCCACCACCGCAAGGGGCCGGCCAGGTTCCGCTCGCTCGACTTCGGCGAGCGCAACGGGTACCTCAAGGGCGTCGTCACCGACGTCATCCACGACCCGGGGCGTGGCGCGCCGCTCGCCAAGGTCACCTTCCGCCACCCCTTCAGGTACAAGCACCAGAAGGAGCTCTTCGTCGCCGCCGAGGGCATGTACACCGGCCAGTTCGTCTACTGCGGACGCCGCGCCACGCTCTCCGTCGGCAACGTCCTCCCGCTCCGCTCCGTGCCCGAGGGAGGCGTCATCTGCAACGTCGAGCACCACGTCGGCGACCGTGGTGTCTTCGCCAGGGCCTCCGGGGACTACGCCATCGTCATCAGCCACAACCCGGACAACGGCACATCAAGGTACTGCATCCATTTTTACATCTCCCTCTACAACTGTTGCCATGGATAAAATCAGATCTGACGTGGTAGTGCCTGTAACTATTGTATTGTGTGCTGAGATGTGATTCGCGGTAGGAAATGATGATCTTATTGTGTTCTTAGTTAATGGGATCTGTATCCATATATACGTTTACTTGTTCATATAGGCGTGGTTTAGATTTTCTGTGATTGACCACAGATAAGAATGATTGTGTATGTGTATATTAGACGTATTGTATTTCATTCAAGACAATTGTGTATATATGCGTTCTATAGTTGATTCTTGATATGCCATTTAGATGTTATGTTATATATTTTATTATCTTAAACACATGCATAATATGTTTGGAATCCTATTATGCTAGAGCAGAACATATAACATGAGTTGTTTGTATACCTTAGCCAGAAACTATGTGCTCAATTGTTCTGTTATCCTGCTTTCGGGGTAAAGATCTAATAGTGTTTAAATATTTGAGCTAGCAATTATGTTATCAATTATCTTAATTTATATGCTACATGGTATTGGAAAAGATAATTGTGAATGTGTGCATACTCGATTCCATGTTTGATAATGTTGTTTGAATGTCTTGACTTTGATTAATTCCACAGCTGTATATGTAAGCTTGATAGTATGAATAAACGAACTAACTCATGTTCTGTTCGTGCAGGATCAAGCTCCCATCAGGTGCTAAGAAGATTGTCCCAAGCAGCTGCCGTGCCATGATTGGTCAGGTTGCTGGTGGAGGCAGGACTGAGAAGCCTATGTTGAAGGCTGGTAATGCGTACCACAAGTACCGTGTGAAGAGGAACTGCTGGCCTAAGGTGCGTGGTGTGGCCATGAACCCTGTTGAGCATCCCCACGGAGGAGGTAACCACCAGCACATTGGTCACGCCTCTACCGTCCGCCGTGATGCACCACCCGGCCAGAAGGTTGGTCTCATCGCTGCCAGGAGGACTGGTCGTCTCAGAGGCCAGGCTGCCGCCTCTGCTGCCAAGGCCGACAAGGCCTCTTAGATTTGTCATCGCTGTTCATCTATGTTTGCAACCGTGCTCGCCTCTAGATTATTGCACCTCATGGACATGTATTCCAGTATGGATGTCGTTTTTGCTCGGTACTTTGGTAACCTGGTGATGTTTGTTATCAGTTTTCGAAGCTGTGGTCTGGATTCTTCATTCCACATAAAGAAGATTATGGTTGGATATATTGTTCTTTGTGTTGCTTCTGTTTGGTACTGCAACTTGTTAGTTTGCTTTGGTATTTCTTACTGCCCTCTCTGTGATAGTTATCAACTACTCCCTTCGTTTCAAATTAGATGACTTCCATTTGTCTACATGCGGATGTATCTAGATGTGGGGATTAGTGTGTCTGTCTGTGGCGGCACCTCCTGATTGTCAAAGATGAATGGCAATGTTGTTTGGCTCTGTACCTTCATCTGCCTAACCAGCAATTTCTTGTACTTGGACCTTACACACTGGTAAAACATCGACGAAGTACCTAGCAACCACGTATTTGTGTCCTTTTATCCTACGCGTATGTCCTTATTTTGAGTACAGGTACAAACGATTCTAGTTCATTCGTTAAGGGAAGACGTTTAAACGCTCTAGGTCTGTGCCTGGCCTTGTGAGGGATCTCTCCGCCCAATGATTAGACTTCCAGGATCGTCTTAAGTGATAGATGGATGACTCTGATTTGGCGATGAAAGATGGCTTGCCTTCTAGTTCACCTCGTGATTTGCTTCGCTCCTTAAAACACTTTAGGCATTTTTTTTTGAGTTAACACTGGACTTTATTACTGGATGGTAGGTGGTACATTTACAAAGTCCGGTGGATTCATAAACCACACATGGCGTCCTACTCCTAGATGCATGCAACCTTTCGCCAGGTCGTGAGCTTCCCAATTCGCCTCCCTAGCTTCGTGTTTGAACACCGCGTTGGAACTCTCAGAGAGGATGCCCATTTGCCCGTCCGCCGACGCTACCACGATCTCCTCAGGTGACAGAGGTTGGCTATATTTTGGCATGAACAATGCCCGATTGACATAATACGGTTTGATTACTTAGCATGCTCATCCTCCAAGACACTCTAGTTCTATCATAGAACGACTCCGATCAAAGCCAAATCAAACACAGCAGCATCATATCACATTCAGAGACAACAAAGACCCTCGACTAATAGCGAACCAAACCAGAGGACGACTCCGAAGAACACATGAACAACAATTAAAAAACAGAAGAAGAACGTCTATGCTTGACCTTGTGGGTATTGGAACTCTCCGTGCTTGGCTAGCGAGGATGCTCATTTGCCCGTCGACGACGCTTCCACGATCACTTTAGGTGATAAATGTCCGTCTCTATTTTGGCATGAACGATGACATGAACGATGATTTTCATTACTTACCATCCTCACCCTTCAAGTTCAAGGGACTGTGCTTATAAGAACGACCTTCTAGTTCGCCGTGTATAAGCCCGAGAATCGGATCATGTTTGACCATTCAACCTAAACTAGACACATGCCCTAACTCGCCCACAACCCGACCCACGTCGGTCGTGAACGAGATCGACACCCGAGCTCGTCGGGTAACCCGACCCGATTGGCCCCGGGTCTATGCTCTGGATGGCAATGGGTACCCGATACCCGCTAACCCGATGAGTACCCGCATCAAACGGTGAGGGTTTTGTTATGAAAAACCCGTGGGTCTGCTTAGCGGTAAAAAAACATACTCATCAGGTCTACCATAGGTGGGTATGGGGGTGCTAAACCCGAACCCGTAGACCCGACTATTACACCTAGACCTCACATGTCATTGTCTAATGGCAAACTCTACACCTCATTTTGTCCTCACCTTCCCCACAAATCCCAATCGGTGATCAACCTGACAACCTCCCTCTCTCCTCCCGTGGCACGCCGCACGCGTCTATCTCTCCTCTTCCTCTCTCGTGTCGTCGTGCGTCGCTGCACCTTCTCCTGCGTCGCCGCACCTCCCTGTGCCACCCGCACCTTCTCCTGCGCCGCCGCCGCTCAATCCCTTCGCCACACGTTCTCCACGGAGGCCGGCCGCTCTAGGTCGACGAGGAGGGCTCCGGCGACGGCCCCCGACGGCGAGGCTCGTCTGAGCCCTCATCGCTGCCGACGCCCCAGATCCCGCTGCCGTCTATGCATCTTGGCGGGTACCCGCCAGATCCCACATACCAGGCGGTCGCGGGTCCGGTGGAGTTCTGGACCCGGCGGCAGGTATGGGGACGGGTCGCGGGGGCGGGGAGGAGGGTCGGGTGCCATCCGTATATGTGCCAAACAGCAAATTATTATTAGTCCTGTCGATGATCATTTTTTTTTCGAGAACGTCAATGATCAACTGAAACTGGCCAGACGTTCTTTTTCTTTGTCACGTTGTACAGTTCCTCTGTAGCTAGAGAGGATATTATCAGACTCAGTCTCTCGGAGGTGCTCATAGGGGTAGGGTGTGCGTGTGTGCGTTCATAGGGGTGAGTGTACGTGCGTGTTTGTGAGCGTCTGCGTTGTACTGTGTTTCGCAAAAAAAAAAAAGGTACTCAACACTCATCTCAAGTCAGCTCCAGCTGCCAAAACCAAACCAAACCGCAATCCACCCACTGCGAGCAACACCCCTTTCCCGGCCTTCTCTGTGCTTCTCTCCCACCAACCCGGTACTGGTACTCCCCGTCGCATCGCATGGAAGTCTCAGGTGAGGCCGGAGCCCGCGGCGGTGCCGGAGGAGGAGGCGGAGGCGGCGGACCGGCGCCGTTCCTGCTCAAGACGTACGAGATGGTGGACGACCCGTCGACGGACGCGGTGGTGTCATGGAGCGATGCCTCGGACGCGAGCTTCGTGGTCTGGAACTCGCCGGAGTTCGCCGCGCGGCTGCTGCCCACCTACTTCAAGCACAGCAATTTCTCCAGCTTCATCCGCCAGCTCAACACCTACGTACGTAAACGTGTCCCCTCTTCCTTAATCTTGGTGCGTGCCGAGCGATCTCGGTCAATTTCTCGTAATCTTCAGGCGCCAGATTTGTGCGTGTGCGGGGAATTCATTAGGTGAAGTTGACCCGGGTTTTTGTCAAATTTAGTGGACAATTTGCCATCAAATTTTAATCTTGAGGGCTGCAGATGCTGAACTTTCTGCGTTGTTTGATGAATTGCAATTAATTTAGGATTCCGATTTTCTTAGTTGGGCGTTGGTTGCAGTTTGATGCAAAAAAAAAAGGTGGTGTTATCATTTTCATACTTCTGTGTGGTGGTGGGGTACCCACTTGTGCGTTGAAGGACAGGCCTAGCGCAGTGGCGAAGTACCCCACTTGTGCCAAGAGGTCTGTGTTTGACTCGGCCTCTCGCATTGCACTTTGCAGGGTAAGGCTTGACTCGTATAATCCTTCCCCTGACCCCACCTAGTGTGGGAGCTTCTACCACTGGTCTGTCCTTTTTTGTGGTGGGGCTGGGACGCTATGTGAGTCACTGCATTCTTGAAACAAACAGATGTGTGCTAACTGGAATTTGTGGTTAGGGCCCAGATTGCATTGACAATTACCCGCCAAAAAAAGATTGCATTGACAATGGTCCTAATTGTGTTCTCAAACTTCTCATGGTTGTTGAGATGAGGTGTTAGATTCATGATCAATCCTCACGTTTTGGGTTGAGCTTGGTTCTACACTTCTACTGGTAGTGAGATTATGTTTCTTGTTTATAATTTGAACCTGTCTGAAATATGGGGCATGAAAAATGTAGATAAAGACGTGGATTTTTTTACCGGTACAGTGAATTTTTATTGAAAAGGGAAAACAGAATGTACAAATCAAGCAGGGGCTTTACAGGGAACTGTACAAGGGGCTACAAACTAGGAAAGAGAGGATAGCTACACTGCCAAAGCATTAGGAAACTGCATTCATGGTTAATGGATCTGAACCAGGAGGCAACATTGGGGGAGATGTTGTCAAAAATCTTAGCATTTCGCTGTTTCCAGATACACCAAGTGGCTACTATAAGGATGTCCATGAAGAAGGGGTTGGCAGAGGTCGTTCTTGCTGAAGCTATTGTGTCGATGAGTAGAGCCCGAGCCCATTTGGACATTGATTTCCAGCAGAGTTGACTGAAACGACTGCTAAAAAAGAGGTGATCGCAGGTTTCCCGGGTGCCAAGAGGACAGAATGAAGTCATAGCCATCAGTGATATTGAAATTTTTCCTTGAGAGGATGTCATAGGTGTTGAGTCTGTCCATGAGTGGATGTTTTATTGTGCAATGGAGTACGTACGTCTGGCATAAAATGTTTTAGCTTCATTATATACCCAAATAAACCTAATATAATGATTCCAAAATGTTTGTTCAGTACTGAAATTTTAACTGTTCATTTTAGTTGTCTAAAGATTGAGTCAAGATTCAACTAATGCTGTCAAAGAAAAAGTTCGATTGTTATGCTTTACTTAATTAAAAAGGCATCGTGTTTTTATTGGAATTTTGGATGACTCACCTGTAATCATGTTTCAACATCAGAAATTTGGAGGGTGGACCTCCCTGGTACTGGTAAGTGTACCTGCTGTTTGGTACTACCTCCTTTCCATAATTCTTGTCGTCGTTTTAGTTCAAATTATGGAACTAAAACAATGACAAGAATTATGGAACGGAGGGAGTACCAAACAAGGAGTTCTTATAGCCGGATTGATCAATGAGGTCACAAAGTTGTTTGCTTAAAAGTGGAAGAACTATTCCCCATTTTGTCAATGCATTTATACATCAGCTTAGGGATCTAGATAGGATAAGAGTCTGTTCTTCGTGTGCGAAAAAGCCATGGATCTGTTCAATAGTGCCAATCGAGTTCCTGTAGTTTTGCATAGATAGCGAGCTCAGTTACAGTTCAGTATGATCTGCATTTGATTTAGATTTCTGTTTAATCACTGTTACTCCCTCTGTTCATCATCCAGCCCACCATGCATGCAACTTAATCAGAGAGAAAGTTAATGAAAACTGGCCACGCAAACCCCTTCTAAATTAAAATCCTACAACAACTTTACCCTTTCAAAGCTTTAATGTAGGGCTAGAGAGTGAAAACATTGCACTAACCACACTCCTGATCCACTCCATGGATAAATGTTGTGAAACAGAGACTCCCGAGGTTAAGGACGATTTACAGTAGTTTTTTTTGTTTTGAAAACACGAGTTACAGTAGTTGGTTCGAACTTATTTCTCAATTTATTAGAGGCAACTATGTTTCTTCTGGGTGACCTTTGAGTTCCTGGATGTGGTGTTATTTTGGTTGTTGAAGAACGCTGGCTATCTGAACTATCCTTTCTGGTCTACTGGACTGACCTACAAAAGTTTGTACCGGAAAATGGTCTTTTCTAACACAAGCAAAATATAGGAAATGAACCCTCATCATCTTTTGCCGACAATATTCTCATTTCTTATCTGAAAAAGGTAGCCGTAATGTGCACTTTAAACCGTTTCATCTTAAGGCATCATCTTCTTTGTCTGCAACTCGTTGTAGCATGCGTTGGTTTAACTCATTGTCAAATATTATTTCGGGGTTTCAGTAACCAGGGAGTAGTTGATTTTGCTGCCTTGCAAGTTGTGATGGAGATTTCTGCTAAATTATGCTTATTGATTAGGTTCCAAAGCATGGAATACTTGTTTATTTTCTTTAAACTGACAGGCCCCTTTTAAAAATGGTCAATGTTGCAGGGATTCCGTAAAGTAGACCCTGAGCGATGGGAATTCGCTAACGAGTACTTTGTCAAGGGGCAGAAGCAGCTGCTGAAGAATATCTACAGGCGAAAGCCAATCCACAGCCACAGCCATCAGCCCGGTGCGCTGCCTGATAATGAGCGTGCATTCTTTGAAGATGAGATTGACCGGCTTGCACGGGAGAAAGCAAACCTCCAGGCTGAAGTATGGAAATTCAAGCAGCAGCAGCAGCAGTCGGGAACATTGTTCCAGATTGAAGATGTTGAGCAACGAGTGCTCGACATGGAGCAGCGGCAGGGTAAGATGATTGCCTTCCTGCAGCAGGCTAGCAAGAACCCTCACTTTGTCAATAAGCTTGTTAAGATGGCAGAGGCATCCCCAATCTTCACAGATGTTTTCCACAAGAAGAGAAGGTTATCTGGCTTAGATCACGCCGCCACCGAGGCCACGGAAACTAGTAGCTTTTGTGAGGACCATAGCACCACCACGTCCAAGCAAGATATGGGCAACCTTTTGAACCAGCACTTCTCCGACAAGCTCAAGTTGGGGCTTTGTCCCGCGATGGCAGAGAGTAATCTCATCAGCCTCAGCACGCAAAGCTCGCACGAAGATAACGGTAGCCCTCATGGCAAGCATCCAAGTATGGGGACAGAATGCCTTCCGCTGGCGCCACAGACGATGGAACTCTCTGATACCGGGACTTCCATCTGCCCCGGCTCCAAGGACTCGTGCTTTACGCCGCCGGCTGCGAACGAGGAAGAGCTCTTCCCGTGCCATCTGAGTCTTACTCTCGCATCATGCTCAATGGATGTCGACAGAGACCAAGTCTCCAATGCAGGTGTGAGCACCACCGCTGACGAGGGAAGCGAAAACCTGCCGGAAGCCAGCGTGGGTGGTAATCAGAAGACATCAGCTGATGCGGTACGGCAGACGCGACGCCGTGCGAAGGGATGCCACCGAATTTGCTCCTGCAGCTCCCCCTGTCGTGGTGAATGACAAGTTCTGGGAACAGTTCCTGACAGAGAGGCCGGGCTGTGAGACAGAAGATGCAGGCTCTGGCCTAAGCAAGGATCCTCCCATGGACAAGGGGCAAGCCGAGGGCAACAGGAAGGATGACAGAGAAGACATGGAACAGGCTCTGAAACTCTGATTTTCCTTCTAGCGCTACCAAATTCGCAGAGGCGTATACACGTACAGACACACCAAATTACCAACTGTTGTAAGATGTTAGGATCAGGAAGCTGCTATCTAATCAGGATAACGTGAATTAGTGGGTATGTGGATTACGCACAACATGGAATGTCTGTACCTATTAAGACGTAATACTCCCTCTATTCGTGAATGTGAGGCTTATAGTTTTCTGCACTAATATTAAGACATGGTATTTGGCATACGGTGGATTCATTTGTTTCTGAAAAAATTCGGAAGAGATGAGTCCTTAATACCACAAAATGAAAACAATCTGTAAAAACCCTCCGTTCGAGATTGGAACTCATTTTTGGATGGGTAAAATCGTTCATAAATCACAATAAACCCCATATCTTGGAATTTTTCTCAAAAAACTATACACCTTACATTCAGTAACGGAGTGAGGATGGGATGCCCTTTGGTTGTACACATTACTACACCACGATGGCGCCAAGTATGGTGACACAAAATATTACTACCTCCGATCCATATTAGTGGGCACAACTTTGTCAAGATACACATGTATCTAGTCTAAATACTTAACTAGATACATATGAATTTAGACAAAGCTATGCCCACTAATATGGATCGGAGGGAGTATTAGAATATAGACCATCTTGTGCAAAGAAAAAGGGAAAATTGGGAATTTAGAACAGTAGAACCATATATAGCTTTTGAACCGTTTTGGAGTTGCATAAATTGATATATCACAAGGAAAATCAAACAACATGAACCTAAACAATATCTGAACCGAACTCGTAAAAAAAGATACAACAATCCCTCTGGTAGTTGTCTCAAGGCTCAGTTTACACTGTTTCAACTTTTTTTTGAAATGCCGTGCTTCAACCCTTTAAGCACAGACGTTACACTGAAATTCCGTTTCACTATGTTCTTCACACCTATTGTCCTCCATCCTTACTCGATGGAGGTAACAACGATGACGACCACCCACTCTTCCTTATGGTGGCAACGACCGATCAAAATAAAGCGTCATAACTTTGGAAACGACAAGTAAAATATACTAATATATACCTATATCTCGGTGCAATGTAATGCATGGCAAATTTCTATCCTTTGTAGTGTTTTTTTGTTTTGTTAGAGCTTGCTTGATCTACGGATTGGACCTCCTTAGTCAGTTAGTCGTAGGCGTTTTACAAATGTGTTCTTGTACTTCGCCCTTTTTTTTCTTTCAGTTTGAGAACGTAGTATGGCTGTGAGCATCCTAACTACGGAGAGGCCGGGTGTAATGGTTAAAACTCTTAAGTAATAAAATACCCTTTATAAAAAAAAATCATTTGACAGAAGTGAAATAACAGGGTTATAAATCTGCTGGAATTCCAATTAAAATGATGCTTCCACTTCCATGACAACCAAACCCATTGGATATGTAATTTCAATTAAATCTTATGATTCCATCTCGAAATGATGTTGCCAAACGGCCTCTTAGATAGCCGATTTTTTCGTCACCAGGTTTCTCAGCCTTTTGATCTCGAATTGAGAGTGACACGAAGATATATACGATCCTAAAGAGGCTGCCGCGAGATGACCTCTAGTAGGATACTTTCTCTGCCATTTGATGTTTCACAAAACTACCATCTCCTTTGGCACAGGAATAGCTGGCTCACCTACGGTACCGGTGCTGATTCCATTTTCTTTGTTGGTTCGGTAGCACGCTAGTCGCGGCGGGCGGCCGTACGCCCTAGTTTCTCCACGCGTTTATATATAGCTGGGCCAGCCTCTAGGTCAAGCGGGCCGTCAGAGCAGTGGGCCAACCAATCTAATCCAAGCTTACAACTTTTGTTGTTTTGGGCTCGACGTCTCGATGGCTTTTCGCCGAGTCCACACCGCATCTGAGTTCGTCGTTCACACTCCTTACTCGTCAGTTCAAGCTACGTACTCCACTGGGGTTACGCCACGACGCACAGCTGCTTAATTTAGCTCACGGGGATCACGCCGCACGCCACTCCGATCACACGATCTTACGGGCCGGGGCCGGGGCCGGGGACGGGCAGAGCATGGGTGGCGTGCTGTCACGTCGTCATGGCCCATCATCATCCATCTCTACACTCTTCGGTGTAAGCCGCCGTGCGACGTCCTTCTCACGCATTCACGCCTCTGCATGCAGCCCCGTACGCTATCTTTAATTTGCTCATTCGTACTGTATTTGTGTTACCATTCCATTTGTTAGGTAGCCCCGGGCGCCGGTCAATCCTCCGTGCGCCACAACTTGTATCTCTTTGGACTGTTTGATTGAAGAATCTTTGTTTCCTTTGATTATCATGGAATTTTAAGTATAGAAAAGGAAAAAAACGACATAATTAGAATGTTATATAATTTTTAAAAAACTACAAGATTGGAAAACCAACAACAAGTCCCTTCGGCATAATTAGATTGTGCTGCATTTCATAAGAAATTTGTCATACAACAACCCCTTTTTACAATTTACTTATTTTTCTTGTGCCATCAACCACTCTATATTTCAGATTCATGTGTGTTTTGCTAATCCTATAAGATTCAACTGGGCATGCGACTCCAATCCTATAGTTTTTCCTATTCATTCATTTTTCAGATCCTATGTACTCCTAAAACAGTCCCGATATTTACGCACATGTAATGGCATCCGTTTCGGCCAAGGAAAAAGTCTATTGAAAACCTTGAACGTTTAGAGCATCTCCAACAGACGCGCTTAAAACACCGCGCGCCCAAGAAACCGCCGATATAGCGCGCGCACACCCGAAACGGTGTCTCCAGCAGCCGCGCTTAAACTCCGCGCGCGGTAAAAAGGGGCCAGCGAGCTGACCCAAGTGGTACTAGCTGCGCTGAATTTGGGGCGGCCGCTCCAGCGCGAGCGGTCGAACAGAAACTCACGCGCGAGTTGACCAACCGCCGGATCTGAATCCTCCACCCGCTCGCGCCTTCGACCGCATCTTTTCCCCATCTTCGCCGGCGACCAAGGTGCGCGACCAGTCGTCGGCGCTTCCGCCGCTCGTCCCCTGCGCGCCACCGTTTCTACGTACGCGGGACAGGTCGCCGCCGCGTCGATTTTGCCCTGCCGTCACCGACGCCACCTCCGTTTTCGCCGCTTCTGCCTCTACCCCAAGCGCGCAGTTCGTCCGACGAACATCGCTTCCTCGTCGCTCCTTGCTCCAGCTCCTTCCTCACCGCCAGCCAGCGCGCAGTTCCTCCGACGAACAGCGCTTGGCGCTCGTCGAAACCACCGCGCGCAAGGTGTTTGACAAAACACTTGCAAGGTATGTTTGGTCTCTAGTTTTTTAGTTTGTAGATGAGTTCATAGGTAACTAGTTCGTAGATATAACTAGTACAAATTCATGTTTGTAGATGAGTTCGTCTAGTGACAATTCCTCCTCCGATGAAGAATTTGATATCCAAGAGGAGGAAGAAATGGCTATGATCCTTGCTATCCATGCTAGGACAACATTGAGTTGAATTTGTATGTTTGTTTCATTTGTTGTGTTGTTCAATGAACTATTTGTTCTATTGTTTCAAGAACAACTATTTATTTGTGTTGTAATAAATAATTAAACTATTTATTGTTGATTTATTTTGTGTCTGTTTGATTCGGTTGGTTTGTATGTTTGATGTGAATGTTGTTTGCGCTGGACGCGCGCGGTGGAATTTTAGCGCCTCTGCTGGAGCTAAAAAATGCAGAGCCGCGACGCGCCAACTATAGCGCTTATGCTAAAGCAAAACAGGCGCTCCGCGCGTTAAAACGCAATTTTGGCGCTGCAAAAAAAAATTAGCGCGCAGACGCATTGGACGTCTATTGGAGATGCTCTTACACAAATCACCACAACTTCAAATCCGCTATACTACCGACAAATGAGAGGTTTGTAGCTGCAAGTGTCACGGGATCTTTAGTACGAATTTCGGAGCAAACAGTTGGTTTCCTCTGAAAATTGAAGAAAAAAACTGTTCCAAAATGGGACCGGATGGAATTTGTTGGCAGGACGATCGATAGATTATACGTGTGGCGGTGCTGGAGTGGAAGCTGGCGGTACTATCACAGGCTTGAAGCAGTCCACATTGGTGGCGCCATTAATTCACTCACATGTCCACACCTAACCCCGCTCGCCACACCTGGCCATGGCAGCTCGCTCGATCAATCGGCCAAGCTTTCTCACGCGAGGCTGGCAGGCTGGGACTGAGATCCCGTGCCCCGCCAGAGGCAGGTCACGGCGTGCCCCGCGGCACAACATCCACCCCTCGTTTTCAATCCAACGGCCCAGATTGAGCCAAAAAGTGATCTCGAAATTCAAATATTTCAGAAAAAATTGAAAACATTCTAGTAGGTTGTACATGGTCCGTTATGTATTCTGTGAGATTTTCGTGTCATTTGGATTGTCCGTTTATGATTTATTAGCGTTTTAAGATTTAAATTTGAAAAGCTATTTAAAAATAAACCAATCATCCAAATGACACGAAAACCTCACAGAATACATAACGGACCACGTACAACCTACTAGAATTTTTTCAATTTTTTCTGAAATATTTGAATTTCGAGATCACTTTTTGGCTCAATCTGGGCCGTTGGATTGAAAACGAGGGGTGGATGTTGTGCCGCGGGGCACGCCGTGACCTGCCTCTGGCGGGGCACGGGATCTCAGTGCGGCAGGCTGCCGTCCGGGCCCCACGCTCCGCCACGTCGGCACCGAAAGCCTCGCCTCTCCCGTGAACCCAGGGCATCTATATAGCCGGAGGTTGGCTACGTGCCCCGCCTTGCTCAGGACAGCGCTCACCCAGTCGCCGTCGGATGAGCTGAGGTTTGGCTGGCGGCGCCGCGCCCGGTCGACACGCGTAACGATGTCGTCGCCGCTACGTAACGGAGAGCAGGCGGCGGCGGGTCGGAGGAAGGCGGCGGGGCGCATGGGCGCGCTCCTGCTGCTGCTGCGGGCTGCCGCGCTGTGCTTCAGCCTGGCGGCGGCGGTGTTCGCGGCGACTGACGGCGCCGCGCTGCGGCTGGCGCCGTTCAGGTTCCTGCTGGCGGCGAACGCGATCGTGGCGGTGTACTCGGCGTTCGAGGTCTCCGCGGCGGCGTGGGAGGTGGCCAAGGGCGCCACGCTGCTCCCCGAGGCCATGCAGCTCTGGTTCGACTTCGGCCACGACCAGGTGATTGATTATCAACTTCCCAGCTAAATTACGTGGTGTTAATTCATCTTGAGATGTATGTTAACTGGATCGTGGTTCAGGGTTTCGGGTACATGGCGCTGGCTGCGGCGGCGGCGGCGGCGCGGGAAGCGGCGGCGTGCGGCGGGGGTGACGACATCAGCAGCGCGGCGTGCCTGCCGGCCGACATCGCCGTGGGGCTCGGGTTCGCGGCGTTCGCGTTCCTGGCGCTGGCCGCGCTCGCGACGGGGTTCCGGCTCGTCCGCTTCCTCGCCACCGGGTCCCGGCTCCCGGGCTCCGCTCCGTCGTCGACCTCCCCGTATTGACCGGCGCGCGTACGTGGCCGTGGAGCATGAGTACGTACTTTAGCAGGCTAGCAGCTATACTTGTACCGATGAGTTGATCGAACAGCTAGGCATGGGCGGCTGTCGTGGCAGTGGTACTTTGATTTCTCGGTGATTTTGATCTGTGGAGTGGTTAGTAGAGTTTGCACTACACTACGCTGGCTTAATTAGTTGATCTGCGTACCTGCTGTAATTGAGACGATCCGATCAGGTGGATGTATGTGTCCATCAGTCCATGGGATGTGTGTGTGTATGTAGTGAGAACTGAATCGACACTTGTAGAGAAAGGCCTTTTAGTGGCGCACCCTTTTGCAATTTTGTGGCGCATCCTTTATTCTGTGGCGCACCCAGCCCGTGCGCCACAGAAATAGTTCGGCAGTACACAGCAGAGCTATTCTGTGGCGCACCAGGATTTTGTGGCGCACCCACGCCTGGTGCGCCACAGAAAGTGGTGCGCCACAAAATAAAATAAAATGCGGCACTAAATTATAAAACAGAAATACAGGTATATTTACATTTTGCTGTACAAATACAGGTATATACAGGATTTACACAGAAATACAGGTATATTTGACAGGTATATGAACAGACAAACACATTAATCACTATGTCATCACACATATTACTTAGTGCCCGAGATACATACACATAGTCACAAAAGTGCCGAATGTTTACACAATTAGTCATGATACAAACAAAAGTTCATCATTTCACACTACACATTACAAATGAAGTGTTCACCGCCTAACTAGGATCAAATGTAGTACATCGGCGATGATGGTGAGCAAGAGCACGCGGGAGCATGATCATGGAGTCCTCTTCTTGAGCGGCGCCGGGAACGGTAGAAAGCCATCTTTCGTCCTCCACTCCCTGGTGTCATTTCGCGCCTCTAGTCGTTCTTCGATATCCCTCTGACAGAGCCCTGAAGATGGATTGGGATATATATTGGTTAGTGATATAAATAGAGTATAATTTATTCATCTAAGTAGAGAGGCAAGACAATCAATCAATTGTCATGGTTGGAAATCATATGACTATCCTATTTGGGTTTCAAAGCATAGTATATATATAATATATAACCCTACACATGCACTTCTACAAAAAAATACACTAGTAATGCTTAGCAAGGCTTTCTTTTATAATACATCCTACCTCTGGGGTAGTGGTAGGACCCTGATTTGTTCATGACATATTCGAGGATGATCGTCGATAACTGCAGAATGATGCGATGGAAGTCTTGTCTATAATCAGCATCGGTGAGAGCATCCGCGCTTTTGGTCCATTCCGCGAGACTAGATGGAATCCTCGTTTTCTCGGCATCCCGGACAAGCCCTTTAAGGTGATGGAGGGCGTAGAAGGCCTCCTTCACGCTGCCAGGCAGTTGCTTGATGCAATGGAATCCGGTCCCATGCATGAACTTGTGTTTGTTGTCCTGCGTGAAAGATTCCCCTTCTTTTGGAAGGGGCCTCCCTTTTGGGCATAGCCCTCGAGAGCCTCATCGAGAACACCCTTTATTCTGTTATAGTTCCTCGGTTTGCATTTATTCCCCGAGTCTAAATAAGTGGCAATGGACCACCTCGGGCTTACGACGATGAGTGCGCAGTACTTGTCCCTGCTCAACATAATTGAAACGGAATGTTGGACAAAGGATCAGCAATGGAAGAAATCTACAAGAAGGCATAAGATACGACGACGGCGAGCGGATGTGTACTTACTCGTAAAAGAAAGGCAAAAGAAGGTTGTTCTTCCTCTTGTTGGTCAGCATGAGCCTCTGGAGGTACTCCGTGGCCATGGTCCGTGTCCTTGATCCTTCCACCAGCTGGCTGTCACGCATGTAGTAGGGATCCACTATCGCGACGTACGGGGTATCATCTCTCCTGATCTTCATCGCCGCATCGAGCGCATATAGGCGGACCAAGTTATAGTCCAGCCGTCTGGAGTGAAATAGGTTGAAGATGTCCTCGTACGCTATGAAGAACACATCCACGGGGGCTTCCTGGACGAAGTCCACCTACTTTGGCACCTTGACCGCGAACACCGGGTAACTCGGCTGCTTGTCTTTAAGAAGGAGGCTCTCTAGATGCAAGATAGATTCCTGCAAAGAAATCATGGGTCCTTCTGCAAGGCGGAGCAAGTCCTCAGACAGTATAGGTTTACCAGCTTCATGAACTCGGGTCAAGCCATCCCCACGGGGTGGTATCGTGTCTTCACGACCCCGCATAATCTTAGGAGCTGGCTGGCTCGCAGAGGCGTTTGCTCCTTTTCTCTTCCTGTGCTTCTTCGTCTTGTTCTTCATCTCTGGGGATGGTTGGGGTGCAGTGAACCCCGCGTGAACCGTCTGGTGCAGTGTGCCAGGGCTGAAAATGTTACCCGGTTTGACTTGAGCTTGATGATCGCCGGCCTCCGGAGGCGTGTCTTGAGATAAACCCTCGAAGACCAGGCGCTGCGTGCATGTAGTGGGACGAGGAGGTTGACCGCGTTGATCGCGGAAGGGTTCTTCATCCACAGGAGGCATGTACAAATCTTCCCTGCAGGCGCCAGTGTTGAGGAAGTCATCGACGTTGACATTATCTTCATCATCGCCATCGTTGGCACCAAGTTGAGGGCAACGGCTTTGTCCTAAACATAAACAATAGCACATCCGTTATTAGATATAAAGGCTTGGCGTCGTAAAGTCGTGAAGTCGTGAAGTCGGAAAGTCGGAAAGTCGGGAAGTCGGGAAGTCGGAAAGTCGGGAAGTCGGAAAGTCGGGAAGTCGGGAAAGTCGGGAAGTCGGGAAGTCGGAAAGTCAGAAAGTCGGGAAGTCGGGAAAGTCGGAAAGTCGGCTACCTGTGGCGCCGGTTCATCCGCAACAGCTTTTTCTGGCCGCCTCGACGAGGGCCGAACGACCGGGGGCCGGTGCCTCGAGGTGGCGCCGCCGGTGCGCCTGACCCCATGAAGACCATCCCCAAGACGAATCTGGGTCTTCGGCCATTCCATCATCCACTTGGAGCATTCTCCAAGGACCATGTGTTTCTCGGCTCCCGGAGATTGCATGGGGGGGTCGATGTCACGGAACTCATGCACTACCTCGGTCACCGTGACTTTCATCACGACCTCGCTCATTCTAGTGTTGTGCATATCGCGGGTCAAAGGTTGTACGATAATGGCCGTTGCGACTTCCTTCAACTCGCCGCCGGCCCCCACCCTATGCAGGAGTATGCAAGGCATGTCCTGGGAGTCAACACATGTTGGGCATCATGAGATATGACAGTCATCAAAAGCATAGTTATAGAAGATGCCGCGGACTAACTAATTAGTTACCTTGGTGATGGCGTTGAGCTCGGCAAATGTCGAGACAAGGGCGCCGGTGCCGGCGACCGGCCTATCATTCTCCGGCCGCTCGTGTGCATTATCATTATTCTCCGGCCTATTAGTATGTTGATCCACGGTAGGGGGCACCGGTGGGGTCACCAGGACCGGCGACACGTTATTGCTGGAGTTGCTGCCGGTGTAGCTGGGCACGTGCATCGGCCCCTGTTGACCTCCCGCATGCCAAGCAGTTATCCCCTCCAGCAATGCAGGGGGTAAGAACCTCCGGAGCTTCTCGTCCACCTTCTCGTCCACTAACTTGTCCACCGTGCTGGAGTCCACCTTTTCGTGCTGTAGTGTCTCCAGCTTCTTCCTTAGCTCGACAACCTCGGCTTTATCCCTAGCCGGCTTCCTCCTCTCCTTTCTCGTCTCGGTGTCCATGCTGTAGTACTGGAGGAACTTCACGCTCGTACCAAAGCCGGTCACACAGCCAGCCGACGTCGGCAGCTTTGACTTGTCCCTCCCCTTGTAAACGTTCATCGCCCTGTTGAAAGTCGTGTCCCACGGCTCCGTCGACCCCTCCTGGGACGACGGGCCGGCCTGAGCCTCAGCCTCCAACTCCTTCTCCTGCAGACAAAGGAAATTAAGGTGAACCCACGTAGAAATCAACGCAATGGACTTTGAGATATCCACGGTAATTAAGTTCCTTACCAGCACTTTCTCGAAATCCAGCACATCGTTATCGTCGGTAACGAATTCCCCCGTCCCCGGCTTCAGATAGTAGCGGGACCGAACAAAGTTCCTAACTTGCTCGTCCGTGATTTTATGCCACGGGTTCTCTTTTCCAAGTCTTGCAACCTCGGCATCCTCCTTGTCCCAAACGGGCTGTTTTCCTCGGTAACCGCCACTTCCCAAACGGTGGTTACCTAAGTTCAGTTCCCGCATATCCTTCCCCCACTTGGTCCATTTTTGAGCCTCCGGAGATTCTAAGGACAAATTGAATGCCTCGAACTCTTCTTCGTCGAGCATCGGCTCTTTGGCACTTATCTCCTCCCAGCTAAGACCCTTATCAATCTTCACCTTCACCCGGGTTCTCCAGCTGCTCAAGGCGGTGCTCATCTTCGTGATGGCTGCACTGTCCACCTTTTTGTTGAACGGTTCCGGGAACTTGTATCGTTGGTGAAGCTTCATGAGGAGGGTTTGGACCAAAGCCTCATTGTCCTTGCTTCTGAGGTCCTTCGTGTTGATCGGCACGGTTTCCCGTAGGATGCACCCTAGTTGCATGCCGTACCCGCAGGCAAGGGCCTTAGGCTCCAGTGGTTGGCCACTTGAGATGACCTCAGTGAACTCGTCTGTGACGTTGCCGACCGCTTGCGGTGTCCGGTCCTTCCTTGGCTTACTCGGCTTCTTCTTCTTCTGAGCGGTCGGGTTACTGCCACCACCACCATCCGTGTGGTCGCCACCCCCGACATCCGTGGGGTCACCACTGGCGACATCCGTGTGGTCGCCGCCATCGGTGGTGGTGGTTTCGTCCTCATCCTCTATCTCATAGTCAGCATCGCCGCCACGAGCCAGTTCGGCGGCCTCCGCCTCCTCCAACTCCTGGGACATAGCCCAGAATAGCTTGTTCTTTTCTCTAGCTTCTTCTTCGACGCTCATGTGCTTAGAAGGGCCGGGCGCGTCGGCCGACATGTTTGAACTGCATTAAAAAGAGGCAAAAGTTAGTACAACAAATATAAGAAAAACATCACTTAATTTAGTACTAAGATACCCCGGCCCATGCATTAGTTGCAATGCCAAAAAATTTGGCATGACCTTTGCTAAAAATAGGACATATGGAGTACCCGAATTTGCCGGAACGGAAGTTAATCGATGTTCTGGCAATCTCAAGGGCCTCTCGGGTACCTGCAAGCATTTCACAAATATCATGGCCGGCATCGCTGACCAGCAACAGCATCACATCAACACATTTCCGCCGGCATAGCTGGCCGGCAACAGCATCACAAACAACCACAACACGATGGTCGTGGTAGCACAGAACACATGGTCGTCACCGAAGCTCACCAGGGGCATCTTCTTGCCTAGCCGCACACACAAGCACCTGTACAACCAAAAAAAGGATCATGTTTTGTGGAATAATCAAAACAACTAGCAGAACACTAAAAGAACTAGCAACTAAAAAAAGGATCATGTTGGATCATGGCTTTGCTTGAACATACATAGTTGTTTTTTTGCTAGCAAAACACTAAAACAACTAGCAGCTAAAAAAACCATGACATATTTGCTTATGCCTCTGAATATAAGTTGCATTATCATATGGGGAACTTGAACACGTTACTTGAAGCATTTTTTTTCATCTAAAAAAACCCAGATTCGTGACTAAAACAACTAGCAGCTAAAACCAGATTCATGACTAAAACCAGATTTAGTAGCAGCTACAAAACCATGACTAAAACAACTAGCAGGCTTTGCTTGAAGCATTTTTCATCTCATTATGCTTTCTATACACAGATTCATCATGTGGGGAAATGATTAAGCTTGCACTACATGTTGTACCATTTCCAAAAGGCTATTTTTTTATACCAAACATCAGATTTAGGGAAGGTAAAACCAGTAGCTAATATTCTTCTTAGCACACAGCAGATTTCCAAAAGGCTATTCATCTCATTATGCTTTTTTTATACCAAACAACAGATTTTTGGATATGTGTTGTGAGTTCCATACAAAATGAGCAAAGTTATTCATCTTAGCACACAATTTTCTTTTACACGGCTAGAAGAGCAAAGTTCCAAACAGCAGATTACCCAAATAACAGAGCTAGAAGATGTATTGTCATTTTTACACGGCTAGGAATTTCGTGGAACAACTTGTGTGCAGGTGCGGTAGGGGGGGGGGGGGGGGGGGAGGGAGAGAGGGGAAGCACACCTCGGGGAGGGGAGGGAGGGAGGTCGCCGGCGACGAGGAGGCGTCTGCGTGACCACCGTGGGCGCGGGATCGGTCGGGATTGGAGGAGGCGACGGCGGCGAACGAGGTGTGCTTCCCGGCCGTGGCGACGAGCGACGAGGGCGGGGCGCGGGGGCCGACCGTGAGGACGGGCGCGTCGAGGCGGAGACGGCGAGGGGGAGGGGGGGGCGGAGGCGGCGAGGACGTCGACGGCGAGGACGACCGGAGCGCGCGCGCGGGGGCGGGGCGCGGATGCGCCACATAAATCTTATATTCTGTGGCGCACGGGCAAAACGGTGCGCCACAGAATTAGGTGGCCTGAATTTTTAAAAATCTGTTCTGTTGTGTTACAACCATGACAGCAACTTAGCCCAATGGTTTGCTGGACAAACTTGTACTTTGGACAGCTAGGTTCGAATCCTGGCTGTCTCACTTTTTTTTTCAATTTGAAAAAATATTTTTGGTTAAATTTAAATAAAGAACACAAACACATTATTGGTATTCTTTAAAAAAATATTGTCTCACACACAATGTCTCATACATATTTATTGTATACATATATATGGTTGCATTGTCTCTCACACACACACAAATTAAATACATCAAAAAAGTCTCTTCTTCGTCTCGGTTCCGAGCTAGTTTCTCTTCTTTCCCTTCTTCATGGTTGAATACTTTAGGCCGGGCACCTTGAGATTTCTTCGCGTGAACGGACAACCTTTAGTAGGTAGGGAGGTCTTCCTTCTTTGTGTACTAGTAGTAGGCATGTCGAAGTACTTGTCGAATTCCTCCTCGATCTTCCGATCGCTTTCCAAGTCTTCCTCGTTGGCGTCTCCTTCCATTCCGATGATGCTCCTCTTGCCCCTCCTCACGACAACACGGTTAGGATTTGACGGGTCGGTAATGAAGAAGCATTGCTCAACTTGACTAGCGAGTATCCATGGCTCATTTTTCGCGGAGGCGTTCTTCGATTTGGCATCGGGTATTACCATGGTGGTGAAATACCGGCCTTCTTTGACGACGTCCTTGGCCCATCTCACACGGAACATTGGCACCGACTCTCCACAGTAGTTGAGGTCCCATATCTCCTCGATCCTTCTGAAGTATCTTTGCTTGACAGTAGCCTCGTCATCGCCGTAGGATAGCATAGTTACTCCTGAGTTTTGATATTCGCTATTCTTGTCCTTTTCCTCAGTGTAGAATCTGAAACTGCTGATGTCGTACGACTGATAGGTCCTTACGTTGTGCCCGGGGCCCCATGATAAGGAGAATATGAGTTTTTCATTTCCGTAGATGGCGTTTTGCTCTTTGCTAGATCCAGTTGCCTTTGCTTGAACCAACGCGTGAAGCTAGAGTTGTGCTCTCTGGTTACGTCTCCCTTCTTCCTCGGCCGGCCCAGGTCGATGTAATTCTTCTCGATTAAGCTTCTGTGCTCTTTCACCCAAGGTTCGATCAATTGTAAGTGTTGTAGCGCGACCCGGTGAGCCCTGTCGAAGTCGTCCTTTCGACCATGAATGCCGACAAAGAGTGAGAGGGTGCCCTCGCTGTGACCATATCCATTGAGCCTGCCGAGGTGTTTCCTCCTGGGCAGACCAACATCCTGGTTCTCGGTGCTTAGATAATTCTGGCAGAAGGAGATGCACTCATAGGTTAGAAAGCACCACCGTGTTCTTCTTTACCCTTTTGCGGCGACCTTGAGTCCCTTCCGTCTGATCATCATCATCATCATCGTCATCACTATCGGGGGCCTGAAGATCTTTCCTGACACCAAGATATTTCAGATCGTATCTTGCTTTCGTCCCATCCTTGGTCTTTTCCGGCATGTTGGAAATAGTGCCAAGCAGACTCTCGGTGACATTCTTCGTAATGTGCATCATATCGAGGCTATGTGGCGTCTTGAGGACCTTCCAGTACTCCAAGTCGTGGAAAACAGACCTCACTTTCCATACACCCAGCAGCGGATCTACCTTCGGTCGTTTCTTTCCCGGCGCAGGGCACTCCTCCCAATTTTTCAACAGCTCGTCGATTTATGTGCCGCTCCTCGGACTCGGGGCTCCTTCGATCTCGTCCATACCATTGAACAGGTCACCGTGTTTTCTCCACGGGTGATCCATGCGAAGCCACCTTCGAGCCCCTGGGTACACGGTTTTCGAAGACCCGGGATTCCTTGGTAGCTGGAGATGCGGGGTCTTATCCATGCACCTGACACATGCGCAGAATCCGTGGCCTACCTGGGCCGATACATATGAGCAACCAGGATAGTCCTGCACCGTCGTGAGCAACGCGGCTCTCATGTCGAAATAATCTCCAGTGTAGGCATCCCACGTACGGGCTGGCGTCTCCCACAACGTGGCTAACTCCTCTTTCAACAGCGCGAGATACATATGTATGTGGACACCTGCTTGTTTCGGCCCCTGAATGAGAATACTCATGTGTATGTATCTTTGCTTCGTGCACAACCACGGGGGAAGGTTGTAAGGCCATACAAACACGGGCCAGGTGCTATGCGTGCTACTCTGGTTGCCGAACGGATTGAGTCCATCGGTGCTCATACCCAGCCTGACGTTCCTTGCGTCGCCTCCGAAATTTCCGAAGGCGTTGTCCAATTCTTCCCACTGGCTAGCGTCTGAAGGGTGTGTCAGGATCCTGCCCTTCTCCGGATCTTCTTTAGGCTTCTCCCTTTCCGCGTGCCATTGCATGAGCTTTGCTTCCTTAGGGTCCACGAAGTACCGCTGCAGACGGGGAGTGATAGGAAAGTACCATACCACTTTTCGAGAAACTTTCTTCCCAGTACTCTTGTAGCGTCCTTGGCCGCACACCGGACATGTGGTTCTGTCCTCGTACTCGCCCCGATAAATTGCGCAATCATTGATGCAGGCGTGGTATTTAACGTGCGGTAGGTCAAGAGGGCACACGACTTTCTTGGCCTCCTCGATAGTAGTTGGCAATGTGTTCCCCTCGGGAAGACGCTCCTGGAAGAATTGCATGTTCTTGTTGAAGCTCACGTCGGTCCATTTGTTTCCCGACTTCATCTCCAGAGCATCAAGCGTTACTTGCAAGCGCGTATCCTGTGGCCGGCACCCAGGATACAACGGAGTCTTCCCGTCTATCTCCATTTGCGACAGCTTGGCTTTCTCTCTAGCGGTGCTCGCCTCCTTGAGGAGAAGTTCTTGAACATGAGAGTCCATCAAGGCCGACATTAGCGAGTTCTGCGTGTTCGCGTCTTCTCCACCACCATCTACTCCTTCATCATGTCCGCCGGCATCTTCTTCGTCATGATCATCTTGCCCGCCCTCGTCTTCACGCGCAACATTTGCTGTCGGCGCTTGGTTGAAGCCTTGCATGAAACCACGCATGAGCAGGTGATCCTCCAATTGTCCGGAATCAGGGTCGATCCATCTCACAAGTTTGCAACTTCGACACGGACATCGTATCTGGCTCCCGTTGCACCGAATCATTTCCGCCTTCGCTTCTTCCTTGTAGCTGCTGATTCGACCGGAGTTCATCTTGATGACCATGGTCGCCTACGCGGTATACATATAGAGTGTGTTATTAATTAGAATTAATTAACCGCAACATGCACACACACATACACAAACATGCATGTTCGACGAAAAAATTCGGCATGACTTCCCCTAAAAGTAGGACATATGGGTGGTGCAAAAATTTACCGAAATAGAAATGAATCAACATTTCGGCAAACATCCATGCACCACGCCGACGCAAGGCAACAATAGGCAACAACATGCAAAGATTCATGCACACCACACACAAGCTTCATGTATAAACATCCATCGTCGCGCCATATACGTGCAAACATCCATACACACCGCCGGCCACACAAAACATGCATATATACATATCCATCCAACAATACCCACCTAGTAGATCTAGATCCGTTACCGAGACGTGACCCTGATCGATGAGAGAGAGTGTGTGGTGATGGAGAGAAAATAGTGGAGAAAAAGAGATGTATTGGGAGAGGAGGAGAGTATGTATGGAGGCTCTCCCCAAGCCCTCACAATTTATATATCAAACAAAGTAGGTTTAACTACAAATAATGGAGAAAAGTATAGGCAAAATGGCATGGGAGAGAGGAGGAACTCGAGCTAGCTAGAGATGGGGGAATGAAGAAGGTCACATGGGGAAAGTGGGGCTGCCACCTTTTTGTAAATCCGGCGCCCATTTTCTGTGGCGCACGGTGCTCGGTGCGCCACAGAAAGTCATGTTTCTGTGGCGCATGACTTTCTGTGGCGCATCAGCCAGCATGCGCCACAGAAATCCGACTTTCTGTGGCGCACCGAGCGCTGTGTGCCACAGAAAGTGACCAGATGGATCTGGTCCAATGATTGGTCGTGGGTCCCACAGCATTTCTGTGGCGCATGCGTGGACGTGCGCCACATAATATCTGCTTTCTGTGGCGCATGGGCTAGAAATGCGTCACAGAAAGGCAAATACTTCTGTGGCGCACCTTGCTCCATGCGCCACAGAATTATTTCTGTGGCGCACCAATTAATGGTGCGCCACAGAATGACCGTCTACCTATAAGCTTTTCTCTACTAGTGCGAGAATGTATCGGGGTGCTCCCAGACGTGGAGTACTTCTAGAGATCTATACAAACCTTACTCACAGTTTACAAAATTCCAAAAGGAAATAGTAGTAACATATATAGACACAACATATGCATCAATCATGACATAAGGTCGAATCCAATTTCGAAATATAGACCTATTTGCGCTCTTGTACCAGTCTCCCTCTGATCCGAAATATGTGTCACTCGTGTACCTATCGATTTGTACATCATAAGTTGAATTTCCATGACACTTTTAACGGATCGGAGGGAGTATCTATTTTGGTCGTGAATTCTGTCAGATTTGTCAATTTTATTTCTCAGGCTACATATTAGGTTTGGATTTGCAATTTTTGTGATATGATATATCCGTGCATAGTACAAGTGTTGTGGTCGTTTTATGTAACTTATATGAGCTTTTGGATATATAGACCAATTCGCAAGGGGGTACTGAGGATACTCCACAACTTAGAACATGATGTTCTCTCGTATCGTATCCTTCTTTTGCTACCACTGCCCCGCTACTCTAGATCACACCTTAATCTCAGCTGCACCCACCCGCTAATGCTCTAGCATCTCCTCAACACGAGTGAAGTAGAGCAAAAACAAACATATAGCTCACATAAGTGAGTGTTGTGTAGTTGGTTTCGTGTTTTCAATGGAAGGAAAAACTATGAAAGTATATAGTACCATAAACAACTAAGGAAACAAAAACCAAAGGGAAAGTTGACCGGAACACAAAAACCCATCAACTATGCATAACAAATAAAAGGACAACAAGTTAGTTTAAATTACCAAGATGACGGAGAACATTATTACTGATGGAGCTATAGGCCTATACCTTGACGAAAAAACAAGCTTTACTACGCAAGAATATAGGGAGCTAGGTTTCTTCTCCGGGTGAAATTGTCATCACTTCATGGGATAACATCAGGTTGGCTATTTCATATGGATTTATGCAAGTCACATGTTTTATGGCGTATATCCAAAGGGGTCCTAAAATGAACATTTTTCTACTAGGAAATGGCATTTGGAACAACGTGGTTGAAAAAAATATTTTAGCTTTTTTTTGGAACAAAACATATGTTTTAGCTCAAATGACAGTGGTGACTCTTTGGGATCAAAGTGACTTGTGCCAAGCCCATAAGAGCATGTGACAACACCGGTAAGAACCTTCTTTGGCATACCATTTGATAGGTTGAGTATTATTGGGTGCTAAAATGTCACTGGTTAGTCTGTTTTGTTTCTTACATTACTTTTTCCTTGTATATCTTATGTACACTTTGATGTATTTCAAAAAGAATGAACTGAAAAATTGTGTGCTTACATGAACTTATATTTTGTTGCAGCATGAAATTTCCAATCAAAGGAAGAAGGTTGAAGCATTTTGAACGAGTTATGTGACATTATTGCTTAAGTACACGAACAATTTTCATGGATAGTATAACATATTACAAAAAATTAAAATTATTCAAAAAGTTAAATCGTTGATGCAATAATCATGAGTTGCATGAACATCTTATTTGGGATAGATGAACATTTTCATAGCATAACATAAAATGCTTATGTTTTTGTAATTCAACATACGTATATCAAAATTGAATTATAAATATACTAAATTAACTAATAGATCTTATAAAATATGGAAAACAACATGTTCAGATTAGGCAGCACACTTAGACGCCTCTATAGCGGTGGCTCCTTCACTCTGGCTTATGGCGGGAGCTAGAACTAAGATCATATTCCCTCCGTTCCAATGAATAAGGCTTATATTTTTTTTTTGAAAAAGTCAAGCTAAGTAAACTTTGACCAAACTTTTTGAAAAATTATCAACAACCATAATATTATATGGATATCATGTGAAAATATATTCATGATGCATCTAACCATGTTTATTTTGTATTGCACATGTTCATAATTTCTTAAAAAAACTGTGTCAAACTTCACATAGTTTGACTTTTCAAAAATAATATAGGCCTCATTCATTGGAACGGAGGTAGTATTAGAGTTCATACTGAACTGTATGTGCCTTGAAACAAATTTCAGATAGACACATATCATCGATGTGAAAATGCGCTTAGAATGATTAAAATACGAGTAACACTCTAGCTTTCAAATGTGATGATGCGCTTAGAACAACTACAACATGAGTACCACTCTAGACTTTTGATGTGACGGCATGCGCTTTCATCCCGTTAGATCTTCTTTTGTCACCTCCCTCTTTTATTCAACCCCATCGCCGCATACCTTTCTTCTTGCTCCCTCGCTTGTCAAACCACCCACCATTGCGACTTATGGATGCAACAAACATGTCATCTCGTATCAAATCCTCATCTTTAGTGGCCATTACAACATTCTTCATCACATTTCCCTCACCATTGCATGTTTTATCCAGCAATTCCATGTTAAGTAACTGGTTTAACCCCTCATCTCATATTTCTTGAGGACCATCATCCTACTTCGTGTTCTTCTTCAACTTTGATGCTTTATTACAGTGTTCTTAGCCCTTGATAGTCCTTGGATCCACCCACTACATTGCACATGCATGAGCAACATTCACTAATTTTTGGAACCATATCTCTTTATTCATCGGTGCGGGTGAGTAACATCGGATTGCTCCTACTTCTTCATGGCCGAGTCTACAAAGAAATATAACTCAATTTATTTCCGCCCAATGTTGTATCATGATGACATAAAATTGCACATCCACTTTTTTCTTCTAGTATACTCTCACTACAATAAATATTCCAATATCACCCAAATCGATAGGTAGGGTTTTCACAAAATTGCAATTGGTTGGTCCAGCAAAAGGGTCAATACTCATTGTCTTTTTTCCTAAACTTCTCCGCTCTAAACTCTTTGTCTCCACCCACGACTAGTGACTTGATTGACATCATAACGAGTTGTACACCTACTCCTTTCTTCCATCACTTTCAACCATGACTCGGGTTATGGCTCCTCTGAGAAAATAGGTTTAGCAGAAAAAAATGTTCAAATTTAATCCAGAGTTTAAATTCTCAAAATTAATAAGGTAATGCAACCCAACATTTTCACCCCCATGTTTGTGGCATAGTCCTAGATTGTGCTATGCATATTATACAACCTTACATAACTAAATTATTTTTGAAGAGGATACCGCACCCATATATGACATTGGACGGTAAACCAATGAGCTATATATGCTCCCTTATTTTGTTGTCTCTTACGACTAAATCACGGTTCCCAGTCTTATTATACTTCAAAACAAATTCATACATACCAATATATTGCTCACTCTCACCCACACGAACTAAGTTGTGTTGTCCACAACGGTTTTAACCATTGATCTACCATCTCAACGCTGGCTCGATGGCTTACTATACACGCCGTTAACCTATGTTGGGTCCTACTGAACACAAGTCCTCGCTTTGCCTGGCAGTCATGCGAGGTCACAACTACGTAGTTGACGAACCTACCAGAAATCCACATAGGCTCTTGAGCTCACATTCTAATCTATAAATGTTAACCAGATCCTGAGCGTGTCCTCAGCCCCGGTACTGTTCCAAGCCACACTATCCTGGCCGTTGATTTCCACCGTCCTTTTCACCCTGGCCCTTGGATCTTCATTTTTTTCGTTTCCTACTCGCTGCCACACACGTTAGGTCGATGACATGTGGGGTCTTCATCGGCCCGGACCCACTTGCAGCACGTCGCCCGCGTCGCCCTTCTTTTTCCTTTGGACGCGCCCGCAGGGAGACAAAACCAACGCCCCGGCTGAAACCCTACCTCCAATCGTCGCTCGCGTCTCTCCCCACCAATCCCCACCCGCGTCTCTTCCTCTCGCGCCGCCGCCGCCACGCGCGGGGAGAGCAACCGCTCCTGCCCGCCCCCATCGTCTTCTCCCCATGCCGCCGGCCGCTGCTCCTGTGCCTCCGCCACCTCTGCGGCGCCTCCTCATCTCTCCGTGCGGAAGGGGCGGAAGCGGGTGGCCGCTGGGCCATCGCCATCTCCGTCGTTGGGAGAAGCGCATCGTGGGGAGGAGAGCTCCGGATCATGGGCCGCCGCCGTGCTGCTCTCGTTGTCGATCCACCGGCGGCCGGATGAGGCAAGAGCGGCAGGGGCACGCAGAAGGAGGATGGGCGGCCGAGCGTAGTGGCGCTTGTTGAGGTGATGGTTTCGTTCTTGTCTTTCAATTCCTTTGCTCTCAGTTTATATCGATCTGATCTGATCCTTGTTTTCCCATAGGATTCGGTTTCTCCGCTTTGTAGAGCAAGCAGGCCGACACAGGAGAAGGAGCCTGACCCGGACGAGATGGAGCAGGTACGTTCATGGCCAGCTTTGCACTCCAGCTCTTTTGTGTGCAAAAAAACTAAGTTCTTGTTCTGCTCTGTTCTTGTAGGCTGTAGCGCTTGTGATGGAGGCCAAGGCCATGCTGTTTGTGTTCAAGACTCTCGATCTGGTACGAATAGTTAACCTCACAGTTGTTGCTAATTTTGTTTTGCTTCCCCGTCTATTTGCTTAATAAAACTGGGTTTCTTTGCTGACAGTTCCCTTGTATTCTTGAAGCAATAGTAATTACGAGTCATTTGCTCTAGGGATGAACACAATTTCTTTTACTGTAGGACAGAACTATAAAGATATTTCTTCTTTGTTGTGGCCTTTTATACCTAACAAATATTGAATGGAGAAGATGTTCTTTGCTGTTTATAGAATATTCTGGGAGCAGGGCACTGTATATATTATCTATGTTGCCTTTGTTGTGATAACTCTGGGAGCAAGGCACATAGAACAAGGTTTTGTTCTCAGCAGCTAGCGACATATCGATTGAGCTTCAATATTTAACTTCTGTTACTTCTTGAAAACATCTATTTGCTTGCAATAGCATGTGATATATCTTTATGAGCTCATTAATTTCTTTTGATCATTTGCCACTATTTTTCAGGTGGAGGGCAATTGGCAGTACACATCATATGATTCCTCTTTTGTGCGTCTTTTGCTTTTCATAATCCCCACATGCTTATCACTTATCCAAATTTACTGTAAGATTGAGTTCTTAGTACCTTCAGAACTAGGTGGAGAGTTTATCACTGGGCTCTACCTACACAAATTCTTGCAGCTATTTGTGTTTGATTGCTTACTGTAATTAGCAAATTGCTTCAGTATTTAACTTCTATTACTTCTTGAAAACTTCTGTTTGCTTGCAATAGCATGTGATATATCTTTATGAGCTCATTAATTTCTTCTGATCATTTGCCACTATTTTTCAGGTGGAGGTGTCGATGCTGAGCTTCTTCAGATGGAGGGCCAACCAGAATGACATTGCTCTCTTGCTCCCAGCTTATGTGAGTTCACAATTATGCTCTTTCTGTACACTCTAGCGAAAGTGCAAATATATTTTAGTTTGGAAGAGCTTGGTACAGTTTCCAGATTTGTTTACCATTTTTCCACATTCAGTTGTGCATGTGTGTGTTATTTCTTTAAAAAAGATACAGGATGCTTATAGTGGTGGTTGCATCATACATGGAGGATGCAAAGAAAGAGATATGAGGTGTTGTTGCATGGGGTTTAACCTTAAAAACAAGAAATTTATTTTGATGCATGAATTAATCTTTCTGCATTTTGTTTGTTGGTAATTCTTCTAAGAATTTGTTTATTGAAACCTAAGCTCGACGGGATAAAGAATTCCTGATTTTTTAAGGCGGTTGGGTGTTCTGCAACTTACATGGATCCAGCTAAACCACTCAGTTCCCACAACAGATTATATTTTTTTACAGATGTGCTACATCACCAGATCTAGCTAGGTCTTATAAGCCATTCTCCCTATTAATTTGTGTGGCTTCAGCAAGTATGCTGGTGTATTGGTTATTTTCCTAGGTGTTTGAGTTTCAGTAAGATGGTTTTCCTCTTTTCTGAGGATGCAGATATCGCAATTTTGGTATAAATTTAAGTGCTTTCATAATATATATAGCTTTTATCTTGAGCAGTATATTTCGCATATCATGGTCAGTTCTTTTCAACAGTGTATTATGTTAAGCGTTTAAGAAACAACTTGTGGATTAATCAATATGTAGTTCACTCGATTGGGGCAGAAGAGAATTTGTTAGAGGTTGGTGCTGAATCTCTGGATTTTGGGGGGTTTACTCCTATCTCTATACATTTCTTTAACATATTAGATGTACTGTTTGGGAATGATTTGGAGTAGGTAAGTGTATCATTTTTCTATATTTGCTTGCGGTTTTAAATATCCTGCAAGTGCTGGGCTCAGCGGCCATGTATTCTTTGCTTGCAGTTTTAAATATCCGGGAATTGTATCATTAAGTGTCATGTACATGTTCAACAATATCCGACAAGTACAGGGAACAAGAAGGCTTGCTCCTTAACCATAGCTTGATAACATAAAATGCTTCTGTATGATTTTAAACTTCTGTTGGAGGACCATGTACAACATATAATAGTTAGATACTTAACTTTCTAGCGAGAGGAAGGAGTGCTTCTGTTAATTACAGAGCAAGAATATTCAATATTATATGCAGATCTAAATTATTGCTTCCATTTTGATTCGGTAGGCCAGCCATTATGCTTTGAAGGCATATAGTTTTGGTTATTTCAAGCCTTTAACTGATCTGCTTCGAGCATGGTTTACAAAGCGTGAAGCGTCCTCAAAGCGATGGGGGGGCGCTTTGGCGCTTAAGCGACGCCTAAGCGGGCGCTTTGGCGCTTAAAGCGCCCAAAGCGGTCTTTTTTCCAAAGCGGAGGGGGGGGGGGGGGCGCTTTGACGCCTAAGCGTCGCCTAGGCGTCCTGAAGCGGACGCTTTGTAAACCATGGCTTCGAGGCCATCTGGAATCTGCTGGATTAGTATTGGTTTATCTGGTCCAAGGGCATATGGATTCTATTTTATCTCATGCGGCTCGGCTTAGGTTATACAAACACATATACTTCTGCATCTCCATTAATCAATTAAATCGCCTTTTATTGTCCCAATCACAACTTGATTGTTTGGATATTTAATGTCCACAAAATAGTGGTCCAAATGATACAGATTAAAGTTGATTCTGCGTATTCATTTATCTATTGGATTGCTTTGCTTTAGTAACCTTGAGTTAGAATATTTCTCTAAGGAAGTTGGTCAATATTTTTTTATTTCAGCGAATTAATTCTAATTGGTGACGAAAAGAAAGCTTCCATAAAAATGAACTACCTAATGTTGTAACACACAATGTAATTCATTCTAAGTTTGTTTGAAATTCTTATGGTTCTGATATCTTATCGTCTACAAGAACTTTCCTGTTTGTTGCAAAAAATGTGTCCTGTTGCCCTACTGTTTGATGCATTCTCTTCTAAGGACTGACCTATTACGATTGCTTTGATGATTTTTTTAAGTACGATTTGTATATGTTTCTTTTACACATGTTATTTCGGCTTATTTTCACTTTGCAATGGTTCCTTCTAATACGGTCTTTTACTCGTTGCATATAGGCTGGAAAGATTACTTCTCGCTTCAGAGGAAGGTATCTATGAAGGGGCTTAAACTTCTTCGATGCCCCCAATGACTTGGCTCAGATTTCCTTCTAAAATGTATCAAAATTTCAAAAGGTACTTATTAGGGAGTATTTAAGTTAGGAAGTTGTTGCTTCATAATACCTGAGCGATGTGCAGATCGACTTCATATCTTATGTTCTGCTGACCATAGATGCTTCTCATGTGCGGTCCATTTGACTGTAGGCTTTTCATCTAAGCAGAAGATGGAGGCAAGGAAGTTCAAGTACCAAGCATATCATCTACAGAAGATGTAGGAAGTTCAAGGAAGAGTATCATATGCTGAAACTAACATGTTCTTGGTTATATCTTCAAGGAAGAGTATCATATGCTGAAAGTAACAACAATTAATGTCAGCCTTGAAGGTGCTCAAATGATCTGAACTTGTGTCTTCTTAGCAGTCCAGTATCTTCTATACATGCTATGGGGAATTTTTTGAATAATTTGAATACCAATATAGGAAACCAAGATTTAACATAGTTGCGCTATTGCACTTTAAATGGTAGATTCTAGACGAATTTAATTGTGCTAAATTTTCTGCAAGACTAACCTCAGACAACATGACTTTCTTTACTTTCTGTCCTAAGCTTTAATCTCTAAGCACCATAGATGTTACTTCTGTGATGAAAGGAATTAAAAGCCAAAATATTCATTCATTCCTTTACTTTAAATAAGAACTACAGTTCTTATCAGCTCATTTACTTGTCGTCGTCTTTCGTCTATACCTTCTTCTATGTTTCTTTGTGCCAACAGGCCATCCGTGCTTTTTAGACTAGAATGCATTGCGCCACACAATTGTTGTTCAGGCTGTGGTTCTCCCAGCTTGAGAAAATAAATTCTTGGTAGGTGGACATATAGCTTCTGCTATTAGCACTCTTTAATTTTGTGCAACTATTTGGTTCAGAGATTTCAGAAAAAAAATCAATTGAGATTATAGTTTATGTGCTCCTTGTGCCAATCATTTTCCTATAAAATTGTGAAGAGACATATGTCCTATTTATTAGGATCTTCTCTTAACTTATGTTTATTCATGATGTCTGGTCCTGAGGACGTGCCCAGTTATTTATTTAGTCTTGGAGGCTAATGTAACTCTGTAAATAATCATGCATGTATAGAGGCTTGCATCATCAGCTTCTTTTCGCAATTGTTGTTGCATGTTCGAGTTTTGGAGGTTGTCATTGCACCATCAATATGATCCATTTTAAGAAGCAATGGAACTCAATGTTCTGTGTCGTTACCTATTTAAACTGGAGACCATCGTAACTTTGTGATCGATTGTGTATAAACAGCCAAACAGGCGTTGACCTGTAATTTCTGATACCATGTAATTGTGTACAAATTTTATAGAAGCTAAGCAATTTCCTTCTAACGTGTGTGCTATATTTACTTCACCAAATGTTCATGAATTTTATCACGCCTTTGCCGATAAAATGTCTCTTATGGATTAGGATATTATGCAGTCATATAATTTTAAAATATAAGTAACTTCTTTGCCCTCCAACTTTGTGGCTTATTATAAAATCCGATGAGACATGTCTGGAGACTGATTTGTTGTCAATATTACGGTCACTACTCATTGTATTGAACTATGGATTATTGAATTCTATAATGGTAATGTTAGGAGATGGATTTCCTTGTAGTTCCGTCGGCGACTATATTCCTACTTCAATAAGTTCAAGCCTTATACAAAAACAAATTCAAGCCTGATACAGGTTCTTAGGTTAGGTTGGATCAGATTGGCTACGTGGATAGATCGATCAAGGCAGCGGTGAGGATTGGACATGGCAATCATGGACATGGGAGGGCAAATGATTATGTGACTGACAACAATATACGCAAAATTTTAAAAACTTAAGTCTACCTTACAGTCTTGATTCCGGCACCTGCGCCAGTGGCGCAACCGGTCATCTAGTGCTCAGTAAAACATATCAAAAATTCTGAAAAAAATTGGAGACAAACATATACAAGGTTTCCGAAATGTTGCACGTGTGTTGAAACCTTATATATGCTTGTCTCCTATTTTTTCAGAATTTTTTGACATGTTTTACTATATTTTTTAATTTTGTTTAATATAACATTAGCATGTGAGCTCGAGAGACAAAACGCCTCAACCTACTTACTAATTTGTTAATGAAACTGGAAATTATTATTTCTGTTTGATTTGATAACCCGATCAAACTAATTGTAACCCAATCAAAGCGACTAGAAAATTATTATCAACCAGCTAATGAGTCGTTTCGCAAAAAAAAAAAAAAACAGCTAATGAGTCTGTGCCAACAGGTAAAAAAAAAAAGGAGTCTGTGCCAAGCAACCCAAATAGTAACCCGATCAAACCGACCTCTGAGAATTAACCGACCAATTGACTCGTGAAAAGCCACAACTCTCTATTTTAAAATCCGTGGAAAGCAACAGCCAGGTAGCGTCCAAACCAAATAAACCAGCAAAAACTAATCCCACCCAATCAAACCCTCCCCCCTCATCACGGCCGTCCGCCGCAGATCAGACGGCCGCGATCCCCACCTCGCCGGGCGCAACTTGCTCCCAGCACACCAAAGAAAACCCTTTTTTCCCTTTTCTCTCCCCTCTCCCCTCCGCTCCTCTCGTCCGCCGCCGTCACGCCGAATCGCGGAGCTCCCGCCGTCGCCCAACCGCAGAGCTGCCGCCTCCGGCCAATCGCCGAACTTCCGTTCCGCCTCCGTCACCGCAGCCGTCTCCGTTGAAGCTCCCGCGCCGGCCAGCTCCGTTCCGCTCCTCGTCGCCAACTGCCTTCCCATCTCAGTAGGCAGCGAGAAGGTAAGAGACGCGGAAGCCCACCTCCGCCCCCTGGCTCCCCCTCTCTATCCTTGTTTCTGTTCTTCTCTTCTCGCCAGGAAGTAGGTAGCTCGCGGAAGGTAGAACTTCCGGGCAGATCTGTTGTGATTTTCCGTATCTTAAGGTGGATCTGATGCGTATGTGGATCTGGTAGACACGTTGAAATTGTAAACCGTACAATTGGTTGACGTCTCCTTTTGCTCTATATTAGTGCAGTGTTGACGGTCATCTAGTGGAAATTTATCTCTGCTTTTGTGCAGTAGTACCATACGCACGAGCGATCTAGATAATGGAACGGATAGCTAGTTCGATGATAGAAGAAATATTTTTTATCAATGAAACAGTGTGTACAAAAGTTCCATGTTAGCAGATGCTTTAGGTATTACTAATCATGGACCTGATTCCATGTAGAAACATGAGTTTGTTTAGAATAGGACTACAGTCGATTTTTTTTAATCCTCCCTGGTCTAAGGAAAATTGGTGCAGCATCATTCTGATATTTTGTCTAGCTCTTTCGAAATGTGCGATTGATGTTCACTGTTCTAACAAGGTTGACTTTCCTCTGTTTAGTTGGTTATGTAGATGTGTCCATGCAGTTCAACTTCTTAGAGAATTCTGTGTTACCACTGGTTGCCTCATTGTAGAAGGATTAGTGCTCTGCTTTAACACTGACTGGCGTCTCGCTAACTTTACATTGTACAAGATTGTTTGGCTTTACATAAAGGTGGACTTTACTTTGTCTTGTGAAGTTTACATTTGAGAGGAGTTATATCTTGATCATGCATGTTGTTTTCGTAACACAAAGCTATATCTGACTCCCTTATTTTGGTGCTTTACAGTCAACATGTCGTTGGATGTTACTCAATACTCTTGAGCGCACAATCTGCTGATGGCTCGATTAGGAAGCATGCTGAAGAAAACCTCAAGCAGTTTCAGGAGCAAAATCTCCCAGGTTTCTTGCTCTCCCTTTCAAGTGAGTTGGCCAACAATGAAAAACCTGAGGAGAGCCGCAGGTTGGCTGGTCTGATCCTCAAGAATGCACTGGATGCAAAGGAGCAGCACAGGAAGAATGAACTTTTCCAGAGATGGCTGGCACTTGATGCTGGTGTCAAGGCACAAATTAAAGCATTGCTGCTGCAAACTCTCTCATCTCCTGTTGCAAGTGCCAGATCTACATCTTCTCAAGTCATCGCCAAGATTGCTGGCATTGAGATCCCTCAGAAGCTATGGCCTGAGCTTATAGCATCATTGCTCTCCAACATACATCAGGTCCAGCCCAACGTCAAGCAGGCGACGCTGGAGACACTTGGCTATTTATGTGAGGAAGTTAATCCGGATGCTGTTGACCAAGACCAGGTCAACAAGATACTTACCGCTGTTGTTCAGGGTATGAATGCTTCTGAAGGGAACTCCGAAGTGAGGCTTGCAGCCACACGAGCATTGTACAATGCATTGGGTTTTGCTCAGGTCAACTTCTCCAATGACATGGAGCGTGACTATATTATGAGAGTTGTTTGTGAAGCAACACAGTCACCAGAGGAGAAGATAAGACAGGCTGCCTTTGAGTGTTTGGTGGCTATTTCATCTAGCTATTACGATAAGCTGGCCACATACATGCAGGACATATTTAATATTACTGCAAAGGCTGTAAGGGGAGATGAGGAGTCAGTTGCACTTCAGGCAATTGAATTCTGGAGTTCTATATGTGATGAGGAAATCGACATATTGGATGAGTACAGTAGTGAGTTTACAGCTGATTCTGATGTTCCTTGCTACTATTTTATCAAGCAAGCTCTTCCTGCCTTAGTGCCGATGCTGCTGGAAACTCTCCTCAAGCAGGAGGACGACCAAGACTTGGATGAAGGTGCTTGGAATCTTGCAATGGCTGGCGGTACTTGTTTAGGCTTGGTGGCAAGGACTGTTGGGGATGATGTTGTTCCTCTTGTGATGCCTTTTGTCGAGGAGAACATAACGAAACCTGAATGGAGGAATAGAGAGGCTGCAACATATGCTTTCGGATCCATTTTGGAGGGTCCATCAGCTGATAAACTGACTCCTCTAGTTAATGTCGCCTTGAATTTTATGCTGTCTGCGTTGGTAAAAGACCCAAATAACCATGTGAAGGACACAACTGCTTGGACCCTCGGAAGAATATTCGAGTTTCTTCATGGTTCTGCACTTGAAACAGCTCCTGTCATTACAGCTGAGAACTGCCAGCAAATACTTACTGTGCTGCTTCAAAGCATGAAGGATGTCCCAAATGTGGCTGAAAAGGCGTGTGGGGCACTCTATTTTCTTGCTCAAGGCTATGTGGATGCTGGATCAGCGTCGCCATTATCCCCTTTCTTTCAAGATATTGTTCAGGCCCTTCTTGTGACCAGTCACAGAGAGGATGCTGGAGAGTCCAGGCTTCGACTGCTGCTTATGAGACTCTAAATGAAGTTGTCAGGTGCTCCACTGAGGAGACAGCTCCTATTGTTATGCAGCTGGTACCTGTGATTATGATGGAACTCCACCAGACACTTGAAGCAGGAAAGTTGTCAACTGATGAGAAGGAGAAGCGGAGCGATCTGCAGGGCCTTCTTTGTGGTTGTTTGCAGGTCATTATCCAGAAGTTGGGAGGGATGGAATCAACAAAATTTGCCTTCTTACAATATGCGGATCAGATGATGGATCTGTTTCTGAGAGTTTTTGCTTGTCGAAATGCCACTGTGCATGAGGAGGCTATGCTTGCTATTGGTGCATTGGCATATGCAGCCGGTTCGAACTTCGCAAGTACATGGCACAGTTCTATCAGTATTTGGAAATGGGACTTCAGAACTTTGAAGAGTATCAGGTATGTGCCATTACGGTGGGTGTTGTAGGTGACCTGTGCAGGGCACTGGAGGACAAAATTTTGCCCTACTGTGACGGCATCATGACCCAGCTACTGAAGGATCTATCCAGCAATCAGTTGCACAGATCTGTAAAACCACCTATATTCTCTTGCTTTGGTGATATTGCATTGGCAATTGGGGAGAACTTTGAGAAGTATTTGATCTATGCCATGCCCATGCTACAAAGTGCAGCAGATTTGTCAGCGCATGCAACTGCAACTGATGATGAAATGCTCGACTACACCAATCAGTTAAGGAATGGCATCTTGGAGGCCTACTCTGGTATTCTTCAAGGATTCAAGAGTTCCCCTAAGACACAATTACTGATGCCGTATGCTCCACACATTCTTCAGTTCCTTGACGCTCTTCATAATGGCAAGGATATGTAAGTTGTCAAGAACACCTCCCATTTCCTTCAACGCTAACTTAATTTACATGATCTGCATTTTCTGCTTTCTGGATGTTCAAATCCATAAACTGGTCATGTGAACACATATATACCAATAACTAGACCTGTTCCTTGTATGGTAGGCAAATGTGTAGCTGTAGCTTAAAAAAATATACAAGATCCAAAGCACCAGAAAATTGTCAATTATAGCAAATTAAACCCAATCAATTGTATCCTAAAGAGTTTTGTTAAGTGAGTCATATAGAATGCAAGTTTTTCTTATGATAAGCAATATTTTCTTAAATCCATATTGTCTGTTACAGAACTACAGTTCTAACAATATGTCAGAACCTTGAAAGGAGCTGGATAAATTTGTGGTGATTTAGGCAGTATGTCTGGAGCTAACCCTTGGAAATTTTCTGTGTTGGTGAACTTTAATATGATCTGCCACTAATTTTGGGGCTTCATTTATTAATGTGCTTCAGATATTAGTTTGGATTTATTGCTATGTATGGCCAAGCTTGGCCTTTTTTAAGTTTTCCATGGCATGTATGTCGTTTGCGTTCCAATTAGGGCCAAATCCAGTTAGGATAATATGTCGGTACACCTATATGCCCATTACACTATTGCCAGTATAGAGTCTCTCTCCCCTTAAGCCGCTCAGACAACCAATGCCACACCCATACGATGACCAGCCTCACGTTTAGTAACCACAAGCATCAATAGTGAAGTATTATTGCAATACTGGACCAATATTTCAGTGCAACACGACTCACCGTTTTGCACAATAATTTCTAAGTTTCTCTTGTTGTTTCAGGGATGATTCTGTGATGAAGACTGCAATAGGTGTGCTGGGGGATCTGGCAGACACATTAGGTGTCCATGCTGGTCCTTTGATAAATCAATCCACCTCAAGCAAGCAATTTTTGGATGAGTGCTTATCATCCGATGATCCATTGGTCAAAGAATCAGCTGACTGGGCAAGGATTGCAATCAGCCGCGCGGTTTCGGGTTGACGTGTCATTGGTCTCGAGTCTGCACATGCATCCATCCACGTGTCGAGTCCAGGTCTTCGGTTGCATCATGTCTAGACCTGCTCTTTGGAGAAGTCAACACAATCCTCACAGCAGAGTCGGAGGTCCTCACTAACTCATGCATCACTACATGTGTCAACCCAGCCTTTTTCACTTCTGCGGAAAAGAGGGTTAAGTTGGCCGCCTGCTAACTTTTCTAAAGGAATCCAGAACCTTCATTTCCTATTGGAGGTGAGATGAGCTTCTATTGTCGCCTGCCACGCCGATGGTCCCTCGGTGTCGCCTGCATGCTTTCGGTCTGGGTGCTGTTGCTTTCCCTTGCATTCATTGCATGCATCGAACTTTGGTCATATTGTCAGTCTTTGCAAGGCCTCTGGACCCATTATGCAAAATGGGGCTCACATGCATTGTCACAGGATTATTTTGTAGTGCTCAAGGCGTCCAAGTTCACTATGTTGGACATGTTCCTCCTGAGCTCGTAGTCTATTTGCTTCCTTTTTTTTGTTTCACACTTGCATCGTCTTGCATTCATTCTGGACTGTTTTGTAAGGGTTCCTGTTTGGTCAAGACTGAGACGGCGTGCCGTCGCGTCGGTTTATTTCAAGGTGTTGTCGTAGCAGTGCTCTTTTTTGTTATCTATGCTGCTGTTCCATTTCAGCTTCTTTGAAGCTTGTGCTGGCGGGAAAAAAAGAACAATTATAGGTCTTGGACTGGTTTTGGTCGGGGCGAGAGCTGTCGAGTTGTGTTTGGTGTTTGCAGGAATTGTATTATTATTATGCGTTACTGCGCCACCGACGTGTCACATATCTTTGGCTGTGTATATGAGAATAGAAACATGTTGATGGATGTGTTCATGATATGGATTTTGCCTTTTTATCCTGCTCTGCCCTGCCATCGATCGTTATTGGGCATTCCGCTAAAGCTGGGTGTTGAGATAGCCGTGGATGTTTGGTGAATTATTATGTTATGTAGTTGTGGATGCTGAGTTGCTTATACACGTTGGTAAAAAACTGATCTCTTCAGCTTTCACTGGCGAAACATTAGAATTTACTCAATAACTAGGATTTACCGGTTTTACACAAATATAGTTGGGAGGTTATTAGTTCGAGCTGCTCATCCTATATGTTTTTTTACCGTACCCAAACTCCTTGTCTTGATTGGTTACTGGGACGCGTGTTGAACATAACGTGTAGAGGAAGTGTGTATTGTGTGCCACGCTAAGATTCCCCTATTTGGTCACTTACAGAGACGGCTCCGGAAAGGATCATCTTGATTGGCTGATTGGTTTTTTCTTCATGAACATGCAAGATAGGTGTCTTCTGTATTAAAATAGAAAGAGAGATTTGATACAAAGCTACCGAATTGGCTGCTTGGTTTAATACTTACTCCTTATTCAAGTACAACCAAATCGTACTTTCCTACAATCATATTTTGTCTTTATGATTCCCTGGAAAAGTAAGACTGATTCTTTGACCATGAATATCGAAAAATTCTAGAAGCCTTTAATACTACTATAGGGCAAAGAGCATATATCTTTATGCATTTGAAAACTATGTGGGAAAGAAGTCATGGACGTGGATGGAATGATTTCTCTTTGCGATGCCTTCTTTATTCTCCCATAAACAAAAACCACAAACTCTTGCAAGCGAAGAAAACCTTCTACATGGTTCACATGTTTCATGGATCGGGGAGCTCCATGTACTCGGATTCCATATCAAATCATACGGTTAAAGTTAGGTATCGCAAAAAAGATAGAGCCATAGTTCCGCCACTTCCTACCAAATATTCTTGTAAGGGTTACTATGACGGAGACATCACATGATATGTTAAGTTCATAGGTGTCACTGTGTTGGCGACGTGTAGACATGAGGGAACCTTCGTTGTTCTAGCGTTTACGGTGCTAGCTACCGTCGTATATTCTCTTCCAATCCATACTCTTTCCACCTCAAAATACGTTGCGTATTAGGTTTTGTTAGGACAAGCCATTAACCAACAATTACACTATATTAATATGAAATATTTGTGATACTAGATTATAGCGATAAATAAGTACTTTGGGACATGAATCTATGAACTCAATAAATTTCACATAACTTACACATCAATAGAGTAACTAATACACAATATATTTTAAGACGGAGGGAGTAATGATCTATTAATTTAGCACAAGAAAACCGGTACCTTTAAATCGAGCACATTTAGAGCGAACAAATTAGAAATGTGGCTGAGTTTTCGTAAGTCTCAGTCGATCTGGAAAATTGCAACTTTAGTTAGGAGAAATATGCAACTTGCACTATTCACTAAGAAGAAGTTGCATGCATCGAGGGAGATTTAAAAAATACCAATCAATTGAGATAGATATACCTCTTAGAAAGAACGTATCAACTGAGACATACAATTGTGCTTCTTATAAATTCATATATTTATATATCCATTCAAGTTTGTTTCTGTTTTTTTATTCCTACAAAATATGACCTCTCATAGATCCACACTTCTTGGGACTTGTGAATTTGTGATAGAACTCTTAGGTATGAACCATGAAGGTAAACCATATAATTAGGCAAGCTAGGAAGTGAGATATATTTCTTTATGGTGTTTTGTTTGGAAGAGGACACCTATGCATGTATGTTTGTTCTTCCTGTTTCTTTTTCTAACTTTTGTGTTGGTGTGTGCTTGGACACGTGCATCCTTGATGATTTGTCATATGTGTTGTTACTGAGGTCCGCTTTAATTATTTGTATCATTTGGAACATCCATGTTTGTAAAAAAAGAAATATTTTCTATGCTCCCAAACATATTGTTAGAAGAGGCAAGAAACTAAATTTTGACATTGCCCCTTCTTCGTGCACAACTATATCTTTTGGTGGTGCATGATTGCCCCGGACTTCTCGGTCTCCCATGGATACCATGCATCTTGGAAATGGAATACGCCACTCCTGCCACCTATCAATGGAAACGGTTTTGGACACCCGCCTCAGCCAGACAACATAACGAGAAAGATGTGCTGGCCTATGTAGACCCCACATGCATAACAAACCATGGCGTAAGAACGATAAAAAGAAATATTTTCTCTGTTCACAATTATAAGATGTTGTAAATATTTTTTTTTTGCAAGGCTGTTGTAAATATTTCAATGTGGACTATATACATACCAATCTGAGTGAAGATAAAAAACACTAACACGTTTAGGTACCTGTGTTTCAGAAAAAAGGTAACACATCTTATAATTACACCAAAAGCATGTTAATTATTTCATGCATTTTTAGTACACTTGATAAGGTGCATTAACCAGCTTCGGCAACCTTAATAATTGATGGAGAAAAAAGACCTTATTAATTATGCAAACACAAACATACGCTACTCTCGTCAGCAGCAGCACACGATCATCCTTGCCTCGAGCTGCCTCTCCATGTTGAACCTGGCGATGAAGTCTTCAACTCTCCTGTTCAGCTCGTCAGTAGGCAGCTCCGTCGGCTCCTCTTCACGGTCTTCTTCCTCCGTCACCTCTTCAAGCAGCACTTCATCTTCGACATGCATTCTCAAACCATCACCATCATTTTTAACCAGTGAGAAATTTTGCTGCATCTCCTTCACGCCCAAAGCAGTCGATGATGCATCCTCCATTTCGCATTGATCTAGCTGCTGCGTGCTCATGCGCACAGCTGCTACGTTAACTCCCAGCTCTTCTTTGACAATCTCTTCAGCAACATGGTTCTGTTTGATCGATGGCGCGAAAACCGCAAGCTCGCGTACGACGACATCTATGTCGCCATCCTCGTTGCTAGGGGATCGAGCGCCGTTGTGCGAGAGTTTGGACTCCGTGGCGAGGAAGAGGACGATGATGTTGGAGAAGACGAAGAGGCACTTGGGCGTGACGATCGCCGAAGCAGCGGAAGGGAGCGACACGAAGAGGAAGCTCTTGAGGTAGGAAAACCCGTGCGGCACCCAGGTCACCATGGAGAAGAGGACCAGGCCGAGAAGAGCGGCCTTGGAGATGGCCTGGAGCTGGCTTGCGTCCATGGCGGTTTTCGTGGCAGAGGGGGGGTGTTGCGTTGTGCTCTTGGCTTTGCAATTGCCAAGAGAAGAACAAGCATATGCATGAAAAAACACAAGGAACCTGATGAGTGCACGGAATTGGGAGCATGCGGGTGATGGTATATTTATAGCTGGGGAGTAGTGGCCGAAAGTCTGTTTGTTTTTCCCTCTCCGGCTAAGTTATTCCCCGGTTGAAATCACTGGATTCCTTGCCTATCTTCTTTGCCCACCTTTGCGAAAGCAGTGGGATGTGATTGATTCGTGGTGCTTAGGGAATATGGGCTGAATGCAAGGTGTCTGGAGCACGCGTGCTTACTGAATTTGATTTTTCAATGTCTGTCATCTCGTGAGCATTTAGTACTTCTTGGCATCTGACAAATCAGGAATGAAGGAAAAAGGGGCCTTCAGATAGAGAGTATTTGGCACTCAATCTTGTCAATCAGGCCTCGTTCAGAGATTTATTTTGTGCAAAAGGGAGGAATCTGTGACTTCATTAGCAAAATCTGTCGGAACGACACGGTCGCATAGACAAATGGCAACATGTGAATTGTGAGAGAAAGGAATCTATATTTCCACTACCACTCAGGTCAAAAGGAATAAGAATCAAACTCTAAATATTTCCCTTAACCATGTCATTTAGCAGCAAAGGCATATGCCACAATTCTTCTTTGTTATCTTGGTGCCATCGTGTGTCTTATACACTCAGGAATCCAGCTTTTGGCCTTGTGGGCATATGTTATATGCACTATTATCATTAGCTTCTCTAGTGGTTATGCTCAGCGTTGCAATATAAATATATTGCATTGCCCTTTCATCAGTTCGGGCTTTTGATTTAGTTGGCTAACACATCAATTTTATATGGTATCAGAGAGCCAAGAGATTTCAAGTTTAAGACCCTGCTCACGCAGTATTAAAAAAGGAAGAAAAAAATGCGGCATGCACCCTTTCCATCGGTTCAAACTTTTAAAATAATTGGCTGGTGCATCAATTCACTACTCAGAGCCTGAAATGGTGCAATTTACGGTTACTTGTCTCCCCCTATTAGAAGATGGTAAACATGTAATAATATAAGTACGACTAAAATATCCCAAGAACAATTGACTGGCAATTCAGATGGTCTTTAGTTAGGAATATCGGCTAAAAAAACTTGTCCAGTTGACCCCAATCATGGTTTTAGTCCAAAGACCCCAATATATTAGTCTAGTAGAAATGAGTTGTCCAGTTGACTAGATGAAATTTAGATTAATTACGAAATGTACAAATCGAACCATTGCATGACAACCGACAACGAGGCACCACCGTCCTGGGTGCCAACACGGAATTCACAAATGATTTGAGAAGTAAACATTCTTACTCAATTTGAAGGTGACAAATAAATTAACTCGGTACATCACCCCCACACAACACCTGCCCACGTGGGGCACGCCACTGTTCCTCCTTGGCAGCAACGAGCAAGGCTCGAGAAACCGGAGGATGCATGCCTTCCATCGTCCCATCGGGCACGCCCACAGTATTAGGCATTCAATGTCTACATTCCCCTTATATGGGAAAACATCATGTGTCTTCCTCCGGCCACAAATCGGGCTCACCTTGTTAGAAATGTCCTCCGGGAACTACGTCTCGCGGACCATGCCAAGGAGAAATTGGGATTGGGATTGCGAATTTAGGATTGGGTTATTAGCTAGGATTGGGGAGTTGGGATAAGAGGGAACCTAATAATTTAGACGATATTGTTTTTCAAATGAGTCCACATAAAGTACTCGCAAGGGTTTATGCATCAACTGCCCAACTGCCTCACACGCGCCTCACGTCCTCCCTAATGGTGTCATTGTTAGCATGTTTAATGGTCTTCATGAATGACGAACGAAGAGGACTTCCCCAACTTGGTGGTCTGCTTGATAATTTCTTGAGTTGGTAGACCAAACTGCGCATGTGTACTAAGTACTAACTTGATAACCGAAGCGTTTAACTCTCTGAAAAAAGGAGATCAAAAGTCCTTTCTACTGGCATCACCTGGTGTTGCTTGATGATTCATATTTTCTAAATTTCTAGTAGCCAAGCACAAGCATTCGAACTCTGAAAACCACCAATTCATAAACTGGAATTTGGAGGTTCATTCACTAGATTCTGACAAGCAATTTCGAGGTTTCATCCAAAAGCCCAAATTGGGACTGCATACCACCCTTCCAATGCAAGTCAGTTTTGAAATTGGGCCTCCATTTCCAAATTCCACAGACCCAATTCTTTGCAGACATCCAAACGGAGCCCACTTGTAAATGTTGGCAACCGGAACACGCGGAGAGGGCGACCTTCTTTGTCCATGAACGCCGACGGCGGCGCCGCCCCGTCCACCGGAGATTCTACGACGGACCCTTCCTCTCCCTACTTCATCGACGCCACCCACCCGTACGCGGTCTCCGCTGCTTCCGCGCTCACATCTCACCGCTCCAAGTCCAAGTGGTCTCACCTCTCCTCCCTCCCGCTCCCCGACCCCCTTCCCGCCTCCGCTCTCTCCGCCGTCCTTCTCCTCCTCCGTCGCCGGCCCCACGTCGCCCTCAGCTTCCACAGCTTCGCCCTCCGCCGCCTCCTCCCCTCCCGCTCCCCTCCCCCGCTGGTCCTCTCCGCCTCGGCCGCCCACGTCGCCGCCGCCTCGCGCCTCCGACGCGCGGCGATATCCGTCCTCTCCTCCGCCACCTGCCACAACTCCCCCTCTCAGATATTCAGCGCCCTCGCCGCCACCTACCGCCGCTTCGCGTCCGCCCCCTTCGTCTTCGACCTCCTCCTCCTCGCGTACCTCCGCTCCCGCCGCGACCCCCTCGCCGCCACCTCCATCGCCCGCCGCCTCCTTGCCGCCGGCGCCTGCCCCCTCCCATCCACCGCCGCGGCCCTCTTCCGCTCCCTTCCCTCTGCCGAGTCTGCCCTCGAGATGTACCACCAAATCTACACACGCCCGGGCACAAGAACCAGCCGCGCGCTCCAGCCAACCGCCCAGACCTTCAACTCCCTCCTCCTCGCTTTCTACCGTCAAGGTAAATGTGAAGATTTCAACATCGCGCTGGACGAAATGGACAGGTATTCTTGCAAGCACAATGTGGGCACTTACAACATTCGGATGGCCGCTTACTGCGATGGCAGGGAGATTGATAAGGCGCGCCGATTGTGGGATGAGATGGTTCAGGGAGGGATCCAGCCAGACGTCACCACATACAACACCATGATTGCTGGGTATTGTGCTGCTGGGGAGGTGGGGATGGCAGAGGAGATGTTTAAGGACATGGAGATTTGTGGTACTGAGCCTAGTGTTACGACGTTTGAGTGGTTGGTCAGAGGGCATTGTAGGACAGGGGATGTTGATGTTGCGATGCTCGTTCGTGCGGACCTTAGAAGGAGGGGTTTCGCGATGGCTGCGGAGGTTGTCGAGGAGGTGGTTGATAGATTGTGTCAGAAGAGCAGAGTTGAGGAGGGGTTAGCTATTGTGAGGGCAGAGATGAAAAGGGAAGAGTTCACACCTAGTCGGGGAAGCTACCAGGCTCTGATAAGGGGGTTTTGTGAAAAAGGGGAAGTGGAAGTGGCCATGAAACTCCAGGCAGAGATGGCTGGAAAGGGGTTCAATGCTGGTGGCGAAATATACCATGCTTTTGTCCGTGCTCATGAGAAGACTGCGAACTACGGGATGGTTGAGAGGTTGAGGAAAGAAATGACGGCAATAGGCATTGAGGATTAAATTGGCCTGGATTGTATGCAGTGATCATGTACTGTTTTCTAGCTATGGTTGTTGCTGTTCAGGGAACTGGTATGTGTCTCATCCAAATCCAGTATGATCTATTTTTGGTACTGAATCAACAAATATGTTTTATCTTTTTGTATTTGGTCTCGCTATTGGTATTTAGTATATATGCTGTGATGTGCAAAGCATAGTAACATTTTTAAGAGCAATCTTGTTACTCCCATATTGTCAATTATGCCCAATCCTGAACATATTGTCATGGGTGGAGATTATATCAGGGGGCTGTGGACCTTGGGACTACAGCCGGCCAGCTGCAGAACCCTAAGGTGAATTGCAACGGCAGTACCTATTAGCGAGTTATAGGGAAGATATCAATTAGTATAGACTGCTATAATGTAGTTATGGACAGTACTCGATTAGAGATTGCCTTTGCTAGAGTCCTGTTTACAGTCTGTACCCAACCGACTATGTAAGTCAGGCCTTATATCTTTTTAATCAAGCATAAGAAACCAATTTTGTATCTCCGAGATTTATTTTTCTAACCGGTGACCAAAACTCATCCCCAACCAAGCTGACTACTGAACTGGTACTAGTTTGTTTATTTCCTTTTTTGTTTCACACTTGCATTTGCGTGGCTAGCTATTCGATAAATATCATTTTTATCTGACACTCTCTCGAGTATACTTTCTTTGTCATTTGTTAACAATATTAGAAGATATGGATGAGAAATAATATGGGATTCTCAACATTAGAAAATGTCTCCAAGATGTAACCTTTTCCAATATTTTTATATGTACAGATTCCTAAGAAATAACAAAAAAGTAATTTTGAGCTATCGTTCATGAGCGCCAAAGAAAGTATGGGGCAATATGCTCAATTAACACCACTGAAGGAAAACATTAGCGTATATGACGTTTCTTATAGAACTTTAAACAATTAGATATCAAGAACTAAATCTAAATATTGTGACCCATATAACCTTGTTTCCTATTTCTCTACTCTTCTCCTTGCCAGCCGTTTTACATTTATGTTATTCAACCTACATCATTGTGCAGTGAGGTGCTTACAACACATGCTCATCTTACTCTAATTCGCGCGCCAACCATCCAATGCAAAGTTGTATTGGTGGAACTGATACATAAATGTTAAAATATTATCTTTTCAGTACTCTTGGCGTCACTTATGTTTTGCTGCCCATGCCCATGCTGATTGCATCAGCTTATATTATTTAGAACACTTAAAACTAATTATTACATATTTGACATATCTTGTTGGTTCCTAACCTTTATTTGCCACACCGCAACAAATATTGCTCCTTCGTACGACACACTCTATCACACACATGGCATAATAGTGTCAAATCGCTGATTGTTGCTATCTGATGTCATGCATGATTGCATGTTTTATACATGGTTTTCAGATACACATATTATTTTGTTCTTCCCTTTCTACCACTTCGTTATAGCTTGTAGTCATCTTGAACCCCCACCAGAGACAACCAATTCATTAAGCCTCGGCTCCTCTGCATTCTACAACTCCTTTCTAATCTCATTTCTACTACTGCCAAACACACATGTTGATACATCTAATTTATGTTTCCCATTTTCTCGTCGGCTGAAGTGATAAACCCACGCTTGTTGAAACATAGGCATGTTACATTCAACTTTTTTAGTCAGCGCTACATGCATGTTACTATGTTAGTGGACGAGAATTGCTAAATTTACTCTACCTTTTACTCCACATTTCATATCTAGGTTGAATGTCAAGTATATACACTTCAGAAATTCACTTTGACTCCCGAGCTCATATGCTCCTGTTATATTAAACGAAATTTGAAAAATTGTAAATCATTTTAAAAACTTCTGAAAAAAATTGGAGGCGAAGAATTACCAATGTTCAACATATGTGCCAAGTTTCGTGGTGAAATTCTATTTGGTATGCCATGTGCAAAAAAGACAAATTCATGGTCGAAATGCAATTTCAAAAACATACTTATTAGAGCACTGATTTTGTTATTTTTGCACAGAGCAGCATACAAGCCATTTCATCACGAAACTTGGCACGTATTTAGAAAATATGAATATGTTCATCACCAAAAAATTTCAGAATTTTTGAAAATGTTTTACTATTTTTTTAATTTGTTCTAATATACCAGGAGCATATGAGCTCGGGAGTCAAAACGCCTCTCACCCGCTTGGTGTCCCATCTTGTAAACTTTCTTCTATTTGTAAGTTCATAGTAAAAAAATTATATCAATAGGTAGGACCTCCCTAGCTAGCCCCATCTATTCTATTTTTATTAAAACGATAGAAAAGGAATAGCCAAGATTTATCCATCTAAATTCAAGATGCTTGGGCGGTAATGATTTCATAATGAAATTACGCAATCTCCCTCACGTACGCACAGTATAGTTTGACTCAACCGTGGCTTGAGAATACATCACAAATGCACAAACCGGTTCTAAGTGGAATTCAATTGCTACTCTGTCAATCCGTGTTAAAGACCACTACAATCCGTTTTAATCGTGTTTGCGTTGTTACGCCAGTGGTCCAGTAGCACGTCCGAGTAGGAGATTTCTCGAAGAAGTAAGAAGGTGAAAATGCATGTGTTGCCCCATGCGTGGTTTTGGTAATTAATGACAATCTTTATGGACTAATGTTTACATTGAGATATTCCTGTAGATCTTGTCCATAGGAAAAGATTGGAGTTCATGTGTTGGACTCTAGAAGATTACATGATGACCAAGGTTCTATCCAAGGGATTATATGAAGAATGGTCATGTGAAGAGTTGAGCTTATTTGCATGGCTTGGAATAGAAGATTGAGTAACAATCATGTTATCTCCAAGCCATCATATATATCAAGATAAGAAGATAAAGTTCAAGTGGATTCATGAAGACGGAGCTTAGCAAGGCTCTCCCATCCCATCATGGTGTATGGGGGAGTATTTGGAGAAGTCTTCATCAAGCATGTGCTAGCAAGCACAATCAAGAATGAACAATTGATCAGAAGAATATTCTATGACCACGATGCTGAAGAAATTCTGAAACTTTACTTACCTCAAAGTAATGATGATGATTTTGTCGCTTGGCATTTTGAGAAATCAGGCTTGTTTACTGTAAAGAGTGCTTACAAGCTAGGATATAACCTAGCGCATGGTGATAGACTAAATGTTGGGGGTAGTGGCAACGCTGGGTCCAGCAGAAACCTATGGAAGTATATTTGGAAGGCGCCTGTGCCAAACAAAATTCGAATGTTCGGATGGCGCCTTGCGAATGATAACCTACCAACAAAAGTGAATAAATGGAGAAGAACTCTTGAACTGGACAAGACATGCAATATCTGTGGCATTGGCGAGGAGGATAGCCATCATGCCACTGTTGTATGTACCAAAGCAAAAGCTCTCAGGAATCAAATGAGGAAAAAGTGGCAGTTACCTGATGAACAAAGTTTCAGAAAATCAGGACCAGACTGGCTACTATTACTTCTGGCGAACTCTCCAAAAAACTGCCATGCCAACATACTTCTGCTGCTTTGGAGGGCATGGCATTTGAGGAATGATATTGTTCATGAAAAGGGGAAAGCCCAAATCGGCGCATCCACTTCTTTTCTACAGAGCTATAAGGAAAACTTGAATGCTTTTGAGTGTTCAATTGATGATGGAGACAAGGGAAAAAAACCGATGTTCCCGGAGTGTAATACATTAGTACTTCTGATGATGATCCCATAAAGGCCTCAAAAACGATTAGGCGAATATGGAAGCCTCCGGATGCTGGTGAAGCAAAGCTAAATGTTGATGCCTCTGTTATTGCTGAAACTGATTCTGCTTCAGTGGGAATTGTCATTCGGGATCACCTGGGGAAAGTTATCCTTGCTGGTGGGAGACTTTTGAAAGGCTGCTCCGATGTTGAACAGGCGGAAGCATTGGCCTGTAGAGATGGTCTCCGTGTGGCTAAGGAGTGGATTCACCAACCACTCACTCTTGAAACGGATAGTCTACTGGTAGCCAACAACATTTGGAATACGAAAGCTAAGTTTTCCAGTTATGGAGGGATTTACCAGGAGATACATGAAGAGCTTGAACACTTGGACTGCAGAATATCAAAAATCAGTAGGGAGCAGAACTCGGCGGCAGATAAGATTGCTAAGTTCATCAGAATTTCAACGAAACAGGAGAACTGGATCTCTAGTTTTCCTCCTTCAATCATTCATGAGATCGAACAAGAGTGTATGATGCCTCGATCTACATGATGATAGCTCCCTATTGTACTAAAAAAAAAAAGATGTTCCAACTTGAGAGAGTCAAGATCGTCATCATCGAGCTCAAGTGGAATGCGCAAGGCAAAGGTATGATCTTGATAGGTTTTCTATTTTACCGGTCTCTTGGTGTTAGTGGGAGACCGGGTTATAGGATAGACGACGTACTATCAAAAGGGGCTCTCAAGTGAGTAACTTGATCGCATCTTTGTGGAGAGCTCAAACCTTTGCATATTTGGCATATCATCTTTCTTGGTTCTTATTTGGCTTTTATCTATGTGAGAATTTAGTGTGTTCATTTCCATACCAAGATCTAGTTCATCAAAAACGGATTTCATTTGAATATCTTGTGGTGTTTTTGATGTTGGAGGTTTTACCGGTTTGTCTTTTCTAAGAGAGGTTAAACTCTCTTCTTGTGATTTCCTTCTCACATGATGGACTATGATGTGTATATGCATGATCTTGTAGAGCTTGTGATTATCCTCAAAACAAGCCCAAGATCATAGAAAACGGAGTCCGGATGAAAAACTTACTATGTTCTTGGTATTGGAGGTTTTACCGGTTGTTCTTTTATCGAGAGGTCTAACCTTTTCCCATTTGGTTTTATCCTCCCTTGTTGGACTATGATGTTTATATGCATGATCTTGTAGAGCTCTTCGTTGTGATTCCAACGAGCCCAAGATCATCGAAATCGGAGTCCGGATGAAAAAGATATTGCAGTTTTGGTTTTGCTGTTTCTGTCAGTTTTCAGCAAACCGGATATTCCGGCCCAAACTTGGACCGGAATATCCGGCCCCCCCAGTCTGCCCAGAAAAACTGCTAAGGACTCAGCGGCGCGAGCCACTGGACCAGGCCGGATTTTTGGTCAGAGACCGGATTTTCTGGTCTAAGTGGCTACAGCAACGGCTATTTTCGTGGGAGGGGCTATAAATACCTCCTCCCTTCTTCAACCTTGGGTAGCTCGTTTTTCCCCTCTCTCCTCCATTGTTGACCTTGGAAAAGCTTGCCCCCTCTCAATCCCTCCGATGATTCTTGCATATCTTTGAGGGAAAAGTGAGAGGAGATCTAGATCTACATTTTCACCAATCCATTCCTCCTCTAAGTGAGGGGAAGTCTCTTGATCTAGATCTTGGAGTTCCATTTGCTGAGTTCTTCTTTGTTCTTCCTCTCTTATTTCTCCATAAGCATTAGTTGCTTTTGGTTGGATTTGAGAGTGAAGGATTTGAGCACTTGTGCTCTTGCCATTGCTTTGTTGCATCAGTTTGTGCTCTCCACGAGGATTCGTGGAAGTTGAAAGTTTGTAAGCTTGTTACTCTTGGGTCATTGGACCCTAGACGCCATTGTGGTGGTTGAGACCTTTTGTGGTCACTTGTAGCCGCTCGGGAGCCCCCAATCCAATTGTGGGTTGTGCCCCGGGTTGTTGTTGAAAGGCTCCGGATTCCGCCTCGAAGGATTCCGATAGTGGAAGGTGAACCAATCCTTTGTGGTGCGGTTCATCAGAGAAGAAGGTGAAGCCTTTGTGGCTGTTGAACCATTGTGTTGGTTCACACCTCTCCAACGAGACGTACTCCCCTAAAAAGGAGGAACTCGGGAATACATCTTCGTCTCCGCGTGCCTCGGTTATTTCTATACCCGAGCTTTTACTTATGCACTTTACATTGTGATAGCCTTCGTGCTTGAAGTATTCTATATTGCTATCACCTTGTTGCTTGTTTGCTTAGCATAAGTTGTTGGTGCACATAGGTGAGCCTAGTTTATTTAGGTTGTTGGCTTGTTAATTTAAACACCTAGTTTTATTCCGCAATTATCAAGCCTAAACCGGAAAAGTTTAATCGCCTATTCACCCCCCTCTAGGCGACATCCTTGTCCTTTCAATTGGTATCAGAGCCTCGGCTCTCTTTTTGGGCTTTACCGCCTAGAGAGTAAAGATGTCGTTTAGAGAATTAGTGCACGATCCCACTTTCATATTCGATGGCACAAATTATGATGTTTGGAAAATTCGCATGCTTAATCTTTTTAGGGACATGGGTCCAAATTATATCAAGAGGATTGTAGATGTGGGTTTTTCTCCTCCAAAGGATTCCCAAGAATTATCTTTAGAGGATGAGGAAAACTCTCATCTCGATACTCTTGTTTCTAATGGTCTTATATGTGTTTTGAGCGATGTAGTTCTTGCTTCAATCATGCCTTTTCGGAACGCTCATGAGCTTTGGACCAAGCTTCAAGATATATATGAAGTGTCCAACATTATTGAGGATGATTGTTCTCCTCCACCTCCGGCCGTGATGAGTTCACAACTTTTCCACTTCACCAACATGTGATTTTCACAAGGTAATGATATGGTGAGTGGTGATAGAAATTGCATTGTTGATGGTGAATCTATTGACTATACTTCTTCTCATCTCATTGCAATGTTCTATCTTTGGACTTAAACTCTTCTAGCATCCAAATGTCTTACATGCTAGTGTTGATAGTCCTTGCATATCATGTAATAGTTGTTTAACTAAATCTCATGATGATATGCTCCTATGTCTTGTTTCCATGAAAAATGCTTCCATATCCTCTATTACTTGTGTGACTAACAATGTAGAGGAATCCCAACATTTGTTGGAACAAGACATGGACCTCAATGGTGCTTCAAGTAATTCTTCATCATCTTTGTCCACTACTCACTTTTGCCTTATGGCTAAGGATTCAAAGGTATCTCCTACTTGAATCCCAATATATCTCAAATGATGATGATGATGATGATGAAGAAAATGATAATGATGCTTCCATTCATGAGATGGGTAAAATAGTTCTTCATGCGCTTTCAAAGAATAAAATTGCTCGTGATAACTTCTTAGAAATCATGAGTACCTTTGTTCACCACAAGCTTACTATTGAGCTTTTGGAAACCAATTTGATGAGAAATGTAAAATTGAGAGAGAAGATGCTATGGAAAAAGCATCCTTAGAGAATGCCTTGAGGAAGAGCAAGAGCTTCGAGTGTCTCTTGAGGAGAAACTTGAATCTCTTGATGAGTCAAATGATCTTATTATTGCTAAAATCATTAAGGAAAGAGATCATGCTCTTGCTAAATATAAAGTGCTTAAAAAGGAAAAGGTTGAATTTGGTGTTGGCAATGCTAGACTAGTTGAGGATATAGAGAGACTTGACAAAGCTCATAAGGCTTTGGAAAGTGAACACTCTCTCCTTATAAGTCTCATGATCAACTCCAAACTCAACTATCTAAAAATGATGAGCTTGCCAAGTTGTCTTCTTCCATTTCTAATGTTAATGATGCTTGTGCTACTAACTCCACTTCTTGTGAAGCATCTATTTTGAAGGAGAATGTTGAGCTAAGGGCTCAACTTGAGTTGCTAACTAGCAAGTATGGGAAATTGGAAGAAAGTCATGAAAAGCTCTCTAGCTCTAATGAGGATCTTCTAGCATCCCATGCTAGGCTAAAGTTAGCTCATGAGGCTATTATGTCAAAGGTAACATCTTGTGAGCCTCATGTGGAAAGGCACAACTTCTACTCTAATGCTATATTGTCTGTGCTAGTCCTAGTGATTCATCCACTCACAATGTTGCTACATCTTGTGATGAATTACTTTCATGCCTTGTTGCTCTAACAATGAAGCTTCTACTTCCTCTAGTATTTGTGTTGATACTAACCATGTAGAGGAATTAAAAGAGCTCAAGGCCCAAGTCACTTCTTTGAAGAAAGACTTGGAAAAGCGTCATGTTGGGAGTCCACACTTGACAATATGTTGAGTGTTCAAAGACGCCCCAATGACAAGAGTGGACTTGGATTCAACTCCAAAAAAGAACAAGTCCAAGTACAAGAAGAAAAGGGCCAAGAACAAGTCAAGATTCGGCCAAGATTGTTTGCTTCAAGTGCAAAGTTGAAGGGCACCATGTTAGATCTTGCCCTTTGAAGAAGAAGCTCTTAGTGAGAAGCAACAAGGGAAAAGCCTCAAGTTCAAACTCAAGTTCCTCAAGTTGAAGAACGGCCTCTTCCCAAGAAGAATCAAGCTACCCTCCTCAAGTCGAGATTCCAACTAAGAAGAAAGGAGGAAGCAATGTTGCTACATATGCCGTGAGAAGGGTCACTTTGCTTCTTCATGCACTAATGGTACCTTATCCAACCCCATTATAATTGATGATGTTTATTCTCTTCGGAAGGATAAGGTTGGCAATGTGTTTGCCAAATATGTTGGTACTCAAAGTGGTGTCAAGAAAAGAACCATTTGGGTTGCCAAGCCTATTGTGACTAACCTCTTAGGACCCAACTTGGTTGGGGACCAACAAGCTAAAACTTGATCAATAGGTGTTGTTGGAGGGCATTGGAGACTTGGCTACATTATGAAGAATTAAGGGATCTTCATCAATTATATTCTCTCAAGCCAAGTCATTTGGATTATATTGTTCTATCTCATATCCAATGTTCCTCCTTGCGGTAACTTTTATTTATCATATATACATTGAAAGTTGCTTGCACCCTTGCATGTGTTTTGTACCTTGCTAGTGTTTGTATGTGTGTGCTCTCTACTTACTTATCTTGAGAAATCAAGTATGTGTATTTGGTTTGCACACCATTTACTTGTTTGAGCCTTATTGCTTTTATTTGCTATCTTATCTTGTTGGCTCTCTTTGAGAGATTAATGGACTATCCATTTTGGGAGAGTGATATGCTTCGTGCACTTCACAATCCTAAAATGTGTGTACATGAGGAATACCACTTAGTGATATATCTATATTATCTATTCTCTATGTGGTATGTCATGCTCATGAGAAATTCAAATTCTATAATGTCCATTAATTTCTAGTTGGTTTTGTTTGCCTCTTGTTTTAAAAAATGGATTATCACATTATGGGGGAGTAATAAGCTTTGTGCATATTACAAACCTAGAAAATGTGAACATGTGAGGTATTGCCACCTAGAATTGATATTCTTCATTATCTTATTCCTATGTGGCATGTTTCTCAAACAAGTTCCATTTGCTTAAATGCTTTTGCCTCACCGTTTGGATCTTGTTTGTGATGGAAGTTCTTGATATGGCTTTCCCTAAATATGTTCTCATATATTTTTGGGAAACCAATTGCTTCAAGCTACTCTTTGGAGTTGCTTTGCATGATCGCGTGAATATTGAAGCTATCAAGAATATCTATCTATCTAAGCATGGCTTTTAATTCCTATCCTTTGTCATATGCTTATTTGTTGTGAAGTTGGTCTTGAATATCATTCCTTTATACCACCGAGAAATATCTCTATATACTCCTTGTCCATGACAAGTGATTGTCATAATTGTGGTGGAATTTGTAGACCATCTTCATTTGGCTCTTGCTTTGAATTGCCTTATTTTATTGCCAAGGATTTGTTTGATCTAACTCTCTTGTCTTCCTTGTATCTTTTGGATCTTTGTTGCTCTACTCAAAATTTGTTTTATGCTTCTTCATTAGGAAAAGCAATGATCCCATCTTGTGCATTTACATTCAAAGTCATACTTCTTGATAATGCACTATTCTTGGGGAAGCTATCCTACATTGAGTAGAACATCATTCTTTAAATCAGTTTTGTATCTTATTGCTTTCCTTGAACATGACTAGTGTTTGAATAATATGTATGGAGAGTGATGATCCCATTTGTGTGCATTTTGTATTCAAATGCAAGATCATAAATAATGCACAAATCTTGGGGGAGCAATCCTATATGCTTTTGAACATTAGTTGTCTTCAATTGTATTTGATCCCGATGACGTGTCTCTTTGGAAGACAAACATTTTTCGTCTTGGTACTTTGTGCCATCATGAAAGTGTAGAGGGTTTGGTTTATTCCTTGATGGTATTTTCATCAATTGCTATCTTACTTTCATTTGGTATCTTTTCAAAGTGGTATCTTCAATCATGTGTTGATTTGGGTCTTTGATATAATTTGGCAATTTTTTTCTTGTCACACTTGTGTGTGCTTTGTTGGTTTAATTGGTGTTTTGTCCAAATTGTATCTCGTTTGGTTCTTGAAAGTAATGTGCATGCATATTTATTATATGTATATCTTATGGCATGCTTACTTTCGTTGATCCAATATATAGGATAAACTCCATCAAATCCTAAATGGCTAAGATGTGCATGAAATTCAATTTCATATCAATATGCACATATTTATGTGGAGTTTGTCCTATGTATTGTAGTTGCTCTAACTACTTTGGACCCAATGAGTTTGGGTACCATGTTGTACTTGAATTTGTTTTAGGTACACTTGAGATGCATTGGAAGCTTGTCTCATTTACAAGGAAGGTGTTATCACCATGTGCTTATTGGAGCCAAGCTCGGATGATCGTGAACTCTTATCTTCTACATCACCAATGCTATCTCGGTAACAAGTATCTACCTCATGCATACTTTTCTAGCTTTCAACCTTGTGTAGGTTGTTTCATGGCATGAATCTTTTTGTTGCAATTCTTTTGGTTCTTGCAAAACATCTTTATTACAAATGTGGGCAAGCCGGGATGATTACATATCAAGGGGAATATATACAATCATTTTCATGATTCACCAATCCCAAATATGTTAATCTAGCACTTTCTACTCTATGTCTCGCATATGCAATATTGATGTTTTTCAAAATCATTTGCCTCTTGCGATACTTGTTATCTTTCTCGGAGCATCCTTTTACCACCTTATCTTGTTGATATTTTGATGCCATGATGAGTGTGTGTTGGAAGTTCATCTATATCCCTTTAAGATAAAATTGAGCTTTGTGCTATGCCTTTTAGCAAAGATTTTATTGGTGTATATATGACTTCCGCTTGGATATCATGTTCTCTAAACTTTGTATCTATGTTGTGTGTGCATGTTTCTTTGTGGACTTATATCTTCATGATTGATGTCTACTTAGAAACTTATACACATGTCTTTAGTGACCACCTTTTATTGCTCTTGATTCTTTGGTGGTTTCTTAAAGGCACAAGCTTTGATTTTCATTTAGTATCCTTTTGCATCTTAATAAGCTTGTGTACCTATTTGCTATTTTATCCTTGGTTTGTGTGTATGGGAAAGACATGATATGCACTATGTGCCTCTTATATTGAAAGAGTATGTTGATGCTCGATCATCCTTATTAGTCTCCTAAAATGTCTTTCGACATCACACCCGTCTCTTTTCGGTTGAGCAAGTCATTATTTGTTGCTTCTTGCTCTTGTTGCTCAACGTTTTATTTGTTGCAAGTTGTATTGCTTCCTTTCTTATCTATGCTCTCTTGCACGTGTTTGTGTTCAAAAATTTCTAGGAGCAAGTGAGGATTCCATGTTATGCACACCATATTGAAATACAAATCCTACATTGTGCATGTACCTTGGGGAGTTCCCTCTTGATTTTGAGAACACTTTTTCGGATCCTTTGATTGGTTACTTCTTTTGTCGAAGTATCTTTCAATTTGATTTTCTTTTGCAATCTTTGGATCCTCAATATAGTTTGATCTCCTTCCCAACTATTCGTCATTGGATATGTGCATTTAATTTCACTCATATTATGAGAAATGCACACATTTTGGGGAGCTCTTAATATATTGACCTTCTAAATTTTTCCTCCCATTTCGGCAATCTATGCCAATGGGGGAGAAGCTTAGAGGGTTTAAGGGAATTTGGTTTTATACTTTAGTTTCGTTCTTAAGCATTTGCCTTTCTTGCTCTTGCATCCTTGCTCTTTGTGTTGCATGGTTGCTTAATTCATTACATAAACCCTCGTAAAAGGGATTGTCATCAATTACCAAAATGGGGGAGATTGAAAGTGCATGTGTTGCCCCATGCGTGGTTTTGGTAATTAATAACAATCCTTATGGACTAATGTTTGCATTGAGATATTCTTGTAGATCTTGTCCATAGGAAAAGATTGGAGTTCATGTGTTGGACTCTAGAAGATTACATGATGACCAAGGTTCTATCCAAGAGATTATATGAAGAATGGTCATGTGAAGAGTTGAGCTTATTGCAAGCATGGCCTGGAAAAGAAGATTGAGTAAACATTCATGTTATCTCCAAGCCATCGTATATATCAAGATAAGAAGATGAAGTTCAAGTGGATTCATGAAGACGGAGCTTAGCAAGGCTCTCCCATCCCATCATGGTGTATGGGGGAGTATTTGGAGAAGTCTTCATCAAGTATGTGCTAGCAAGCACAATCAAGAAATGTGTTCCAACTATAGAGAGTCAAGATCGTCATCATCGAGCTCAAGTGGAATGCGCAAGGCAAAGGTATGATCTTGATAGGTTTTCTATTTTACCGGTCTCTTGGTGTTAGTGGGAGACCGGGTAATAGGATAGACGGCGTACTATCAAGAGGGGCTCTCAAGTGAGTAACTTGATCGCATCTTTGTGGAGAGCTCAAACCTTTGCATATTTGGCATATCATCTTTCTTGGTTATTATTTGGCTTTTATCCATGTTAGAATTTAGAGCTTGTGTTCATCTCCATACCAAGCTCTAGTTCATCAAAAATGGATTTCATTTGAATATCTTGTGGTGTTTTTGATGTTGGAGGTTTTACCGGTTTGTCTTTTTTAAGAGAGGTCAAACTCTCTTCTTATGATTTCCTCCGCACATGATGGACTATGATGTGTATATGCATGATCTTGTAGAGCTTGTGATTATCCTCAAAACAAGCCTAAGATCATAGAAAACGGAGTCCGGATGAAAAACTTACTGTGTTCTTGGTACTGGAGGATTTACCGGTTGTTCTTTTATCGAGAGGCTAACATTTCCCCATTTGGTTTTATCCTCTCTTGTTGGACTATGATATTTCTATGCATGATCTTGTAGAGCTCTTCGTTGTGATTCCAACGAGCCCAAGATCATCGAAATCGGAGTCCGGATGAAAAAGATATTGTAGTTTTCGTTTTGCTGTTTCTGTCAGTTTTCAGCAAACCGGATATTTCGGCCCAAACTTGGACCGGAATATCCGGCCCCCCAGTCTGCCCAGAAAAACGGCTAAGGACTCAGCGGCGCGAGCCACTGGACCAGGCCGGATTTTTGGTCAGAGACCGGATTTTCCGATCTAAGTGGCTGCAGCAACGGCTATTTTCGTGGGAGGGGCTATAAATACCCTCCCCTTCTTCAACCTTGGGTAGCTCGTTTTCCCCCTCTCTCTCCTCCATTGTGACCTTGGAAAAGCTTGCCCCCTCTCAATCCCTCCCATGATTCGTGCATATCTTTGAGGGAAAAGTGAGAGGAGATCTAGATCTACATTTCCACCAATCCATTCCTCCTCTAAGTGAGGGGAAGTCTCTAGATCTAGATCTTGGAGTTCCATTTGTTGAGTTCTTCTTTGTTCTTCCTCTCTTCTCCCCCCATAAGCATTAGTTGCTTTTGGTGGGATTTGAGAGTGAAGGATTTGAGCACTTGTGCTCTTGCCATTGCTTTGTTGCATCGGTTTGTGCTCTCCACGAGGATTCGTGGAAGTTGAAAGTTTGTGAGCTTGTTACTCTTGGGTCATTGGACCCTAGACGCCATTGTGGTGGTTGAGAGCTTTTGTGGTCACTTGTAGCCGCTCGGGAGCCGCCAATCCAATTGTGGGTTGTGCCACGGGTTGTTGTTGAAAGGCTCCGGATTCCGCCTCGAAGGATTTCCGATAGTGGAAGGTTGATGTCTGCGCACGCTTCTATTCTTGTAGACAGTGTTGGGCCTCCAAGTGCAGAGGTTTGTAGAACAGCAGCAAGTTTCCCTTAAGTGAATCACCCAAGGTTTATCGAACTCAGGGAGGTAGAGGTCAAAGATATCCCTCTCAAGCAACCCTGCAATTAAGATATAAGAAGTCTCTTGTGTCCCCAACACACCCAATACACTTGTCAGGTGTATAGGTGCACCAGTTCGGCGAAGAGATAGTGAAATACAAGTAATATGGATGATTATAAGTGGTAATTGCAATCTGAAATAAAAATGGCAGCAAGCAAACATGTAGCAGAACTGGTTGTAAACGGTGCTTCGATGCTTAGAAGCAAGGCCTAGGGATCATACTTTCACTAGTGGACACTCTCAACAATAATAATATAATTGAATACATAGATATTTCCTCTTCACTATGCTACTCTGAACTATTCTCCTGTTGGATAACGAACACCAATTCACTATGTAGGGCTATAAAAGCACACCTTAAAGTCGCATTCCACATCTAGGGAACCCCACACTGTCAACTTGAGCGCTCTAAATAGTACTAGACAAACACCACAATTTCATAGAGACATCCAACACAAATAATAACTCATGATAAGTATTCCTGTAATCTTTAGCCTAAGAGCCACACACGGTGCGCACACTGTCAACTTCACACCATGGGACAAAGGTGACTCCGGAGTTTACATTAATAAAACCACTCAAGTAGCATATAAGATAATGAAGAGTAACATCTATGGATTCAACTAGATTACAAAGCTCATGATCACATAAAGATCACACCATGGGAGAGAGAGATAAACCACATAGCTACCGATAGAGCCCTCAGCCCCGATGAAGAACTACTCCCTCCTCATCATGGGAGGTAGCAACGGTGATGATGGAGGCGGTGGCGTCGATGGAGATGGCTCCGGGGGCAATTCCCCGTCCCGGCAAGGTGCCGAAACAGAGACTTCTGTCCCCCGAATTAGGGTTTTTGGTGGCGGCGGAGCTACGGAACTCTTCTGGAGAAATCGTCGATTCTTTTAGGGTTTGCATCGCGGAGGCAATATATAGTCCAAAGGGCGTCACGAGGAGGTGACCGAGGCGGCCACACCATGCCACGGCGCGGCCCCCTCTGGCCGCGCGGGCCCATGGTGTGGGGGCTGTGGGCCTCCGCTGGAATTGTCCTTCTGGCTCCCGGAGTCTTCTGGCGTTTTAGAATTTCTGTATTTTTTTCAGATTTTCTGATCACTTTCATTTTTGGACCTTTTCTGCAATGCACAGACATAATAAATAGAAACTGGCACTGTGGCATCTTATTAATAGGTTAGTCCAGAAAATGCATAAAAATGTTATGAAGTGTATGTAAAACATGTAACAATTGGTATAATATCAACATGGAACATCAGAAATTATAGATACGTTTGAGACGTATCAAGCATCCCCAAGCTTAGTTCTACTCGTCCTCGAGTAGGTAAAACGATAAAAACAAAATAATTTCTGAGGTGACATGCTACAATCATAATCTTGATCAAATAGTATTGTAAAGCACATGTTATGAATGAAGTGATCCAGGTCAATGGTCTATAGTTTGCTAGCAGGTAGATAATGAGCAAACAACTGAATCATATAAGCAAAAACTTTTCATGAATAGTACTTTCGAGACAAGCATCAAAGAGTTTTGCATAAGAGTTAACTAATAAATCAATAAATTCTAAGTAAAAGGTATTTAATCAACACAAAGGAAGATTTAAGATTCAGCAATTGCTTTCAACTTTCAACATATATATCTCATGGATATTTGTCAACACAAAGCAATATAATAAGTGCAATATACAAGCATATAAAAATTGTTGCACCAAAGTTGACACTAGTGTTTGCTTCTGAGATAGAAAGAAGTAGGAAAACTGACTCAACATAAAAGTAAAAGAAAGGCCCTTCGCAGAGTGAAGCAGGGATTAAATCATGTGCTAGAGCTTCTTAAGTTTTTGAAATCATATAGAGAGTAAAAAAAAGTTTTGAGAGGTGTTTGTTAATTGTCAACGAATCAGAAAATGGAAAGTACAATATGACCCCTGCCAACCAGACTTTTAAGAGCGGCTCCCATGAAGGACGTTATTTCTACCAGCAAGGCAGATCATCCCTCTTTCTCTTTTGTTTACACATGCAGATATTTCACTGGTTGTCATTGCTTGACCGATAAATCAGGGCAAAAATGTGAAGAGAATTAAGCGGTTAAAGTTGTAATTAATTGGGACTGGGCACCCCATTTGCCAGCTCTTTTTGCAAAATTAATGGATAAGCGGATGTATATGCCGCTAGTCCGGTGGTAAACTCTGTTTGACAGTTGACATAAAGACATCCACCCCGTCTGTCGGCCCAGTGGAATCTGGGGTATCATGGGCCGGCCTGCCACAACCCTCGACGCTCCGCGGGAAATTCTACAAAGAACCAGGCGCTCAGCCTGGCGAGCCTCGTGAGGGACTTTTCCCCTCGCGAGGATTTCTTCACTCGGCTGAGTATTTCTGCTAAGGACCAGACGTTCGGCCTAAGGGGCCTCGAGAGGGACTTCAGCCTTGGGAAGGCCTCTCCAGCCCAGAAAACCATCAGGTCCTGGCGCGTCTCCGCGCTACTCTCGTGAGGATTCCCTCGCGAGAGGTCAACGACTACAGAACCTCGACGAGGCTTCAGGCCCTCACGGGGTTCCTTCAAGTGGAAGCAAGCTCCTGCATCCGCTGTAGAGCGCACATGGGTTATGTGCCCGCCGCAGAGTGACGCGCGCGTCTGCGCGCGATGACGACGACGCCGCAGTTGCCATTCTCGTGTATAAAGCAGTCAACAAGCTGGAGCAAGCAAAGCGGACTCCAAGACTTGCCATTTTGGTGATAAAGCGGCCGGCCGCCGCTACGCTCCAAGCGCGACGTCACCGTGGGGCACGCCACAGGACTCTGCAGCGCCAGCCCACCGTCCTGGATGGACGGTGGCTTTTTCTGCCAAGACGACGTGCTCTCTGCCATGGACCGCGTCCATGGACTTCCCCGACGCGTGCGCTGTGCTCCATCTTAGGGGCAATGTGGTATCCCTTCCCGCCGGAGGTTTTCGGGGAAGAGGACCGAGGCCAGTATATAAGGAGCCAGTGTACGACCAAGGAGGGGGATCCTGCATTCGCCAACTCATTCAACACCCAAGCAGCTACGTCTGAAGGAGAGGACGGAGCTCATTCCACCATAGTCCACCATAGCCACAACTGTGCCCTCGGCAAGCACCTTGTACTGTGAACCTCTCCAAGCAGTGCAATACATCTTAGCAGGACGTAGGGTCTTTACACCTCACGGTGGGCCTGAACCTGGGTAGCGGCTCGTGTTCCATCTCTGTCGTGATGTTCCTCACCGAGCTCGACGAGCACCGTCGCCGAGGTTGTTGAGGATTTGTTTGACGTTGCGTTTAGCCCCTTACTCGATTCCTGGCACTTGAGAGACACCCCTAGTTCCTGGGACTAGTCTCCGACATTTGGCGCGCCAGGTAGGGGGCTGAGGCGCGTCTTCAACTTCTTCAACCTCTCCGCGCCATGACTGACACGCGAGCTGCGCGCCTTGCGCGACGGACGTCTGGCAGAGCCAACACCGAGCCCGCCCCAACAACAACCCGCGTGGTCGCCCACGCACCAACCGCGCTTCAGAGCGCAACGCCGAGCCGCGCGTCGAGCACCCTGAGGACGACGGCGGCAACGGCAGCGGCAACGACGGCGGCAATGACGACGAGGCGAGGGAGCTTCCTCCCTGCACCCATCCAGGCGCGAGAGCGCCTCCACGCAGGGCCGAGCGGCGCCCAGCCCAGCCACTGCGCTACTGATGGCGCAGGAGCTGCTGCGCTACCGCCCACGCAGGCGGGCCACGACAACTGGCTCGGGCGCCTCGAGGAGCTCATCAACGCCGCCGCCGTTCCTGCCGCTCCTTCTGCAGCACCAGCGCCTTCTCGCTCGCTGGTGCGCCACTCCGGACGCGAGGGGAACATAGCGCACGGCGCTCCTCCTCCCCCTCCGCCTCCGCCACCTCCTCCAGCTGCAGCTCCGGCAGCAAACCACCGCGCCGCGTCGCACGCATCCTCGCCGCACGACTGCCAGATTGTGCAGCGAACTCCAGCGGATGCGCGCGTGGAGATCGAGCGCCAGAGGGACCGCCACAACCGCGTCGTCCAGGAGATTGCTGCTGCAGGCTGCCAGAACCGCGGCGCACTCGCTGGTGGCGCTGTGACATACGCCACGGGCTGCACCGCCTTCACCCGCAACCTGCGCCGCGTCGTCTGGCCCGTGAAGTTCAAGCCAGACCTCCCTCCGCGCTACGACGGCAGGACCAACCCTCTGGAGTTCCTGCAGCTCTACACCGTCTCCATCCAGGCTGCGGGAGGCGACGACAAGGTGATGGCCAACTGGCTCTCCATGGCGCTCAAGGACTCCGCGCTCTCGTGGCTCATGAACCTCCCCGAGAACACCATCGACACGTGGGAGGACCTCTGCAAGGTCTTCGTCGCCAACTTCAAGGGCACCTACGAGCGCGCACTCACCTACAACGACCTTCGCGCGGTGCGCCAGAAGCCTGACGAGACCCTCCGCAGATACATCCAGCGCTTCAGCCAGGTCCGCAACAAGATTCCGAACATCCCGGACTCGCACGTCATCTCCGCCTTCAGGGAGGGCGTCACGAACCACCGGATGCTCGAGAAGCTCGGCATCCACGACACCCTCCCTCGTGGTGAAGCTCTTTGATCTGGCTGACAAGTGCGCCAAGGCTGAAGAGGGCCTCCTCTTCGTCAAGAAGGAAGGAGGATGACCCTCCTGAGGGGTCCAGGAGCAAGAAGAAGCCTGCGAGAAGCGCAAGACCACCGCCATCCTCGCGGCAGAGCCTGACGCAAAGCAGCCTCGCGAGGCCTCTCCGGCGGCTGAAGAGAAAAAGTGGACAATCGCCCGTTCTGCATCTACCACAACAGGCACAACCACGCACTGAAGACTGCTGGGAGCTCAAGCAGCTCAGCAAGGAGCGCGAGAAGAACCAGGGCCGCGGCGGAGGCCGTGGTGGCCGCGGAGGTGGACGCCACAACTTCCAGCAGAGGGCTCGGGGGAACAACGCGGGCAAAACGGCAACCTCCCCGACGAGAACCCTGGGGGCTACCAGGCCCCTCAGGGGGCAATAGCCTGCATCCTCGGCGGGTCCAGGCGCCCAAGTCCAACAACCACTTCAAGCAATTCTCTCGCGAGGTCAACGCCGCGCTTCCAGGGATTGAGGCTTCCCAGCCCCTCAAGTGGTCGCAGTACACCATCGCCTTCGACTCCAAGGACCACCCCAAGTCGACCAAGGCTGTGGCACCATCCCTCTGGTGTGCACTCCCATCATCAACAACATCGCCGTCGCCAAGACACTCATAGATGGGGGTGCGGGCTTGAACGTCATCTCTGTCGAGACCTTCGAGCAGCTTCAAGTGCCCTACGAGTGGCTGATGCCCTCTAGGCCCTTCACGGGGGTGACAAGTGGCTCCACCACACCTCTGGGGCAGGTGAGGCTCGCGGTCACCTTCGGCACGCCGCAGAACTACCGCACCGAGCAGATCGACTTCGACGTCGCGCACATTGGCCTGCCCTACAACGCCATCCTCGGCTACCCCGCCCTCGCGAAGTTCATGGCCGTCACTCACCACGCGTACAACATCGTCAAGCTTCCAGGCAGCGGCGGCACCATCGCCATCCACGGTCAAGTCCAGGACGCAATGCGCTCTGTCGAGACCGCCTACAAGGCCGCTGCCGTGGCATTCCCCGCTGACGAGGACATGGAGCCCCTCGAGAGGCCCGCGAAGAAGCAGCTGTTCTCACAGGAGCAGGCAGCCACGAAGAAGGTGTCTTGGACGCCAGCGGCTCGGGGGCTAGCGTCACCATAGGCGCTGGCTTGCCTCCCAAATAGGAAAGCGCGCTCGTCGCCTTCCTCAGGGCAAACTCTGACATGTTCGCATGGACACCGTCAGAGATGTCCGGAGTACCGAGGGAGGTGATCGAGCACCACTTAGCCGTGTGTCCAAACGCACGCCCCGTGAAGCAGAAAGCACGGCGCCAGAGAAGCAAGAGTTCATCATCAAGGAAGTAGAGAAGTTGAAAGAAGCACACATAATCAGAAGTTCCACACCCCACATGGCTCTCCAACACGGTGGTCGTTCCCAAGCACACCGGGGCGGCAGGCTCTGCATCGACTACACCGACCTCAACAAGGCCTGCCCCAAGGACCCGTACCCCATGCCTCGATAGACCAGATCGTGGACTCCACCGCCGGCTGCGACCTCCTCTGTTTTCTGGATGCCTTCTCAGGCTACCACCAGATCAAGATGGCGAAGGAGGATGAGGAGAAGACAGCATTTCTCACCCCTTGTGGTGTGTATTGCTACGTCTGCATGCCCTTTGGCTTGAAGAACGCCGGCGCCACCTTCCAGAGGCTCATGAGGAAGGCCTTGGGGGCTCAGATGGGAAGAAACGCAGAAGCCTACGTCGACGACATCGTGGTCAAGACTCGCGAAGAGCACACCCTCATGGAGGACCTCGAGGAGACCTTTGCCAGCCTGCGCAAAGTGAACATCAAGCTGAACCCCGCCAAGTGCGTCTTCGGGGTACCATCAGGCAAACTCCTCGGGTTCCTAGTGTCTCACCGCGGCATAGAAGCAAATCCTGACAAGATCAAGCCATAGAAGAAATGCAGCCACCTCGTCGCCTCAAGGACATGCAGCGCCTGCGGGATGCATGGCCAGCCTAGGCCGTTCATCTCCAAGTTCGGCGAGAGGGCGCTGCCATTTTTCAAGATCATGAAGCGGTCTGGCACGTTCAAGTGGACGCCGAGGCGGACAAGCATTTGAAGACCTGAAGAAGTACTTGGCTAGCCCACCTGTCATGGTTGCCCCAAGGCCTGGCGAGCATCTGAAGCTGTACCTATCAGCCACTCCACAAACAGTGAGCGCAGCCTTGGTGGCAGAAAGGGAAGAGCCAGTCCTCGCCAAGAAGGACACCGCCACGCCAAGCCCAGATCCCCCCGATAAGGAAGCACCCTCTTCAGGCCCGAGCCTCATGTCAGCCCGCGCAACCAGAAGGCACCCTCGCGAGGGTCCACCTCAAGAGAGGCTCGACAAGGCTCCCGAGGAGCCCAGCGCTGCACCCATCGACAACGCTCGTCGAGCATCCCGTCTACTTCGTCAGCACTGTGCTGCGAGACGCTCGCGAGCGGTACACTATGCAGCAGAAGCTCCTCCTCGCGCTCCTCATCGCTTCCAGGAAGCTGCGCCACTACTTCCAGGGCCACCCCATCACGGTGGTCACATCATTCCCTCTGGAGCAAATCCTGCGCAACCCAAACGCCACTGATCGCGTCGCAGGGTGGAACATTGAGCTGCAACCTTTTGGCCTGCGCTTCGACACCACCAGGGTCATCAAGGGAAGGGCATTGGCGGACTTCGTCGCCGAGTGGACAGACACGCAGCAAGAAGAGCCTCATGAGGCAGAAACCACGCCAGCTGGAGACACAGTGCCAAGCCACTGGACCATGCACTTCGACGGAGCATTCGCATGCCAGAACGCAGGGGCTGGCGTCGTCCTGACCTCACCCAAGGGCGACAAGCTCTACTACGCCGTCCAGCTGTGCTTCACGACTGACAAGGTCTCCAACAACATCGCCGAGTACGAGGGCCTCCTCGCCGGGCTCAGAGCCGCAATCGCCCTCGGCATCAAGCACTTACTCATCAAGGGCGACTCCCAGCTCCTCGTCAACTTCTCCAACAAGAGCTACACGCCTAAGGACGGTCACATGGCCGCTTACCTCGAGGAGGTCCGCAAGCTCGAGAAGCACTTCAAGGGGATGGAGCTCAGGCACATCCCGCGAAGGGAGAACCAGGAGGCCGACGACATCGCCAGGCGAGCATCGCGCAGAGAGCCCAGCAGGCAGGCGTGTTCGAGGAGAGACTCACCAGGGCATCGGTGAAACAGCCAAAAGAAGCGGTCAGATGGACACGACGAAGAGCTCCCACCAGCACCAACATCTGGAGCACCGAGCTGCGGTCCACCCTCAGGAACGCCTGCTGTTGGCCATGACGCATCAAGAGACGGGCTGGATCGATGAGCTCAAGGAGTACCTCAGGGACGGAGTCCTCCCTGAAGAGGATGCAGAAGCAGAGAGAATTGCTCGAGGCCAAGTCATACTGCCTTCACGAGGGAGACCTGTACCGCAAGCGTCCAAATGGAGTTGCACTAAAATGCGTCCCCCCTGAAGAAGGCCGCCAGCTGATCAAGGACATACACAGTGGAGAATGTGGCCACCACTCATCATCACGCACCCTTGCAGGGAAAGTCTTCAGGAGTGGATTCTACTGGCCCTCAGTGCTTCAAGATGCAACCACCGTTGTCCAGGCTTGCGAGGCATGCCAATTCCACGCCAAGCAAGTCCACCAGCCTGCACTGGGGCTCCAGACCATCCCGCTCTCCTGGCCCTTCGCGGTCTGGGGGCTGGACATCCTGGGACCATTCCCACGCTCCAGCGGGGGCTACCGCTACCTCTACGTCGCCATTGACAAGTTCACCAAATGGGCGGAGGTCGAAGCGGTGCGCAGCATCCCGGCGAGATCAGCGGTGAAATTCATCAGAGGCCTGGCCTGTCGCTTCGGCGTGCCAAATCGCATCATCACCGACAACGGCTCACAGTTCACCAGTGGCATCTTCAGGGCCTACTGCGAGAGCCTCGGCACCCGGCTCTGCTTCGCCTCGGTGGCTCATCCACGAAGCAACGGGCAGGCTGAGCGAGCGAACGCGAAGTGCTCAAAGGCCTCAAGACAAGAAGCTTCAACCGCCTCAAGGCCCACGGCAAGAATTGGATCGAAGAGCTCCCCTCTGTGCTCTGGTCCATCCGCACCACCGCCACGAAGCCCACTGGAGAAACGCCGTTCGCTCTCGTCTATGGCGCTGAAGCAGTCCTCCCCACCGAGATCAAGCATGGGTCCCCACGGATCCTTGCTTTCAACGAGGACAACAAGAGGAGCTCCACAACGACGACTTGCTGCTGCTCGATGGACTACGTCGCCGTGCCGCCCTCCGAGCGGCAAAGTACCAGCAAGACCTGCGCCGCTACCACAGCCGCCACATACGCCGCGCACCCTCGAGACAGGCGATCTCGTCCTCAGGAGGATCTCTCCAGAGAGGGCCTCCACAAGCTCTCACCCATGTGGGAAGGCCCCTACAGGGTCGCGCACATCGCCAGGCCTGGCGCGGTACGGCTCGAGACGGAAGACGGCGATCCAATCAAAAACCCGTGGAACATCGAGCACTACGCAAGTTCTACCCGTGATCACGTCGCGGCAGGCATTTTTTGTCTCAAGAGGGAAGCACGCATCTTCACCTCCCAGCTTCACCAAGCTTTCCCTTCACGAGGGCCATCTCCACTGAGAGCTCTCTACAACGCGTCGCCACGGGCCGCGAGAAGCCTCAGCCACTCCATGTGGAACCCCATGCCCAGACATGGCGGACTTTGTCTTGGCCTCGCCAAGTGTAATGAACAATTTCAGGTCATCATGAACCTTTGCGCCTCGGCGCCGTTATGTAATATTGCTTGGTGAGTTGTTTTCTTACATTCATTCGCGCTCACATTTTTCCCCATGCGCACCTCGCGAGCGGGGGCTGAGCACGGTGCCTGTGTCTCGGGAGCATCCCAGCAGCATCGCAAAACCCAAAGGATCCGAGCTCTAACTCGTGGTCTCCGCCCACGACCGTTATCTCACCAAAGAGCTCTGACTCGTGGGCTAGCTCCCATGCACGTCACCTCACCAAGGACCTTGGTGCTTATTCTCCTCGTGAGATACCCATGAGGAAATCTATGAGCGCGCATGAGTTGTACAACTGCATTGCTTGTGGGTATGCCTCTCTCTCCAACGCAGGGAACAAGACGCCCACAGGGCTGCGGAGCTCCAAACCAGCCTCAGGCAACCTCGAGAGGGAAACGCCTCGCCAGGGAACACACACCCTCTACGACGAACGTCTCGCAAAAGCTAAGTCCAGAACTTACGCCTCACGAGTTTTTCCCTCTCGCTGGTTTTGTCGCCCCTCGAGCCACTCTTTTCTCTCTTACGCCTCATGGGCTGCTTGCACGTCAAAGGGGAGCTCCCGAGCATCGTGCCTCGAGAGCTCTTACCTCTCTAAGCCTTACGCACCCCCCGGCCTTGTCGAGCCCTGACTCCGGCATACCGAAGCGGCGGTGCTATTTGCGCTGAAAGCAGGGTCCTAACGACGTAGAGCGAAAAAGACATGAGGAACAGATAAAAGGCCTCCCGAGGGGCGCTTACACTTGCATGAAACAAAAGTGTCTTTACAAATCATTACAAAATGGAAATGGCAAGTCCTAAGATAACTAGTGCTCCAGGCACCTCTCTCCGCGGAGCAGATTAAGCAGCAGGGCTGTCGTCGTCATCGCCATCGACGGCCTCGTCGTCTTCCTCCTCAGCACCTGCCTCACCATCGCCCTCCTGGGACGGTCCTCCTCAACCTCGACCCTGCTGAAGCGCTGGACGTACTTCTCCACGTCATCCCACACCGAGGCGTCCAGCTTCGAGGCGAGCTTCTGATCCAGGGGCTCCGTCACGGCCGCGAAGTCGATGCCAGGTGGAGATGCGCGAGGTTGGCGAAGACTTGGCCGACCGCGACGCCAAGGAGCTCGCGGCTCTCGTTGTCGACCAGGTCGTCGAGGTTCGTCACGACCTCCTCAAGGCTGGTGAGGAGCTGCTCGAACAAGCCGAGGTAGGTGGCGACGTCAGAATTCCCCTCGGCAGGGAGTACGGGGCCTCGGTTCCCAGGCGGCCCGCGACGGTCCGCGCATGGCCCACCAGGGAAAGGAACATGCATTCCCGCTGGAGCGACAGGACCTGCGCAGCCAGAGCGCTCTGCCGAGTCTCCTCGACAAGCTCTACAACAGGCCCCACCTGCTGCTGCATCTCATTCATGTCCTGCGTCAAAGAAGCAAGGTCCTGCTCCGCGCGCTTTCGAGCCTCCACAGCGACCTGGAGACGGGAGTCAAGTCGCTTCTTCTGAGCCTCAAGCTCCCTGATGCGAGCATTGAGCTCGTCGCGTCTCTTCGTGAAGCGGTCCTCCTGCTTCTTGGCCTTCTCCGCGAACCCCTTGGAGCATTGGTCGCGGAAGAGCTTCTCCCTGGTCGCGGACTCCTCCGCCATCTTCTCTTCTTTCTTGCGGAGGTTCTCGTTGGTCTGCACGAGGCGCTTCTGGTAGAACTCCTCGTCCTGGGGCACCTTGCCCTCGCGAGTCTCCAGGTGTTCCCGCTGCGCGGATTGATCCTTCTCGATCTGCTCCTCGCGCTTGCGCAGCTCAGCCTCGCGGGAGTCGAGTTCTGCCCCGCGCTGCACGATCAGCCCTTTGCGGATGCGCAGGTCCTCACGGAACCTCTCCAAGCTCTGCCGCACGTTCTCTGACTCGGCGATGATCCCCGCCTCACGGTCCACAAGCTCTTGGTGCTTGGTGGAGACCGCCGCCTCGCGCGCCGCCAACTCCTGATGCTTGGCCTCGGTCTCCGCCTCGAGAGCCTCGCGCCTAGCACTCAGCTCCGCAAGGGTCTCCTCAGCCTCGCGGACTACGCTGATGCGGATCTCTTCAGCAGAGCGCAGCGCCGCCTCGTGTTGCGCCTGGGCCACCTCGTCCTTCCGGCGGCAGCGCTCCACGGAGGCAGGACCAGCCCCGCGCAAGCTCGGCGTCCTCCTCCGCCCTGGCGCGGTCTTCCTCGGCGAGCTGGGCCTCAAGCCCATCGAGCACCTCCCTCGCCGAGCGCAGGACAGCATTTTGGCGAGCCGCAACCGGGCGCCGACCCCGCAGGACTAAGGCCCATGATTCACCAGAAGGTCTGGAGGCGCCGGCGCCTGCCGAGGACTCTGGAACTTCACGCCTTCGGCTCGGAGTAGCCTCGAGGCGCGCCTGGGGGCTCTGGTAAGAGCTGTCGTCGTATGAAACAATAGATGCCTAGGGGTAGGCTTAAGTTTGGGGCCGATGGACGCTAGAGGATTCGGGGAGGGATAGCGCACTGAAGAGCGCACACAGAAGAACAAACGAACACAAGGATTTACCCTGCTTCGGGGCTCTCGTGAGAGATAGAACCCCTACTGCAGCATCTAGCCTACTCTGTGTATTTCTCCTCGCTGTATACGGTCTGTACAAATGCTCCTCGAGCTGTATGGAACGAGCTATGGAGATGAGCTCCAGGGAGCCAGCAGAGAGAGCGGGGGGAGAATGAGCCCAAGGGGCAGGAGAGCCCGCGCAGGAGCTGAGGAGAGCTCTCCCCCTGGTGCCCTTTATATAGGGAGAGCCCAGGGGACAAGGGGTGGCCCGCATGCCACTGTGCAGTCACTGTAGCTGATTTGACTACTGGGGTCTTGTCAACACTGTGCAGATGTCACGCCGGTGTACTCTTGTCACATCAGTGGCACTGTAGGCACGTCCAGGATGGGCGTGGCCTATCCTGTCCTTGTCCTTGGCCTTGTCCTCTAGCTCCTGTCTCCGGTATCTTCGGGCTTTATCCTCTAGGTTGGCAGGGCATCTGGTACTTGACGAGGCAATTGATGTCGGAGTATATAGGAGGCAGCTACCCCGGGCGGTTGATGTAGAGGTTGGGGAAGAGGCCGAGATAGCTGCGCTAACTCGGGGCAGCGCTGGGTCCAGGCGGCAACCCGGCTCCAACCATCGATACGGCCAACGAAACGACCTGGAGACCTCGGCCCGCGCATGATCGATCGAAGGACAAGGGACGCCTCGGTCGAGGCCTGCTTGACCCATCCGAGGTAGGAGATAAGCTGGCCTGGGTGTGTTGGCCCGCCAGAGGCTGGGTGCAACGTGGCCTGCTCCGAGGCTGAGCGCTACGCTGCCTGCTCCGGACAGAGCAGCTCGGCCCAGCCCGGGACGGTGGCCTGCTCCGAGGAAAGGAGACTCCGGTCTCGCGATGTGTCTTGGCCCACCGAGGCAGCAGACAAAGGCCCGCCCGAGGCACAGCGAGGCAGCGCAGCCAATTCGGCCCACCGAGGCTAGACGAGGCCGTTTGGCCCACCGAAGTCTGCACCTGCCGGCCTGGCAAAGGCCCGATCCGAGGTTAGCCACACTTCGGCCTATCCCGGACTGATACCTCGGTCTGCTCCTGGAATCTCGGCTCGGCCGACTTGAACAACTCGGTCCAGCCGAGGTTTGGCTGTGTCGGCCCGTTCTTTGAGCCTAGACATCTCTGCTTTACCGAGTTAACGGTGATGTCGGCCCAACAAGTGATATCTCGGCCCAGACTGCTTTTTTAGCTCTTTCTCTTATCTTTTATCTATTTGACTCCTGTTTCTATCTCTCGTTCTGATACAAGAACCACATAACTTTGGGGTACCGGGATTACATCCCCGACATTAGTCCCCGAGGCTGCGGGGGACTCGCAGAGTCGCGCGCAGACTTACAAAAACAAACAACCATATCAAAAAACCTCCATATACACAACCTTCTGCCTGCATGGGCACCATTATATGTCGGTTTTCAGCCACTCTGGGCATTACCGAAGGCGCATATCACCAGCATATCTCATGTGTCTCTTATACGTCGGTTTTCAGCCACTCTGGGCACTACCGAAGGCGCATGTCTGCACGAACATATCTCATATGTCTCGGAGCATATGTCTGCACGGACATATCTCACATGTCTCGGAGCATATATCAGCACGGACATATCTCACACGTCTCGGTATCTCGGCCTCTCTGGGCATATCTCATACGTCTCGGTACCTCGGCCTCTCTGGGCATATCTCATATGTCTCGGTACCTCGGCCTCTCTATAGGCATATCACATATGTCGGTTTTTAGCCACTCTGGGCTTTTACCCACATTGGATGTCGCCAGCATTAGCTGGGCCGACATACAACCTGCACAGACATATCTCATATATCTCGGTACCTCGGCCTCTCTATAGGCATATCTCATATATCTCGGTACCTCGGCCTCTCTATAGGCATATCTCATATGTCGGTTTTTTGCCACTCTGGGCGTTTACCGACATAGATGTCTCCAGCCACTGCTGGTTTGACATAAGCATATCTCGAATGCCGGTTTTAGCCACTCTGGGCATTTACCGACATAGATGTCTCCAGCCACTGCTGGTTTGACATATAACCTGCACGGACATATCTCATAGATTGCCTTTGGCAAACCAACACAAACGATGATTGGGGATACAGAATGATGCCATGATATGTTGGCAGACCAAAATAAACGGTAATCTGGAGATATCGCACGAAGCCATGATACTTTGGCAAACCGACATAAACGGTGATCTGGAGATTGGGGGTGATACCGTGATATTGTGTCAAACCGACATAAACGATGATCGGGGGATATGCCATTCATAACTCGGCAAGCCGATATCAAAGATCATACATGATTTCCCTCCGACACCACAATGAATCCAAGATGAATCCGAGATGACCAATATGTCTCGGTGATTTAACGTTCCACGGCCAAAACCGATTTCCCCTTTTAATGTTAGCTCAAGCATACATATATGAAGAATATTTGACAGGAATAGTAATTCTACTAACCGAGGTAAACTAGCTATAGCACATGACGGAAATTATATCTAACAGCAGATACTATGCACCAAGATGCAGACTCGGTTTCAACCGAGTCCCCGAGTTACTTTTCTTATCTAGGAGAAACTGTAAAACAGACTGGCTATCCAGTCCCCGGGTCAAGACATCTTGCTCCCGGGGAAAACACTAAACAAGATGCGAAGGGGCAGTCCCCGAGTACTGTTCGAGACTATCTAAGAGCGATGCAGACATATAAACGATACTTACGAGGCAATGTTGTGGGAGAAGTCGAGGAAGACGCTGCTGCTGGCATGGATATCAATATGCTGGCCTGAGCCACCAATATCTCGGTTTGAGCCACTTTTATGTCGGATTTGACCAATATATGTCGAATTCCAATCTTATGTCAGATCCTCCAAGTTTATCTCAGATTCCCCAAGCTTAACTCGGATTTCCCAAGCTTAACTCGGATTTTCCAATCTTAACTCGGATTTCCAAGCCTTAACTCGGATTCCAAGCCTTAACTCGGATTTCCAAGCTTAACTCGGATTTCCCAACCTTATCTCGGATTTCCAAGCCTTAACTCGGATTTCCCAAGCTTAACTCGGATTTCCCAGGGTATCTCGGATTTTCCAGGGTATCTCGGATTTCCAGCACACCAGCATACCTCGGATTTCCAGCATACATCGGATTTACCAGCATATCAGCATATCTCGGATTTACCAGCATACCAGCATATCTCGGATTTTACCAGCATACCAGCATATGTCGGATTTCAGGATATCTCGGATTTCCAGGACACCTCGGATTTCCAGGATACCTCGGATTTCAGGATACCTCGGATTTCCAGGACACCTCGGATGGACAGTGTCGCCAGCACATGGACATGTTGGATGAACAGTGTCGGATGAACATTGTCGGATGAACAGTGTCGGCAGGATATGGATATGTCGGATTTCCAGTGTCGGTAAGACATGGATATATCGGAATTCTAGTGTCGGCAAGACATGGATATGTCGGATGAACAGTATCGGCAAGACATGGATATGTCGGATGAACAGTGTCGGCAAGACATGGATATGTCGGATGAACAGTGTCTCCAGGACATGGATATGTCGGTTTTGGCTATTCCTATGTCGGTTTTGGCTATGTCAACCTGGATTTGACCAAGTCAAGTCGGGAATGATGTCGGAGTCGAGTCCCCGAGTTAACCAAAAAGGTCCCGTCCGAATTTATTCCAACAAGCGCCACTAGAGGCCCCACGGTGGGCGCCAACTGTCGTCGTATGAAACAACAGATGCCTAGGGGTAGGCTTAAGTTTGGGGCCGATGGACGCTAGAGGATTCGGGGAGGGATAGCGCACTGAAGAGCGCACACAGAAGAACAAACGAACACAAGGATTTACCCTGCTTCGGGGCTCTCGTGAGAGATAAAACCCCTACTGCAGCATCTAGCCTACTCTGTGTATTTCTCCTCGCTGTATACGGTCTGTACAAATGCTTCTCGAGCTGTATGGAACGAGCTATGGAGATGAGCTCCAGGGAGCCAGCAGAGAGAGCGGGGGGAGAATGAGCCCAAGGGGCAAGAGAGCCCGCGCGGGAGCTGAGGAGAGCTCTCCCCCTGGTGCCCTTTATATAGGGAGAGCCCAGGGGACAAGGGGTGGCCCGCATGCCACTGTACAGTCACTGTAGCTGATTTGACTACTGGGGTCTTGTCAACACTGTGCAGATGTCACGCCGGTGTACTCTTGTCACATCAGTGGCACTGTATCCACGTCCAGGATGGGCGTGGCCTATCCTGTCCTTGTCCTTGGCCTTGTCCTCTAGCTCCTGTCTCCGGTATCTTCGGGCTTTATCCTCTAGGTTGGCAGGGCATCTGGTACTTGACGAGGCAATTGATGTCGGAGTATATAGGAGGCAGCTACCCCGGGCGGTTGATGTAGAGGTTGGGGAAGAGGCCGAGATAGCTGCGCTAACTCGGGGAGCGCTGGGTCCAGGCGGCAACCCGGCTACAACCATCGATACGGCCAACGAAACGACCTGGAGACCTCGGCACGCGCATGATCGATCGAAGGACAAGGGACGCCTCGGTCGAGGCCTGCTTGACCCATCCGAGGTAGGAGATAAGCTGGCCTGGGTGTGTCGTCCCGCCAGAGGCTGGGTGCAACGCGGCCTGCTCCGAGGCTGAGCGCTACGCTGCCTGCTCCGGACAGAGCAGCTCGGCCCAGCCCGGGACGGTGGCCTGCTCCGAGGAAAGGAGACTCCGGTCTCTCGATGTGTCTTGGCCCACCGAGACAGCAGACAAAGGCCCGCCCGAGGCGAGGCTTCGCGGCCTGCCGAGGCGCAGCGAGGCAGCGCAGCCAATTCGGCCCACCGAGGCTAGACGAGGCCGCTTGGCCCGCCAAAGTCTGCACCTGCCGGCCTGGCAAAGGCCCGATCCGAGGTTAGCCACACTTCGGCCTATCCCGGACTGATACCTCGGTCTGCTCCAGGAATCTCGGCTCGGCCGACTTGAACAACTCGGTCCAGCCGAGGTTTGGCTGTGTCGGCCCGTTCTTTGAGCCTAGACATCTCTGCTTTACCGAGTTAATGGTGATGTCGGCCCAACAAGTGATATCTCGGCCCAGACTGCTTTTTTAGCTCTTTCTCTTATCTTTTACCTATTTGGCTCCTGTTTCTATCTCTTGTACTGATACAAGAACCACATAACTTTGGGGTACCGGGGATTACATCCCCGACAAGAGCCTCCCTCTTCTTCCACGCTGGGGGCTTTCTGAGGGCTCGAAGGGACCCCGCCCTCAGCCCCACCATCTTTCAACCCCTGGGGTGCACTTTCTTCTTCCCCAGGGGCAGGGTTGGTCTTCTCTGCTGAGGCCGCCCCCGCGGCAGCCTCAGTGTCCATCGCCGGCTCTTCAGGGCCCGCGCTTGGTGGAGGCGACGGCACGGTAGCCTCCTCCATCTCAACATCAGCGCGCGTCTCCGCCGACGCCGCTGTCTCCGCCGCGTGCTCCTTCGCCGGCGACGCGGTCCTCGCCACATCCTCCTCCGTCACCTTCTCCTGCCGCACAGGAGAGGCGTCAGGCCGCGCGGTTGGTGGTACCGTTACCTCAGCCTCCTCCTCCTCCTCGTGGCGCTCCTCCGCCTCAGGAGGCGGCGCCGCAGCCTCGGGAGAAGAAGCGGTGGCCTCGTGAGGCACCACCTCAGTTGTAGGTGCTGCAGACGCCGCTGCAGCGCTGGGGATCTCTCCAAGCCTCCGGAGCCTCCGCCGCTTTGGCTCCACGGGGCGCCTGGAGAGGAAGAAGTTCAGAAACCCCTCGAGAGGTCTACACAAGAACGACATCAAATAAAGAAGGAAGGTACAAAGCTTACGCCGCGGTGTCGACCCACTTCCTCTTCGGCACCTGCCGCGCAGGCGGAGCACTGGTCTCCACACTCTTCCGTGCCCCGGCAGGCCTGGCCTGGCCCGCCTTGGCACCGGCCTCCGCCTCCTCCCGAGCTCCGGCGTTCCTGTCATGGATCACCTTGGAGCGGGGCTTGCAGTGGCCCGACGAAGCGCCATCATCATCATCACTCTCCTCCTTCCCGCTGCCTGAGGAGATCTCGTGGATCTCGACGTCAGGCGGCGCACCCTTCGAGGTGCTCGAGTTCTTCACCGAAGAAGCGGGGCCTCCCGAGGCGCCGGTCGCGCCTGCGTCAGATTCCGCGGGCGTCTCTGTCGTCTCCTCATCGCCGTCAGCTGGCGCCCCCTGCGCCGCTGACTCCGGGTCCTCGCGAGGCCCGACATGCCCCTTAGGCACCAGGCCCCACTGGTCGAACTTCGGCATCGTCTGCACGTGCGAGACGCGACGCCCAAGATCGATCCTGTGGAGCGGAACGGTCTTGTCGGTAGGCTTGGGGATGTCTGGAGACGTGAAGAGGGTCTCCATGATGCTGTGCACTTCCTCCTGTGTGAAGAGGGTAGCGCTCAGGCGCATCTTGTCCCTCTGGTTGGAGTACAGCCACATCGCGTCCGCATGCCTCTGGAGTGGAGCGATGCGACGCCTCACGAAATCCTTGGCCACCATCTGCCCGGTGAGGCCAGCCTCGCGAAGGTCCTTCAGGCGCCTCACCACGGGGCCGAGCGCTACGCCCGTGAGCGTCTGGGAGGACCAGCTCGCCCTCTTCGTCGGGGGCGCTTCAGGCAGTTCGAAGAAAGGACTCTGGCTCCCGAACTTCATGAGGAACCAGCGCTTGCGGAAGTCCTCCACCTTCTTCGTCACGCTGGTCACGACGTTCTCGCCGTTCCACGCAATGGGGATGTAGACGCCTCCCATGCCATCGGTGATGCGAAAGGACACGCACCCCGACCGCTCCTTGTTCGCCGTGAATCGGAGCGCGTAGAAGCTGCGGAAGAGGTCCACCGAGGGCGGAATGCCAATGTACGCCTCGCAGAGATAGGCGAAGATGGCGAGGACGAGGATGGAGTTGGGGTGGAGGTGAAGAACCTGGATCTGGTAACGCTCCAGAACCGCCAAGAAGAAGTCGGAGAAGGGAGCACTAGTACAGAACGACACATCGGATACCCCTCTATGGCAACGGCAGGAGTTAGGCGACGGTAAATCGCGACATCCCCCGCGTGCCCGCACTGGGCCGTAAAGCAGGCCCACAACATCGGCAACGGGTGAATAGTGGAATATATGTTGGCAACGGAGGTTAGTTTACCTCCGTTACCGATGTGTGCTCATCGCACACGGACAGTTTCGTAATCTCCGTTGCCATTAGAAGCATCCCGACAGCCGGCCTATAAGAACTGTAACATCCCAAGCTTTTCAAAAAGTTGAAAAATCAGAAAAATTTAAAACTTTTGAAAACTATTATGTATTTTGCTTTAAAAAGAAAATTCATGCATGCATTCATCTGCATATTGTATTTTTGCATTTGGTTATTTCAAAAGTGGGAAATAAATTTCCACTTGAAAACATATTTAAGAAAATATATTAGTAGAGCAAATTATGCTCCAAATTCTTTTGACTTTTGAACTATATTGTTCTTTTAATGTTTGCTTGTGATTGTTTGTATTTGTTGAAATATATTTTTGCAAAATGTTTATCTTGTGGTATTTAAGTTTTATTCAAGCCACATTTGATTTGTTTTAAACCTATTTTATTTTTGACATCAAGTGTCATTTTGTTTATTAAAAACATAGTTTGGAAATCAAAATGATTTCTATTTGAAAAAGTGTGTTTGGTTGTGAATTGTTTGTTTGTATGGAGAATTATTCTATTACTTACCCATTCTATATTTTCAAGTTTATAGTATTGCCTTTGAAGGAAAATATTTATTTGATTTATAAAATGAGTTTTGAATTCATTTTGAATCATCAAACCCTTTTTAAACAAAAATATATAATCTTATTACTCATATTTTGCTTTGGTTTAAAATATAAGTTTAAAAGGAACAAAAATATATAATCTTATTACTCATCAAACCCTTTTTTAAACAAAATATAAGTTTAACACATTTCAAAAATTCAGTTTACAAAATGTTTTGAAAATATTATTTGAGGTTTTCAAATTAAAGAGTTGGCTTTTACAAAACTATAGAAATTGGTTTGAATCCAAAAGGATTCATAATTTAAAAGTAATGAATAATTGAAAGATTTTCAGAAAAGAAAAGAATCAGGAAAAAAATGCGAAACCCTAGCTACTGGGCCGAGCCCATCTCTCCTCCTCCCTCTATCTCTCGCGCGCGCGGAAGACGACAGCCCAGCTTCGGCCCTCTTTCTCTCTCTCACCGCCAGGTGGGCCACCCCAGGATGACGTCGTCGATGACGCCATCGTCCCTAACCTCTCCCGCACGAAATCCTCTTCGAACCCTAACCAAAATCGGATCAAAATCCGATGCGATACGATCGCAATCTCCCAGGACTCCTGCCCCATATAAACCCTCACGGCCTCCTCTCTCAAAGCCCCACAAACCCTAGCCAAATCGCCGCAAGGCTGCCCACAAAATCGCCGCCGCCGTCCGCCACTGCCGCCGGCGAAGCTTCGTCGATTCCGGCGTACTGCGTCGACCCCGAGCCCTCCCTCTTGTATCATTCTTCCTATTTTTCTCGTGCGCATCTAATGGACATGGTCCCTCCTTGTTTCGTGCCTCAGATCGAACTATTCTTCCTCGACCGACGCCACCAGCCGCTGGAGCTTCTCCGACGAGCAAACCTAGGAGGAGCAGAACACGCCCGCGGATTCCGACCCCTCCAGCGAGCTCACCTCGACGTCCTTCATCGATAGGTATCAAAACCCCTCTCCCTAGCCCCCTAGATCTTCAATCTCTCGCCGCCGGCCATGGCGCCACCGCGGAAGCTCGGCCACCGGAGCAACTCCGGCCAGTCGCGCCACGTCCTTTGATCCATTAAGATCTCGTCCGTTAGATCGCGATCGTACGGTCCGGATTAGATCACTTATTCGAAGAGGTATCGGCGAATCACGGAGCGCCACGTCGTCGCCCAGTCAGCATCCTCGTCATCGCCAAGTCAGCGCCACGTCAAGCGGTCAAAGCCACGTCAGCGCCAGCGGGGAGAAGAATTTCTCTGTTTTCTTTTTAATTGGCGGTTTTGCAGATAGGTCCCTGTAGATTAGATCTATCACTACTTTTTATTGGCTCGGCCAATTTTTGCAAACTTTATATTTATGGAAAGCTTATGACACGTAGAAAATTTTGGCATAGTTAAATTTATGTTTTGACAAATTTAAATTGGTTCAAATTTTAAAATTTGTTGTTTAAGTAAATTTGACTTAATTTGAGTTTTAAAAACTATTTTTGGGCAAATCCAATTGCTTTAACTTTGTTTCATTAATACTTGGCCGTAGGAATACTCTATTAATTTTGTAAAATAATTTTTCAATGATTTTTGAGTAAATATTGTTTAAATGCTTTTTTAGGTGTTATGTTAATTAATAAAATGTATTAAAAATTATTTTCTTCTTATTTTCGAGTTGTAAAATAACTTAGTAGTATTTTGGAGACTTTAGCACTTAAAGTACTTAGAAATATTTTGTCTCTCTCAAAATAAAACTATTTCTTCCTTAGAAATTTTTTGACAAGTGTTTTGACAACACTTTTCCTTAGAGAATTTTAGCCTCTCTTATGTTGATTAACTTTTACTTAGAATTTATTTGTGACTTATTGTTTGACCCTTGGTCCTTAGTTATTTTGGATCATCTTTATTGCTTGCATTTTCCTTAGAGCATTTTCATAAGCATGGCATGCATATTAAGTCCTTAGTATTATTTTTGTACTTCTTACATGACTTCCTCCTTAGAAATTTTGAGGATACATGTTAGCTATTATGATTCTCCTAGTCAAAAATCACTAAGTTAGAAATTAGTAGAAATCCAGGAAGGACTTAGCTTGAAAACAAGACTGCAGAAGCATCTCCAAGAAGAAATGACTTAGAAGAAATCAAGAGAAAGTTCATGAAGACCAACCAGCTGCATTTTCTTCATTTCCTTCTCTCCTTTCTTCCTCCTTCCCTTAAACTTCATGGTGGCTGAGTTATATTCAAGATCAACCAGCTGCCAACATCATCAAGTCTTCAGAATCAACAAGTCCACAAATGTGCAATGAAGTCAACACATCAAGTAAAACCACAAGGAAGCAAATAGAAGAATTTTAGAAGACCAACTACTTCTTTTCTTCCTTTCTATTTTTGTCTCACTTTGGACAAAGGCCAAGTCCTTGGTGTTTAAGACTAAGTTCATAGAGTGCTATTTGAAGATCAATGAAGCTGCAAAGGAGTTGAAGATTATTTGAAGACCAAACTTGTGAAGACTTAGAGTAGCTTTACAACCTTCAAGTGGTGGTTTTATCAAATTTATTTTACTCTACCTTGACCTTGCCTTAGCTGAATGGGATAATGTTATTTTGTTGTCTCTCCCTTATTTTGTTTTGCTTGTCTTTCATACCACATTTCTTTGTATCATCCTGCATCTCATGCATGTCATATTTTTCTAAGTGTTGCATTTATGATTGTATGTTTATTTGTGATTTGTTTGACTTGTTAGAAATTCCGGAGAGAGACGAAAGTGGTTGTAACTGCTACTACTACACTTCTGTTTGCCAAGGCAAGTGGCACACCCCATAAATTTCCTAAGTATTTTCTATGCATGACTTAGTGTATTTCCGTATATGCATGTGTAGGATAGTATTGCTATGCTAAAACTACTATCTCCTTTACACTAGTTGTGTCTAGAATCCTATTGATAACTTGGTAGAATTATTGATGCTATGCAAATTTGTTTTATTCAAAGCTTAAATTCTACTAAGTTAATTTATCACCTGGGTGGATTTGGGATTGCAAGGCTGCCAGAGTTGAGTGTTTATTCACTTGTGGATTGCCACCGAGGATTAAAGGGACCAATGTTTCTCTAAGTGAAGTTGCTTACCGTGCAGCCATTAGTCATATGGGCTCTGGCTAGATGGATTAAGTTGCGTGGACTCGTCCCGACTTGACAGGTGGTGGTAGAATGGTTAGAATGGGAGCGCGTCAAGTCGGTATGGGATGGGAAAATGCTTCTGAAAAGTCTCGTCTCAACTCTCTCCTTTTCCTTAGCACAAATTGAGTGCTTGAGGATAGTTTGGGTTTGTTGGGTCTAATGGTGAAAGTGCACAACCTCTGCAGAGTTTAAAAACTAAGTACTTAGCCGTGTCCCCGGTTACGGACAATTCAAGCAGCTGATCAAGGATGTCAACGGAGGCTCCCAACATCTTATTTCTCTAAGTAAAAACTTGATGGATGAACAAGGGTAGACGAGACTATGGATTTCATGCCATATTGTCTCGAACATTTGAAGAAAATGTTTTACAAAGTGTTAGGCAAAATTAGCTTTTATGCAAAATAGCCTTGAACTCCACCAGCCAAATATGCATATAGGCTATAGAGTTATTCCATTAAGTGTCCACATAGTGTCACTTGCCAGATCCATTTTTAATGGTATCTGACCCACTCTGTTGCAAAATTTTATTTGTTGCAGATTGTTCTGACGACGAGTGAGTTTTCGTTAAGGTTTCGAGTCTGCAACCAACATGTTTTTCGCCTGTGGCACATGCAAAGGATGAGGACTCCATGAAGAATAAATTTTCCGCTGCTTTACTCTATCAAGCTAGCTTTATGCTATGCAAGTTGTAATGAACATTATTTTTCCTAAGTACTGGATCATCGTGTAATAATTGATACAATGTTGTGATATTTCATCTTAGACTGTGTGTGCAAATGAATCGATCCAGGGGTTTGCACTATACACAGGTACCTTGCCAATTTTTAAGTGCAGGTACGCTACAAGAACCTACTATGCCCTTCACTCTCACTCTCACTCACTTCCAACCCTAGCCACCGCACAGTCTCCTCTCTCTCCACTCTCTCGCATGGTTTCCACCGTCGGCGCTGGTAGATCCGGCCATCACGGCCGTGGCCGCCCCACCCTCCGGGCCTTCAGGCAGCAGCAGCGTCAGCTGGTGTTGCGGGACGAGCTTGCGGAACAGGCCGCCGCCGATCCGTCCCCCGCGGGCCGGTCCCGCAGCCTTGGCGCTCGTCCGCACGGCGAAGGCTCCGGCCGCACCCGCTCATTTGGCCACCATTGCAGCTACCGCGAGATCCGCCAGGCGATGTACCCCGGCCGCCATCCGTCTTCCTCCTCCTCCTCGTCCTCGTCCTCCGACGAGGAGGAAGAGGAAGAGGAGGAGGATCGTGATCTGGAGATCGCTTGCCAACTCTCCCGCGCCGATTTCGAGCGCGAGGACGCCAAGCGTCGTCAGGGCGAGGCCGATCTGGAGGCGGCGGTCCTCCTCTCCGAGGCGTCGACCCAGGTCGAACGCGCCGAGGAGGCGGTCTACCAGTCTGACCTCCGGGCCGCCATAGCCCTCTCTTTGGTCCACGGCGAGGGCAAGGCGCCACCAGGGGAGGCCGGCGCTAGCTCCGTCGCCGGCGGCGACGCTAAGCGAGCCAGCCTCGCCTAATGTAAGACCCCAGTTCAGTAGGATAGCTGTTTTCTAGTTGTAAGTAGCTAATTGTTTATCCATAGATTTGCTCTGTTTTTAGTAGGCATTGTTTACACATAGATTTTAGCTGTTTTTTAGTTGTAAGTAGCTAATTGTTTATCCATAGATTTGCTCTGTTTTTAGTAGGCATTGTTTACACATAGATTTTAGCTATTTTCTAGTTGTAAGTAGCTAATTGTTTATCCATAGATTTGCTCTGTTTTTAGTAGGCATTGTTTACACATAGATTTTAGCTGTTTTCTAGTTGTAAGTAGCTAATTGTTTATCCATAGATTTGCTCTGTTTTTAGTAGGCATTGTTTACACATAGATTTTAGATGTTTTCTAGTTGTAAGTAGCTAATTGTTTATCCATAGATTTGCTCTGTTTTTAGTAGGCATTGTTTACACATAGATTTTAGCTGTTTTCTAGTTGTAAGTAGCTAATTGTTTATCCATAGATTTGCTCTGTTTTTAGTAGGCATTGTTTACACATAGATTTTAGCTGTTTTCTAGTTGTAAGTAGCTAATTGTTTATCCATAGATTTGCTCTGTTTTTAATAGGCATTGTTTACACATTGATTTTAGCTGTTTTCTAGTTGTAAATAGCTAATTGTTTATCCATAGATTTGCTCTGTTTTTAGTAGGCATTGTTTACACATAGATTTTAGCTGTTTTCTAGTTGTAAGTAGCTAATTGTTTATCCATGGATTTGCTCTGTTTTTAGTAGGCATTTGCTCTGATTTTAGCTTTGTTTCTGTTATGCCGATGATTAAAATTAGGTGACACCGTGTGATCCGGGGGTGGCGCTAGTGATCCTTGTGATATGCACAAATACACATCGATCTTGTGCATCCTACTTGGCTCGCTTGCTCCATCCCTGGAATTTGTGTGTCCAATCTACCTATATATGAGGCATTGTTTAGGCTATGTTCTAGTTGTAATTAGTTCTATATTTTCTGTAATGCCGATGAAGAAGCATATGTCTTGTGTATAGAGATGAAGGAACTTACATTTTAATTTTTTTCATCTCTTTTAGGGCGAGGAGGAAACCTGGAGACTATGCGGCGGCCGTGAAGACGTAGGAGCGGGGCTCCGTCCACACGGTCCACTGAAGCCGGCGCCTCCAGGAGCAAGACTTTTGTGCAGTACTAAATAGGTAGAAGAAGACCACGCAATGAAGCTGGGCGAAGAGGAAGGTGAAGAACCGGCGGCCGTCAAGCAGGAACCACAGGGCTCCGTCGACGGTGCAGCAGGCGTCACCGGCTTTTTTTTGTTTCCTTTAGCCCTCATTACAAACGGTCAAAAACAAATCTCCGTATCTGATGTAAAGACTAAAGGCAACAGTTATATATTATGCCCGTTGCTAAACTTATTGCAAACGATAAAAATCTCCGTTGCCATTGTGAGGCTTCACATCAGTGACAGAGGCGGGGACACGGACCCTTTCTCCGTTGCCGAAGGGGTTTTTGGCCCGTTTCCGATGTGTCGTTCTGTACTAGTGGAGGCACGAGCCCGGCGTAGAGGGTGTGCATGATGATGGGGTAGAGGTCGCGGCTGGGGTTGTCCACCGGCTTGAGCACCGTAGCGCCGTCTCGTTGGTCTCCGAGGCCGCCATGTGACGCACCTTGTCCAGCTGCGCCTCCTTGAAGCGGAAGCCGGTCAGAGCCGGCTCGAAATCGCCGTCCTCCCGCATCACGGCAGGATCACTCTCCTGCACCACAGCCTTGCCCTTCTTGGACGCGGCGGCCTTCTTGGGCGCCATTGCAGCAAGATTGCGAAGGAGAAGCTTGGGGATTGAGCGCCGAGAAGAAGGGAGCGAAAGGGGAACGAGTGGAGTAATGGCCGCCTGCGCCGAGCGCTCCGCCTTTTATCGGCTCATCGAGCCGTTACCAAGACGTGGTGGGTCCCACCACTACGCCCGTTACTTCTGAGGAGATCGTGGGATCGTGTCCGGCCGCAACGCTCCACGTGTCTCGGGCTAAGCAGGCTTCTTTGGGCCCACGACGATTCGCCTCCGCCTGAGGAACTCCAGCGTGCCCATCGCGGGCCCGGGGGCTACTGTCGGCCCAGTGGAAACCGGGGTATCATGGGCCGGCCTGCCACAGCCCTCGACGCTCCGCGCGAAATTCTACAAAGGACCAGGCGCTCAGCCTGGCGAGCCTCATGAGGGACTTTTCCCCTCGCGAGGATTTCTACACTCGACTGAGTATTTCTGCTAAGGACCAGACGTTCGGCCAAAGGGGCCTCGAGTGGGACTTCAGCCTTGGGAAGGCCTCTCCATCCCAGAAAACCATCAGGTCCTGGCGCGTCTCCGCGCTACCCTCGCGAGGATTCCCTCGCGAGAGGTCAACGACTACAGAACCTCGACGAGGCTTTAGGCCCTCACGGGGTTCCTTCAAGTGGAAGCAAGCTCCTGCACCCGCTGCAGAGCGCACATGGGTTCTGCGCCCACCGCAGAGTGACGCACGCGTCTGCGCGCGGTAACGACGACGCCGCAGTTGCCATTCTCGTGTATAAAGCAGTCAACAAAGCTGGAGCAAGCAAAGCGGACTCCATGACTTGCCATTTTGGTGATAAAGCGGCCGGTCGCCGCTACGCTCCAAGCGCGACGTCACCGTGGGTCACGCCACAGGACTCTGCAGCGCCAGCCCTCCATCCTGGATGGACGGTGGCTTTTTCTGCCAAGACGACGTGCTCTCTGCCATGGACCGCGTCCATGGACTTCCCCGACGTCGTGCGCTGTGCTCCATCTTAGCGGCAATGTGGTATCCCTTCCCGCCGGAGGTTTTCGGGGAAGAGGACCGAGGCCAGTATATAAGGAGCCAGTGTACGACCAAGGAGGGGGATCCCGCATTCGCCAACTCATTCAACACCCAAGCAGCTACGTCTGAAGGAGAGGACGGAGCTCATTCCACCATAGTCCACCATAGCCACAACTGTGCCCTCGGCAAGCACCTTGTACTGTGAACCTCTCCAAGCAGTGCAATACATCTTAGCAGGATGTAGGGTCTTTACACCTCACGGTGGGCCTGAACCTGGGTAGCGGCTCGTGTTCCATCTCTGTCGTGATGTTCCTCACCGAGCTCGACGAGCACCGTCGCCGAGGTTGTTTAGGATTTGTTTGACGTTGCGTTCAGCCCCTTACTCGATTCCTGGCACTTGAGAGACACCCCTAGTTCCTGGGACTAGTCTCCGACACCGTCCTCATGAGCTTGGTAAACATTGAGACAAAATAGGAGTAATAAAGTTTGAATAGTTTAAAGATAGCTCATGAAAAATTTACTTGGAATGGCAAGAAAATACCACATATAGGTAGTTATGGTGGACACAAATGGCATGGATTTTGGCTCAAGGTTTTGGATGCACGAGAAGCATTCCCTCTCAGTACCGAGTTTAGCCTAGCAAGGTTATTTGAAGCAAACACATGATATCAACCGACACAGCAAGACTTATATGAAAACATATTGCAAGCATTATAAGACTCTACACTGTCTTCCTTGTTAACCAAACCCTTTTACTAGAAAATATCTAGACCTTAGAGATACCAATCATGCAAACCAAATTTCAACGAGCTTTACGGTAGTTCTTCATTAATAGGTTTTAACTACATGATACAAAAGCTTAAACATGAACTACTTGATAACTCAAAACAATTGGCAAGTATCAAATTATCCAAGACAGTGATCTACAAGAATATGTAAGCTTTTTCCATTATACCATCTACCACATGCAACATTTTCTGTTCCAACCAAACACCAATCAACTTATTTCAACATAAACTCTCCAAACAATTATAAGTGAAGCAAGAGAGTACTTTCTTTAAAAGAACTAACAACACTGAATAAGAGATGCATGCAAAACAGGAGCTAAAAGCATAGCAATAGCTAGATAAGAATACTCAACAAGTATAAGTGAAGAATAGGAGTATTCATATGAAAAAGCGGAGCGTGTCTCTCTCCCAATCAAGAATGCTAGGGTCCATTCAAGTTGACCTTAAGAAAAATAAAATACTGAAAATAAAAGCACACAGACGCTCCAAGTAAAGCACATATGATGTGAAAGAATTAAAATATAGTTTCACTAGAGATGACCTGATAAGTTGCTGATGAAGAAGGGGATGCCTTGGGCATCCCCAAGCTTAGACGCTTGAGTCTTCTTGAAATATGCTAGGGTGATCCATGGGAGCATCCCAAGCTTAAGCTCTTCACTCTTCTTGATCACATTATATCATCCTTCTCTCTTGACCCTTGAAAACTTCCGCCACACCAAACTCAGAGTAATTCTCATTAGAGGGTTAGTGCACAATCAAAAACTCACATGTTCTATAAGGACACAAACATGACGTTACTTTTAACATTAACTACTGCCACTGATGTTATGTGAAGCTCTTCTCCCTAAAAAGAATTCCACTCAACACTAGTAAAAGAGAGAATGCGAAAATAAAAGACAGAATCTGTCTAAACAGAACAGTCTGTAAAGACGAATTTTTTCGAGGCACTTACGTTGCTCAGATCGAAAAACGCAAAACTAACGAAAGATGCGTACATATCTGAGGATCACGCACAAAATTTAGATTTAAATAATTTTCTGTGAATTTAGGAATTTCGTACAGTGAACAGCAGAAATCTGTTCCTGCGCAGAAATCCAAATCTAGCATCATCTTATCATTAGAGGCTTACTTGGCACAACAATGAAAAATAAAGATACAAAGGATTGTTACAGAAGTAAACAGCCTTGACTCAAATAAAGAAAAATTGCAGAAATAAAAATAATGGGTTGTCTCCCATAAGCGCTTTTCTTTAAAGCCTTTTAGCTAGGCATATGATTTTTATGATTCTCACATAAAGATGAGAGTTGAAACATAAAAGAGAGCATCAAGAAGCAAATATAAACACATTTAAGCCTAACACACTTCCTATGCAAGGAATCTTGTAAGAAAATAAATCAATAAAGCACAAAGTGACTAGCATAGGAAGGCAAAACAAGTGCAACTTCAAAAATTTCAACATAAAGAGAGAAGACTTAATATTATTGAGATATATGAAACCGTGTCTCCCTCTCTCATAAGGACCAGTAGGTCTTAAAGTACCCAGCAAATAAAAGCAAATCAAGAGAAAGCTCAAAACCTTCATCATAAAGAGAAGAAATTTAGTAACATGAAGATTTCTATAACCATACTTTCCTCTCTCAAAATAATTTTCAGTGGCATCATGAATAAACTCAACAATATAGCTATCACATAAAGCATTCTTATCATGATCCACATGCATATAAGTATCATTACTCTCCACATAAGCATAAACAGTTTCATTAGTAATAGTGGGAGTAAAAGTATCACATCCATCATTGTAATCATCATAAATTGGAGGCATAGAATAATCATAATGAATTTTATCCTCAATAGTAGATGGACTGAAAATATCATATTCATCATTGTAAACATCATATATAGGAGGCATATCATAATCAACATAAACTATATCCTCAATAGTAGGTGGAGTGAAAATATCACAATCATTATAAACATCATATATTGGAGGCAAAGTATCATCAAAGCAAATTTTCTCCTCCAAAACCGGGGAACTAAAAAGATCATTTTCATCAAAACCGACCTCCCCAAGCTTAAATTCTTCCATAGCATTAGCAATAATGGTGTTCAAAGAATTTATAGTAATAACATTGCTACCATCATGCAAATAATTTTCCATAGGTTTTTTAATTTTCTCTTCAAAAGCATCATGTCCTAATTCAATATAAATTTCATAAAGATCTCTAATTTTTTTGTTGTTTTCCATTAAGCCTAACTAGTGAAATAAAAACAAGAAACAAAAAGATATAATTGCAGAATCTAAAGGAAATACCTTCGAGCACTCACACACCGGCAACAGTGCTAGAAAATAGCTTAGTAGACGGAGGATGTGAGTACCTTTTACCTTACCTCCCCGGCAACGGCGCCAGAAAATAGCTTGATGTCTACGCACGCTTCTATTCTTGTAGACAGTGTTGGGCCTCCAAGTGCAGAGGTTTGTAGAACAGCAGCAAGTTTCCCTTAAGTGAATCACCCAAGGTTTATCGAACTCAGGGAGGTAGAGGTCAAAGATATCCCTCTCAAGCAACCCTGCAATTAAGATACAAGAAGTCTCTTGTGTCCCCAACACACCCAATACACTTGTCAGGTGTATAGGTGCACTAGTTCGGCGAAGAGATATTAAAATACAAGTAATATGGATGATTATAAGTGGTAATTGCAATCTGAAATAAAAATGGCAGCAAGCAAACATGTAGCAGAACTGGTTGTAAACGGTGTTTCAATGCTTAGAAACAAGGCCTAGGGATCATACTTTCACTAGTGGACACTCTCAACAATAATAATATAATTGAATACATAGATATTTCCTCTTCACTATGCTACTCTGAATTATTCTCTGTTGGATAACGAACACCAATCCACTGTGTAGGGCTATAAAAGCACACCTTAAAGTCGCATTCCACATCTAGGGAACCCCACACTGTCAACTTGAGCGCCCTAAATAGTACTAGACAAACACCACAATTTCATAGAGACATCCAACACAAATAATAACTCATGATAAGTATTCCTGTAATCTTTAGCCTAAGAGCCACACACGGTGCGCACACTGTCAACTTCGCACCGTGGGACAAAGGTGACTCCGGAGTTTACATTAATAAAACCACTCAAGTAGCATATAAGATAATGAAGAGTAACATCTATGGATTCAACTAGATTACAAAGCTCATGATCACATAAAGATCACACCATGGGAGAGAGAGATAAACCACATAGCTACCGGTAGAGCCCTCAGCCCCGATGAAGAACTACTCCCTCCTCATCATGGGAGGCAGCAACGGTGATGATGGAGGCGGTGGCGTCGATGGAGATGGCTCCGGGGGCAATTCCCCGTCCCGGCAAGGTGCCGAAACAGAGACTTCTGTCCCCCGAATTAGGGTTTTTGGTGGCGGCGGAGCTACGGAACTCTTCTGAAGAAATCGTCGATTCTTTTAGGGTTTGCATCGTGGAGGCAATATATAGTCCAAAGGGCGTCGCGAGGAGGTGACCGAGGTGGCCACACCATGCCACGGCGCGACCCCCCTCTGGCCGCGCGGGCCCATGGTGTGGGGGCTGTGGGCCTCCGTTGGAATTGTCCTTCTGGCTCCCGGAGTCTTCTGGCGTTTTAGAATTTCTGTATTTTTTCAGATTTTTCTGATCACTTTCATTTTTGGACCTTTTCTGCAATGCACAGACATAATAAACAGAAACTGGCACTGTGACATCTTGTTAATAGGTTAGTCCAGAAAATGCATAAAAATGTTATGAAGTGTATGTAAAACATGTAACAATTGGTATAATATCAACATGGAACATCAGAAATTATAGATACGTTTGAGACGTATCAAAGGTGAACCAATCCTTTGTGGTGCGGTTCATCAGAGAAGAAGGTGAAGCCTTTGTGTCTGTTGAACCATTGTGTTGGTTCACACCTCTCCAACGAGACGTACTCCCCTAAAAAGGAGGAACTAGGGAATACATCCTCGTCTCCGCGTGCCTCGGTTATTTCTATACCCGAACTTTTTTACTTATGCACTTTACATTGTGATAGCCTTCGTGCTTGAAGTATTCTATATTGCTATCACCTTGTTGCTTGTCTTGCTTAGCATAAGTTGTTGGTGCACATAGGTGAGCCTAGTTTATTTAGGTTGTTGGCTTGTTAATTTAAACACCTAGTTTTATTCCGCAATTATCAAGCCTAAACCGGAAAAGTTTTAATCGACTATTCACCCCTCTAGGCGACATCCTTATCCTTTCAGAAGGTGAAACCCATTATCGCCATTGTCTACTTCGCATGGTGGGGTGCTTGTCAACATGGAAATTTTTTGCTCTCCACCACCCATCTATCTATTATATATTAAAAGTAGATTATGGGCTAACCAGAAATTAGAGAATTAGTTTATAAAATCCCACAATAATCAGAAACATCTGACCATCAATTTAATTATTTGACCAATGACAGCCGATGGATCTTAGAAATAATCAATTGCTTTTTAAAATTAGAAATATTTACCCACCACTACCCTCCATAAGTTATTTCATACCCCTTCATTGCAACCAGTTAAAAGCCTACAGAATCCTCCATCGGAAGAAAAAAACCTACCGTACGTCCTCACTCAGGCCACCGCCATGCTGAATCGATTCCGTCGGCCAACCGACCTGGCTCTCTGGCCGTGACCATGGCAGGGTTCGTCGGCGGCCGGAAAGCCAGATTTTCTCGATTCTTGACTCCCTCGCGTCGTGTTGTTCACTCGAGCTATTTGGTTCCGATCCAATCAACAGATCAGAGCATCTACATCTTGAAGCTCAATGGCAGAATCATTAGAAACAGATTGGGAGGATACGTGCTTGGTCTTCAATCCTACATGCATGCACGTCTACAGGCTGGCCAGGGCATGTCACCACGGGTCCACAGCCGCCATCGAACCTGGACAGGGCATGCAAGGCCGGCATGCATGCAGGTCAGGCCGCATCAATGAATCCGCTAATCGTAGCCGGCGTGTGTGTAGGTGGAGCACCGATCAAGATTTGTTTGATTTATTGTAGAAATTAGCCTCTGTAATATCCAAGCTACTGACATTGATAATGGCAGGGTTCATTGACGGCAGGAAAGCAAGATTTCCCTTGATTCTCGACTCCCTCGGGGTCCTGGTGTTCACGTAATAGCTAGCTATAGCTGGATCGATCTGATCAAACGTGATCGTGGCAGGGTTCGTCGGCGGCCGGAAAGCGAGATTTTCTCGATTCTTGACTACCTCACGTCCAGTTAATCACTTCGTAGCTAGCTATAGCTATATCTGGCTCTGATCCAATCAACAAATGAGAGCATATACATCGTGAACCTCAATGGCTGAATCACTAACAAGAAATCATGAGATTCTGTTCATGAATGGTTTTCAATCTTACATGCACGTCCACAGCTATGCAAAGCCGACATGCAAACAGATCAGGCCGCACCGGTCGAATTAGCTAATCGTAGCCAGTGTGTGCACGTGGAGCACCGATCAAAGTTTGTTTCCTTTACTGAACAAATTAGCCTCGGTAGCAGTCCATTTTCAGAAGGCAATTCTTGAGCTGAATTAATGTCAATGGCACCTCGTATATGCACATCAGCGGCCTCGGTGCCCCTAAGCTGGTTGACTGGCCCTCCCAGTGCATGCATATCATCGACGTTAGGTTCCAATACTGCCTCATGCAAAGCAGTCCAACAAGATCGATCTATGCCTGATGAACACACAACAAAAAGTTAGGTGCAAGCACGTGACAGGTATGTCCGATTTGTTGCTCCATCATGCTTATACTACTTTAGTGGTGAGAAGATCAGGATCAGTCTATGGGGAGATAGTTTATCAAATATGTTAAATGAAGATCTCTTGCACAAACAAACAATCGTGATTGGCACTTCGAATTTGGTCACAAAATTCAACGGTGAGGACTTAATCTCTGTGTATGCACAAATATCTAATGTTACTGATTTCAACCAGGGTTACCTTTGCGCACACCAAATGTGTCTAAAGTGTACTTTGACATTGAGATTCCAGAGTCATCGAGAGGTATGATATATAATAATGCAATTACTTCTAAATGTTTTGAAGTTACAACTTATTTCTTTATGCTGCAAATTTATTATAGGCATTGTGAAAGAGATGTTTTCCGAGTGATGCTAGAAGTTGATGAAAGCAACAAAGGAACGATTGAAGAACAAATGTTCTACAACAGAAAATCATTAAAGGAAAAAAGTTTTCCTCTAACCTTGATCATCATGTATATTTTACCTATTCTAATTTTGTTAATTTATCTGATCATTTTGCTGATATCTGTAGACTATAGTTAGGAATATGTATGCACAACCAAAGCAATAATTGATGAGATTATAGCAGATAAAGGCTGGTGGTACATGGCATGCAAACTTTGCTATTTTGCAATAAGAAATGAAAAGAGTAACTATATTTGTAATTTGTGTAATGACATAAATGAAATAACAGATATACGGTAAGTATGATCTTTATATTAGATTTTCTTTCAGTGTTTTATAATTTTTAATATCACGGAGCAATAACACTATCATATTAGGTACCTACTTAAACTGAAGGTAAGCGATGAGATGAGACCACGACAACAACATTTGTGATGTCTAATGAGGTAGCACAAAGACTTTTAGGTAGCGTAAGTGCATCTACCCTTCTAGAGCAAGTTGGATTCCCCAACACAATTCGGGAAGCTATTCAAGACCTTTGTGGTACATAACTCATAGACTTCAAGGAATTTGCAAGAGTGCATGGAAAATTATAAAGTGAGCTACACTTTTAACCAAGGACAAGCTTGATATGGAAAATTTAAACGAAAATATTGAAGAGTATGTCATTTACATTTCATACATTTTCAAATGGTTTATGAAATTCTAACCATTATGTTCTTTATAGGGCATACTAGAGAACCAAGGAAGAAGGAACACATATTCTTCAGATTATGTTACGCAGAAGTTTGTTAATAAGGTATTGCGATTAACAAATAGTTTTACTATCATAAATATCCCTATCCATTAGTTTTATTTTAACATTACCATAATTGTTTATAGGAAAAGCTCTCCTCCAAGAATGCAGCAAAGTTTCGGAGGAATAATAAGCGTGAAAAAGAAATCTCTACATCATCTATTGAAAAAAGACAATATTATGATGACGAGGTACTGTATTGGGAATTTTATCTGTTTGTATATCCGGTAACAAACTTTTAGTCTAAACAATTGTATACATATGATATAACAATAATTGCAGGGCGAGTCAGAAATGGTTTCAGATAAAATTGAAGGAGAGAGGAGAAACAAGAGACATAAAAAGTATTTGAAGATGATTGCTTCTGGAAATGGTCAAAAAGTTTGTACAGAGAATAAACTTTTTGGTGATGAGGTATTCCAATGAAATTATTTGCATCCTCCAAATATATTACATACCGACTATCATTATGACATGCAAAAAAGTGTAGGTACAAAGATCTGAAAAGAGAGTATCGAACAGTCAAAACTCAAGTTCAAATGTAATTATAATAGAAGATGATTTAGATAACGATGGTACACATGTCAAAAGTCCTACCCACAAGAAATTTAAACGAGTATTGAAAGAAAACATAATCAACAGTGAGGTACCATTACTTAAGTATAGAAACATTTTCAATTTTGTACAATAAAATATGGTAGTGTGTCTTATAGGTAGAACTAGAAGAGAAAGAAAATGGTGAAATCACAATTTTGACATTGATAGGTGTGTAGGTTCTTGACATGCCTGTTCATTTTGATTTATTTCTATTCTCATATTTTCCATAGTATTATGCTTTTCTATGTCACTATGAATTATTCCATAACCTTAAATATTGTTTATGTTATTGAGTTATAATTTGCAATTAAATTGTCATTTATCAATTTATAGTCTAAGACAAATATATATCCTCTACTGCAGATTACTGACTGGAAGCAAATAATGGCTAGAAGTCGAGCTGGTACCAATCCACCAACAGAAGGTATGCGATAAGTATACATATCTATGCTTACAACATAAATGGCTTACTTCTACCTAACCACGATCTAAGAAATGGGCATGTGTACCTAAAGGAGGTAACACTGACAAAATCTATCTCATCGGACCACCATCAGGGTGCTAATTAGATAAGCAAAAGTCAACTGCCATGAACCTCACTACAAATAATTGGTGTGTGACCTGTGTAAACATGCGCACTTTGGCCTGCACATTGAGGCAAAACCAACTGAAAGAGATAATTTCTACACCCAAACAGGAAACAATGGGAAGGTATATGATCTTAAAATCAAAATAAGACTGCAATACTGCAGGTAGCCAGTCAAACATATGACAGAAAGTGACCAATATTAATGATTTTGTATCTTCATATATCATACGAGCAAAAACTGCTAGATAACCAAATAGTTCGACCTAGGCATTACAAAATCAATGAAAAGCTGAGAGCAACTGGTAACAATTTATGGTCATGTCCTCACTGAGTCAAACCAACAACAGACACCAGCGCCTAATCCCTCCAAGAAGTGGCCTCGCAGTCTGCCGGCCGCACGGACCAACCCGCGTACGGATGCAAGGTGCCTGGCCGCGCCCTCCGACGAATCGCACTTTCCTCCGTAGCAGCACCCAAAACTCCAGTTGCGAGCGAGGGAGAACAGCGAGAGCAGCGGCGATTTGGTTTTGGGGGGCGGGAAGCAGCAAGAAGATTTAGTGAAGAGCCGTGGAAAATTAGCTTCAAAGAGGAACGGTGAGCACTGGGGGAATGGATAACGCCTGAACTAGGCAAAAGGAGTGACAAGTACTAACGCTCAATGAGGTAAGATGAGAGAGAAAGTAACGCGCTTTATTTTTAATTCGTGCAGCAACTAATTTCAGACACGCCTCTACTGGCTAGATAGAATATTCCATCCTTGATTATTTCTATACACTCTGTGACGTAAATGGAAAAATACTAAGCACATGTATTTGACCTTCTAAACAATGGAAAAAATAAGTGCAAAAGTATTCATGTGGACACAATGTTTGGACGAAAGATTATTAAAATCCCTTAGTAAAAAACTACTATCAGGATCATGTTCATTCAATATAATAATAGAAAAAATTATGCCAAAAAATCACATTTATATAACCTAAATTAATATTACAAATACGAGAGAGAAAACATAATACACAACACATACTAGGTGCCCGCACATTTTCATTAAAGGGGGCATGTCGACCTCGAAACCAAAACATCACTCTCCTTAATAAAATAATGGACAACCACTTCGGACAAAAATGCAAGTGAACTAACTCAGATACTAAAAGAATATACAATTAACCATGGAAAATGAAATTTAAAACTGTATATAACATTTAGAAAACAATAGTAAAAGATCAAATGAGGATTTTTTTTTACCTATATAGATTGAGTTAGATCAAATTGATATAATTACAAATCGTCAAAAAATATTATTAGGTAATTACTTATTTTCATAAATTAAGTCCAAAAAATATAATTCCTACTATTATTTAGTTGCATACAAAATTGTTTACACGAATCATATAAGAAATTTAAAAGACCGTCAAGGTGTTGCCCGCGCGTGCGCGGGCCACTGTCCTAGTTGAACAAACAATCCATCCCGCAGCTTCTAGGCAGGCCCGCTAGACATTCCAAGTAAACAGATATCAAATTATTTTAGGTGGCTTGGCTTAGCGTTTCTTAAAATGCGCCATCAACCCAAGTAATTTTTGTCTCAAACTATTAAAATAATTTCTTTTACAATTGTACTCTCAAAAGTTTCATATATGCAAATTGTTTTATACACAAATACAAGAAAAATACTTTTTTGTATAAACTCCAAAATTTATTAAATTTCAGAATAAATTTCGTTTAATATAACAGGAGCATATGAGCTCGGGAGTCAAAGTGAATTTCTGCACCAAGCGGCGCTAATTCGAATCCCCCCGGCAAAGAAAGATCAGCCCCCAGATTCAAACCTGCCTTTTTTCCATTTGCAATAACTTGTTTCAATTGCATATCATAAGGAATTCAAAGAACTACTTCAGATACAATATCCGGAAGCACTGCTTGGGGAACTTCAATATCCACGGGCTTGCTAGCTAAATGGCAATAAGCACATACAATTCGTCCAGTTGCTTCTCGTGGGTTTTCATAACCGTGTTGCGCAAAAACACGATATGCATTTGAAATGGATGTATCGATAGATGGGGCTGGGGAGGTCCTCCCTATTGATATAAATTTTTTTACTATGAATTTATGAACACAAGAAAGTTTACAAGATGGGACACCAAATCTATATGAGCGAAGCACTATAATAAATTCAGTCATACACAAATTCTGACGTGACACTCCGGTATTACTAGCCAGTCGTGAAAAAACTGTTATATAGCTAACACATACATGGCAATTATCGTGCATAACATATAATAATATTTAGGTTTGAACTAATTTGCTCTTCAAACTGGCCCATCTTACAACCGCAGTCACATAAATCTTGTCCTGCAGACCCTCAACAAACAGGAAATAAGAAATTCTCCATTTTCTCTTAAACAACATCACACAAAAGATCACCCAAAGGCCAAGAACGAAGCCAACAACGAAACCAAGGTAAAGGGATATGTCCTCCAATCCATCCCCATTATCTGCACGTGTTGGTGGACTTAACCCATTTCCAGGACAACTGTTAGTCAAGGGGAAACCACATAAACCAATGTTTCCAATGTAAGAAGATGCATCGAAAGTCCCGAGCTGATTTCCAAATGGTATCTTTCCAAAAAGAGTGTTGTATGATAGGTTCATATGGCTTAAAGAGGTAAGAACTGTCATGCTTGAAGGGATTTCACCTGAAAGCTCATTGTTTGACAGGTCAAGAGATTCCAATTGCTTGAGCTCACCAATATCCTCAGGGATTTCACCACTTAAGCTGTTCCATGAAAAGTTCAGACCTCTTAATCCAATGAGAGCACCAATACCTCGGGGAATCACCCCGGTTAGACTGTTGCATGACAAATCAAGAATCACCATGTACATGATTTGACGAGAAAATTCAAGTTGTTGTCCTTTAGTGAGAACTGGTACTTTTTCCACGAAATAAATCAAATCATATACTGAGTTAAACATATGAGGACCTTGGAAAGATGTGATGACTCTATCAAGAACATAACTGTATCCAGAAATGCGAGCCATTGCACTCATGTTAAATAATGAGTCCGGCATGATTCCTGAGAAGTTGTTGTGTGCAAGATCTAAAAATTGTAGCTCTTGAATCATTCCAATCTCAACTGGAATTTGTCCAGAAAACATATTGTGCCGCAGACGTAAGAGTGCCAAGTACGGCAATTCTACCCCTATCCACACGGGTAGGTCTCCAGAGAATTTGTTGTATGACAGATCAATGAAAGCAAGGTACATGCTACTTCTTAGAACTCTTGGGAACTCTCCTGAGAGGTTGTTGGTATTTAAATTTACCACACAAAGACTCTGCATGTGTGGGTTAGAATCCTGTTCACAACTTGGAACCTCTCCTGTAAGCTTGTTTCCTGATAAGTCTAGCACAACCAGCTGCGACAATGAGCAAATTGAAGATGGAATGGTGCCTGATATTGTATTGTTAGAAAGAATAAGCGCCTGCAACAAAGGGGCACCAAAATCTGACGGCAATGTCCCGGAGAAAGAGTTTCTAGATAAGTCCATGTATCTAATATTTCTTGGAAATTTTGGCACCGTCCCAGTAAATCTGTTATTGGACAATACCATTGTATATGCTTCCATAAACTCCAAAGTTGTTGGTAGTGTGCCGGCTATCTGATTATCTGACAGATCCACAAAGTATGTCCTTGAAAATGCAACCCAAAACCAATCTGGGATTGCAGTTATGCTTGTGTTTGAAATGTGAAGGAGCTGAAGACTTGTCTGTGATCTAAGCCACGGTGGGAATGCAGGTCCTAGCTGCAAAGATGCTAAGAGAATTGCTTCTAGCTTGAATGGAGGAATCCAATTCGGACTGATCTTTATCTGAAGAAATGTATTGTCCAACCCTAAGAACTTCAAATTTTTAAGCCCTTCTAGATGATGTTCCGTGACTACGCCACTTAGTTTGTTTCCAGCTAGCTCCAGAATGAACAAACCGCTGAGTTCCCATATCCATTGCGGCACAGGTCCTGTAAGGTTATTTCTAGCAAGGACCAAGTAGGCCAGACTGGTAAGCGGGCCTGACCAATTTGGCAAAGCCCCACTTACATTGTTATAAGACAAATCAATCACTTGCATCTTACTAGAAGGACAGTTCGGTAGCCGGTCCATCAATTCCGTGATATCCCCCGAGGTGTTGCTCTGTTCTAGATCTAGTACTTTCAGGTTGCATAGATTTTTGAAACTTGATGATATCATGGTGGACATGAGATTATTCCCCTGGAGTGAAATTTCCTCAAGAGAGGTCATGTTGCCAATGTCATCTGGAATAGGTCCATCGAATCTACAACCTTTCAAGTTCAGAAAAGTGAGGTTGGTTGAGTTCCAAAACCAGTTTGGAGCAATGGTGGTGTTAAAGTTGTTCCCTGAGATATCGAGCACCTCGAGTCTGGTAAGATTGGACTGACCAAGGAAAGGAAATCTATTTTTTTTTTTTTTTTGCGAAAGCTGATATACATTAACCACGGATCTTACAGATCAGTCCAGAGCAAAGAAACAAATTACAATAAAGTCCCTCTGGACCTCGACGCCATGGATGGCGAACAGGACGTTGCGCCGGCGCGCCGCCGCACCACCTCCCTCTGGCCTTGGATCAGGAGGTCCCCTGCACGGACGGGAAGTCGACGCTCCTCGGGTCCGAAGATCCTCCACCCTACGCCACCTCTGGCATCGACGAAGTCAACCACATCAGCTTGAAACTTCAACTATTTCCTTAGGCCAGTGTATTGCCGGAAAAGCTTTCTAAGAGCGGGAAGCATGTTGATTTCATGGACCCAGTCCACAGCAGTGGTAAGGTTCATATGGCTCAAGTCAAGGTGCTTCAGTGACGACAAGTGTGATAGCCACTGAAGATCACCTGAGTGGAGATAGTAAAACTGAGGATCGTTCGAGTCCGAAGACCTGAGATCAAGGTAGGTAAGTTTGGAGAGGTTCCCGATCTGCGGGGGTATTCTTCCATAGAACGAATTATATGAAAGGTTGAGATATCTAAGGCTTGGCAAAGAACCAATGAACTCCGGTATCTCGGTACTATAGATGTTATTGCAACTCAAGTCTAGATACCTCAGTTGCTGTAAACTGACCAAGGAGTGGCTTATCTCACCTCTATATTTATAGAAACAGTCACCCCGAAGGTTGAGCTTGATGACATGGCCGGTTTTGTAGCTGCATCTGACGCCTTTCCATCTGCAGCAGTCTTCACCTTGCCATGACGAGAAGTTGATGTTGGGGTTCCAGAAGCTCGACTTGATGGAGAGAAGCGCGGCCCTCTCGTACGTGATGCAGCTCCCATTCGATGCTGGCGGTGATGAATGAACTGAGGCTGTGGTCAGTGGTGAAATGGAGAGGAGATGGCACAACAGAGCCACCAGTTACTTGGACAAGAAACCTGAGGTCAGCCATTCTAACGGGGGTTTGTATTGTGGGCTTTGGGGTATGAAAGTGCATGCCTATGAACTCCTGTACGTATCTTCTTTTATAGTGATTTGTCCTTTTGTACAATAGGAGAAGTCACCCTTGGACGGAAACCTTGTTTCATGGATGTGATTTCTTGCGTCTTACGCACGGAATTCACTTAACTGAGTCCTTGGTCCAAAGGAGAAGTCACCATTGGACGGAAACCTTGCCCTATTTATGTGATTTCTTAGGTCTTATGCATGGAATTCGTTTTACCGAGTGGGACATCGGAAGTCTAACACACGGCAAACAAAACCTGACCTGGTAAACAATTGCCTTTACCGACAAGGCATGACATGGTAAGCGACTTTTAGTGTATAACTCATATTCACCTTGCTCAGTTTACTGCACGAGCAACCTGATTCTGTTGACATTTATGTCTATTTTCATCACTCTTAGATCTCCACAATATGTCCATTCTCTGAAGCAAATTTAATGTCTGGAATGATGCGTTGAATTTAAGAAATTTTGAAAAGATTGGGCGTTCACTACAGGAGGGCGAACCTGTGCCGACGGTCAAAACCTGTGCCGACGGCTTTTTATCGGGGCCATCGGCACAGGTTCCTACGAGGCCACCCCGTGATCCTGGCCGTCGGCACAGATATTCCCGTCGGCATAGCTACCCTGTCCCGACGGTAGCTGTCGTGGGTTTGTCACGTCAGGTGTCATGGATGACTTCGTAGGTGTGGGATTGCGCAGATCAATCGTCTCCGAGCTAAGGATCGCAGGGCACGAGGAAGACCATGTTTTTTACCCAGGTTCGGCCCCTCAATGTGAGGTAAAGACCTACGTCCTGCCTATCCTAGATTGGTATTGATATGAATATGGTGTTACAAGGGGTTGGCGATCGATGTGTCGAGTCGTCTATCTCTGGATGTATGAGAGCTTAGGATTCTAGGTCCTTGTAGTCCACCTTATAAAGACGATGGCTCGCAAGGTTACAAGGAAACTTCTATATCAAAGAAAGTATCCTACTTGGAGACTAAGTAATGTAATTTCGTGTCTTCCAAATTATGTCTTCTCCGGTCTTCTAGATCCTTTCTCTTTTATCACGCTGCGACTCTTTGTATCGGCCCACTTCCGTGCAAGCCCATTAATAATAAGCCGCATTACTTGTGGGCCGCGGGTTAATCTATTTATCATTCCCCCGACATTAGCCCCCAAGCTTCCGGGTGATTCGTAGAATCAGGCGGAAGATCTTGACTTGATGATGATAATGATGTAGTTGGCTTGCATATGTAGAGCTTGCCGACTCGCTGGTGTTAAGTCGCGAGCGTTGCGGCTTCTTGAGCCGCTGATATAGAAGCAATGAGTCGCCAGCTTTGCGGCTTATTTAGCCGTTGATGTAGTATCACAAGCCTTTGGATACTTCTATCTTGGTCGCATTGAAGCTGCAAAGTCGTGGTAAGTTCTCCGCTGAAATTATATAAGATGTCAGCGAAGCCTTTGGTGAAAACCACCTCGTCCTGTTAGGTGTAAGACTGAGCTAAAATCATAAGAATAAAAACTTATGAGCATCAATATATATTAGCCAAATGTGTATAAGGTGCTGAGTCATATACATCAAAGCAAACAATCATCGGCATAAATAAGCTGGGCAATCATTAGAATGATAATCTGTCATGTTATCATGACGAGCCATCTGAACGCATGTTGAAACATGGCGGCTCAAGGGCATATAGCCACAGCCTATATTTCCATGCGCTGCAAAAAATGAGATATGCATATAAACATGATATATGAATATAATAAAGACCGCCAGATACTGGTGGATGTGTAGCCCCCGAGGGCCGAGTTGTATGCATGATCATGCTGCTCGGGACTCAAAAATATTTCAAGTTAGACAAAAATTTAATTGTCCTAGCCCCAGGCATTAAGCATGCATGATTTCACTATCCTGCTTGATGGCATATCATTGCAATTTGATCCTGCAATATATTGAGCAAATATTGTTGCCACAAGTAAACAATAATATTTGGAGTAGGGCAAAGCCGCATATAAACTCCAAATTATGAAATATTAGTTGAGCTGCTGGGAAAAAAGATAATCCCTGTCAATACTCTAGATATAAATTAAGGAATCATCCTTAAAAATTCCACTTGATGTGGCTGAAAATAAATAAATGATGGTGGCTTGTACAGCCGATATCAGGGAATGATTATCCCAATCATTAGAAAATCTGGTCGTGCCAGTTCAAACTCATATGGCTGAGTTATAAGTTCCTGAATTTCAGAAGGCAAAGCCCCCAAGGAAGCAATAACTTGATGAGAATATGTTAGCCTTGGCGGCTGATAATAATGATAAAATATTAGTACTTCGCATGATAGCATACGGTACCCTGCATGATAGCAAATTATAATCTGTACTTTTGCATGATAGCAAGTTGTGACCTGCATGATAGCATGTTTTAATCTGCATGATAGCAGATGGTTGCATGATAGCAACTGGTGAGATGCATGATAGCATATTGTACGATGCATGATAGCATATGGTACTTGACTCAGTATTTCCCAGATCTAATGTGTGTTCAGGGTCGAGAACGGCCATGATAGGCAGCCATGATAGGCATTCAGACTCGATTGACGCCACACGCGGGTACTTTAGCCCTTCTGAATTATGTCTATTACCGTTAAGTAGGTCTTCGCGCGGCTCAGTATTTCCCAGGTAAAAACGCGTGTTCAGGGTCGAGAGCGGCCATGATAGGCAATCAAACTCGATTGACGCCGCGCCCCATTACTTTGGCCGCATAGTGCAAAGATACTTCTGACTTAAGGCGAGTATAATCAGGATAATTTGCCACAAAGGGCGATTGCGACCTATAAGCAGGTCTCGCATGATATGATGATGAGTGGTTAGCAATTCATAAAATGATATGAAGGTAAATCATTAGGTGACTCACAAAGTGACATGACAATGAGTCGGTGGTGACTCGCAAAATGATATAATGGTGGATCATGAAATGATAATGATAAATCATGAGCTGATATAATGATAAAATATTAAATGATATAACGAGTGCTCAAATACCAACACTTGAGCATGTAATAGTGATCTTTATATGTAAAGATGCTCGTTTGTAGGTGCAAATAAAATTTAATGGAAGCTGTAAATAGCTAGACTTCGATAAATGCAATGCGAGTTATAAAGAACTCTGATTTGATAAATGCATTCACGGGTTGCAAGAAACCTAACTTTGAGAAGTGGATGTAATTAAATCTCAAAAACTGATATGATAAAGTCTGCGACATGACATATTGCGAATCGCAAAAATATTAATAATAAGCTTGATAAAATAGATAGGCAGCCCCCGAGATAAACTCGAAGGTGAACTTAATCTTATTGATAAAAATAGAAAGCTATGAAATTTAAGCATGAAACCGACTTAGCTTGTTTTTGTTCTCCTGACGTTAACGACGTGGTATGATTCACGGACCGTTAATGTTGGCTTGTCGAAGACGAAATAGGCCGCAATAGGTTTGGAGATCAATCTCCGCGAGTCAATAAAGCTACGGATGATCACGGTGTTGGCGAAGCTAGATATGCTTGTCAAGGCCGGACGTATGTCTGAGCCCAGCTCATCAGGCCATTGAGTCGCCGTGACATGCTGCTCATCAATAATTGCTGAAGTCGGCGATGATAACGCTGATCTTTAAAGTCGTGTGCTTTTGAAGTCGTGAGCTGATCTTTTGAGTCGCACGCTGATTGAGTCGCGTGCTGTTCCTTTGAGTCGCATACTGATAAATGGAGCTGACCACTCCTTGCCTTTTCTTCTTTCTTTTTCCAACACGAGCTGCTTTGAGTTGCACCACGCGTGCGAGATTGGATTTTCTTCTTAGCTAGTTGCCCACGCGAAATTCATGCAGCGTTGTGGGAATCACTTTTGGCCTTCTCAGGAACTATGCCTTGATATGTGTGCGATTCAGACCAGTAGCGCTAGCTGCTCACGTTGATTTTCACATAAAGTCGCACCATGCAATATAATAGTAAGCTGACCTCTTTGAACTGCTTTTCTCTTTTTCCGATTAGCAATCAGATCGGAACATTGTGTACTGGTGCTGGCTGCTAGCGATCTAATCAGTCTCCAGGTTAATCTGCTTGGATGCATTTGTTCCGCCACATCTTTTTCTTTATTGGATGTGTCGTTGGAGAATTTCCTAAGTCGCTGATAACCACGCGCACGAGACTGTTGACGTATAGCTCGAACGTCGTTGCTGAATTTTTTCTTCTTCTTTGCTGCACCTTACGCATACGCCGAGCTGGAACTCGACTCGAACCAGCGAAATCAAAAGATGCTGGTGTCGGAACTTTTGTCGATCTCTGCTCAGTATGATCAGTACGTCTGCTTGGCTGGAATAACTTTATTTCTGGAGACGCCCGAGTGCACGAGGGCGATGCTGGTGTTGAACCCTGGGCGCCGATACGGATGCGGGCTTGAACCTTGATGGCGCGGTATGATCCGCGAGGCTTCAATGTTGACTTACTGAGGGTAAAAATCGACCACGGCAAGTTGGCGGAACTGGGATTGATTGTTGACGAAGCCGACCGTGACAGCGTGAGACTGTCCGCAAATATGTCGATGATGGTCGTGGTGGAGCGGAAATCGGCAGCGGTGAGTCGCGATGTCACGCTACGCTGATCCTTCGAGTCGCGCGCCCGTTGATGACTTGTGCTGAGCACATATTCCATATTTTTTCTTATTTTCCTTCCATCTGAAGTTGTTCCATGCGACGGCAGGCTAGCAGCTTCTGAATTGTCTTTCCTATTGTTTGACTTTCCTTGCATGCAACAGTTCCAATGCAAGGCCTTGGCTTTTTTATTTTTCATCGTAGCACCGCGCATGCAAGTTGCCTGGCCGTCGCGAAGAAGGAGTCGCCGATGTTGTTGATGTCGCGAGCGATCGCTAGACAAGTTGAGATCGAGACCCACGACGTAGTTGATGTTGAATCCGACAGCCAGGAAGTTAAAGTTGACCGTGCCGTGATTTTGCAAGTCCACGAAGTTGATTCTGAACTAGATCCATGCTCTGGATTCGCGAACTCGCGTAGATATGAAACTTGCTGCAGTGCGTAAATCGCTGAAGGAGATCTAACCGTTGGAATTGTCTCAATTTTGTTGGAGCGCTGTGCGAGTGTATTCCGCAGGGTTCCACCGGAGGGATCTTCAAATTGATGTCCGAGTCGATCTCGATAATTATTTTCCCAAGGATGTGTGGAGTTCCGTCAAATTTCGACAGGCCTTCAGTGTTTGAGTCGGCCATGGAGATCTAACCGTTGGAATCTGATGCGCTTTGGACAGCTGCTAGGAAACTCGATTTCGCATCTTTCCACCGAAGGGATCGTCGAGATGATTTTCGAGCCGCCGCCGGTGGTGTCCGCAACACGGACGTTTACTGCTGCCTTGTAGTTTTGATGTAGATCTTGATACCGCCGAGTCGCTCGAATCGGCGTGGCGATAAAGTCGCCAAGATTATTGAAATCGCCGAGCTTGAATCGACGATGAGATCCTCTGTCCCTGGCACAGATCCAGCGTGGAACATGACGCTCTTGACCGCAGGCCCCACGGTGGGCGCCAACTGTCGTGGGTTTGTCACGTCAGGTGTCATGGATGACTTCGTAGGTGTGGGATTGCGCAGATCAATCGTCTCCGAGCTAAGGATCGCAGGTCACGAGGAAGACCATGTTTTTTACCCAGGTTCGGCCCCTCAATGTGAGGTAAAGACCTACGTCCTGCCTATCCTAGATTGGTATTGATATGAATATGGTGTTACAAGGGGTTGGCGATCGATGTGTCGAGTCGTCTATCTCTGGATGTATGAGAGCTTAGGATTCTAGGTCCTTGGAGTCCACCTTATAAAGACGATGGCTCGCAAGGTTACAAGGAAACTTCTATATCAAGGAAAGTATCCTACTTGGAGACTAAGTAATGTAATTTCGTGTCTTCCAAGTTATGTCTTCTCCGGTCTTCTAGATCCTTTTTCTTTTATCACGTTGCGACTCTTTGTATCGGCCCACTTCCGTGCAAGCCCATTGATAATAAGCCGCATTACTTGTGGGCCGCGGGTTAATCTATTTATCATTCCCCCGACAGTAGCTGTCGGCAAAAAGCCAGCCGTAGGCACAGGTTCCCGTCCACGAGCAGGTGACGTCGACGCCTACCTGTGCCGACGGTTTTACCGTCGGCATAGGTTCCCAATTTTTTCCCTTTTGCATTGTGTATCTGTACCACCTGTGCCGACGGGTTTTACCGTCGGCATAGGTTCCCTTTTTTTTCCCCTTTTGCATCGTGTATCTGTACCACCTGTGCCGACGGGTTTGCCGTCGGCACATGTTCCCTATTTTTTTTTACTTTAAGTCCTATTTTCCTTTAAGTCCTATTTTCCTATTTTCTTCATTTTTAATGTTCTGCAAATTAAGTTTAATATGTTTAAAAAAATATTCATTTTTATGTATATAGATACACCGAATAGCTATATGTATATAGTTTCGCCAAAAATAGTCATCATGTTTTTTTACCCTAATCTTCATTTTTATGTATCTATTTATTACTCTCAATTAAGTATAATATAGTTTCGCCGAAAATAGTCATCAATTGCTGGATCGGACAGATAGCTTTGTGTACCTTCTTGAAAGAGTGATTGAAAGACTGAAAGGATGGAAGGAGAGATTCTTATCTTTGGGAGGTAAAGAAATATTACTTAAAGCAATTATTCAATCTATACCTGTGTTTGCAATGGGCGTTTTCAAGATTCCGAAACAGCTTTGCAAGGAGATTAATGATGCCATGTCAAGTTTTTGGTGGGGTGATAATGAAGAGAAGAATAGAATGCACTGGTTTGCTTGGTGGAGGATGTGCATTCCGAAAAATATTGGAGGCATGGGCTTTCGAGACCTACACTCGTTTAACTTGGCAATGCTTGCGAAACAGAGTTGGCGTCTTCTCTCGAACCCGGACAGTCTTTGCGCCCAGGTGCTTAGGGCGAAGTACTATCCTAGTGGGGATTTATTGAGGGAGGGGCCGAAGAAGAACTCTTCTTTTACTTGGCAGAGCATTGTGGCGGGGTTACAAACCCTCAAACGTGGGCATATATGGAGGATCGGATCGGGTTCTCAGGTGAATATTTGGGAGGACCATTGGCTTCCCAGCAGCCCAACAAGGAAGGTATACACACAGCGTGGACAGATTCTATTGAAGACAGTGGATGAGTTAATTGACCCGGTTACAAATTCATGGGATGAAAGTTTATTGCGGGAGAATTTCTTACTAATTGATGTGGAGAGAATTCTCAGGATTCCACTAAGTGAACACTTGGCGGAGGATTTTGTGGCTTGGCAATTGACAAAGACACACATGTTTTCAGTTAGGTCGGCTTATTATGCTGAATGGGAGCATCAGTTCGGTGCAAAGACAAGAAGAAGAGATGGTATGGGGTCTGCAAATATTAATCCGTGTGGGATAATCTGTGGAAATTAAAGGTTCCAAGTAAGATAATTTTTTTTCCTTTGGAAAGCTTTACATGGTGCAGTTCCAAGTATGGCGATTCTTGCTTCACGGCATATTAAAGTCAAACCACAGTGCCCGGTTTGTGAGAGGGGTGCGGAGGATATAAAACATCTACTGTTCACATGTCATCGAGCTAAGAAGGCCTGGAAAGAGTTGGGATTGCAACAATACATTGAGGATGCAGCTATGGTCGATCACTCCGGATCGGTTGTCCTGGAGCAAATACTACGTAGTAACAAACAGGAGTCACCGGTGTTGAACACAATAAGTTTGCAAGAATCTATTGCGGTGGCGTGCTGGTATATATGGTGGCAAAGAAGAGAATTAGTAAAAGGTGAAAATGTTGCAACGCCGAGGCGGTCTGCCTTTGCGATCCAAGCATTGACTGCAAATTTTGTAGCGGGGCAAAAATCAACTGCAAAACCAAAAGTGGTAGCATGGTCCAAACCAATGGCTGGGAAGCTCAAATTGAATATTGACGGCTCGTTTCAGGTCGATGGTACAGGCTCGGTTGGAGCTGTCCTTCGGAACGACAGAGGTGAGGTCTTGGCCGGCATGGTGAGCGTGATTGACAATGTGCATGATGCTGCAGCTGCCGAGGCACTAGCTTTGCTACGAGGTCTCCAACTCCTTGAAAGGCTGGGCTGTTCCTCGGCAATCATCGAGTCAGACTCACTGGAGTTAATTCAGGCATGTAATAGAGAGATTGAAATCTGGACTCCACACGCAGCTATCCTGGCAGAAAGTTTTATGAAGTCAAGTTTGATGGATTATGTTGTCTTCCAGCATTGCCTGCGTGATGCAAATCAGGTTGCACATCAGCTGGCGAAACATGTGTACCAAACGAAGGAGAATTTGTGTTGGAAGGGGACTCCCCGGGTTTTCTTTTGCCATTTGTAATCAACGATGTAACTGTGCTTAATGTTTAAAGGCGGCAAGTTTCAGACGCACTCTTTCCCTAACCAGGGTACCGAAAGGGACTGACAAAGTTTTAATGAGGCGGCTTGCTGACCTAATATATGTGTGGAAAATTCAAAAATAAATAAATAGTGGAAGAGCTAGCGAAGGGGCCGGCCGGCCGGCCATGCTGCATGTGTAATCACGGCGTGTGGGTGACCTCAGCGGCTGTAGCCTGTAGTTTTTTTTGACACATCCAACTTCCACGTATATTCACCGATCATCCACATACACAATACATAGATCGAAAACAAAGGAAGAACAACAATACGAGGAGGATCCAGAGCCAGCATCGAGAGCCGCAGCTCCGCCGGCGACGAAGACGAAGGACAGCAACCACCTTACCACTGCCTGGGCACATTCAAACCCTTGAGAGACGCCGCCTAGCCTGCCCGCCGCGCCGCGACGGACCTCTTGTCGATGAACACGCAGGGCAGACGCCCCCCTGGCACCGCTTCCCCGCTTTGCCTCGGCCGCCATCGGATCCGCCGCAGGAAGAAGCTGGAGATCCCGTCCAGCCCTGGACGAGCGACACGACTCCAGCGCCGCCGCACCGCAGCAGCTGGAGAAGAAGACCGCGCACGGCAGATCCCCGGATCCGCGAGCGCGGAGAGGTCGACGACCGCGCGACGTAGCCCCACCGGAGCTCCACCGCCGGAGAGGAAGGACGCCGACGCCAAAACCCCACCGACCGCACCACCGCCTCCACAGCGCCGCCGGCGGGAACCCACACACCCCTACTCTATGTACACGAAGGGATCCGGGGATCCCCCACCCACCCGCCGCCGGAGCGGACGGGGGGAGAGAGATCCCACGGATCCGCGACGGCGAGAGCGCGGCGCGCAGGCGATTCCAAGAAATCGCCCTTCTCTGCACTGTAGCGAGGAGGGAGGGGAAAGTGCGACCCTTTTAGTCGTTTACGCGGCTGTAGCCTGTAGTTGATCGATCGCGAGCTACTACATGCATGTATACATGTACGAGACGTACGTGACGTCAGCTGATTGAGAATCGAATTAAACTGATTCTCAATCGACTGAGCGTTAGACACATAAAACAAAATACTTACCAGATTTCTCTTGTTATCGGGTGTCTATGAGTACTTTTTTTTTATAGAAAAGAGGCAAAATGCCCAGCTTTGAATTAACAAAGCTACAGAGTTTGAAAACGACCCAATTACAAGTGCTGAAAGACAGCTTAGGCACTGAATAAAACAAGAAAAGAAAAACATGAAGCACCGCTTGATCATCAGAGCCCTTGTCCAGCTTCACGATCCGACCTGAGTAGGGGCAAGGCCAGCAGGATCACGCCAAGGCAGGAGACGCCATCGTCGCTCTCGGGAGGACAATCACTGTCGCAACGCCATCCGTTCCACCTCTGAAGAAGGCCCCTGCGCCTTCTCGCCCTGGATCGAAGGGCGCCGTACCATCGAGAGGTGGAGCTGCTCCCCTGAGCACGCATGGACAGAGACAAACAGGAGTCCAAGAAGAAGCACAATGAGCACCGCCGCACCAGGCAACCACCCACGAGCGTCGCCGCCGACCACAGACCAGAGCACACCACGAAACACGCAAACTGCCGGACGGAACCGCAACTGAAGGTGCGGAGATAGAAGGGTGACCACGCCGGAGACGGACAGACAACAACGTCTCAACAAACCACCAGGGACACGCAGCTGCCGCAGAGGGGACCCTTCCCCTCTCGCCCAGGCTCGAGGGCGCCAACCCGCCGGCGAGCACGTTCACTGGGAAAGGAGAACAAGTTGGCCCACCACCGCCACCGCGCCACCGAGAGGAAAACCGCTACCAGCTGCCGCCACCCGCCGCCGAGCTCACTGATACATCTCCAACGTATCTATAATTTTTGATGTTCCATGCATGTTTTATATCAAATGCTACATGTTTTGCATCTACTTTCTGTCACTTTTATACATTTTTTGGGACTAACCTATTAACAAGATACCGAAGCGCAGTTCCTGTTTTTGCTGTTTTTGTATTCCAGAAAAGCTAGTCTGGAAATATTCTCGGAATTGGACGAAACTTCACGGGGATCCCTATTTTACCAGAACACACCTGATGGAGCAAAGGAGTAACAGAGGAGAGCCACAGGGGCCCCACACGCCACTAGGGCGCGGGCCACCCCCTGGCGCGCCCTAGGGTGGTGTGGGCCCCTCGGGGGTCGTCAGCCGCCTACCTTTCGCCTACTTATTCCCCCCGACGCAAAAACCCTAAGTGCCTGAGCCAATATCCACGAAAAGTTTCAGAGACGCCGCCGCCGTCAACCCTAGCTCGGGAGGGTCCAAAACCTCTTCCCGGCACCCTGCCGGAGAGGGGAATCGTCACCGGAGGCTTCTACATCGCCATGCCTGCCTCTGGAGTGATGCGTGAGTAGTTCATCCTTGGACTACGGGTCCATAGCAGTAGCTAGATGGTTGTCTCTCCACTTTGTGCCATCATGTTTAGATCTTGTGAGCTGCCCTACATGATCAAGATCATATTATTGTAATGCTACATGTTGTGTTTGCTGGGATCCGATGAATATTGAATACTATGTCAAGTTGATTATCAATCTATGCCCTATGTTATTTAAGATCTTGCATGCTTTCCATTACTAGTAGATGCTTTGGCCAAGTAGATGCTTATAACTCCAAGAGAGAGTATTTATGCTAGATAGTGGCTCCAGTAATCTGGGAGAGTGACAGCAACTTCCAAGCACATTGAGATTGACATTCATTTTGTTCGCGAGAAGGTAGCTTTGGGACAAATTCGAGTTCTTCACGTCCCAAGTACCGTTCAGTTTGCCGATATCTTCACCAAGGGTCTTCCTACTACATTATTCAATGATATTCGGTTCAGTCTCAACGTTGTTGAACCCGACGTTGATACTGCGGGGGGATGTTAGACTATGTATTCGACTCAAACTCTAATTGTAATTCTACTAGACTTGCATTGCAAGTTAGGTTTAGTCTAGGTCGGCACAATCAATCAATCAAAAATAGTATCGATTCAATAATCTTTCACCGAAGTTTTTGTTGCATGTTTATAGGAGCATGAGGGTTGATTCAGACGGTTCCAATGGAACCGATCCATTTGAATTTATTTTTTGTTGCTGGAACGAAGTATTCCTTCTCGTATCAGTTATGAATCCTGCTTATCAACTGCTGGAGATGTATTTCCTGTCCTTGAATTATATCAAGGATGTAGAGCTGGAATTGTACCTGAACCGGAGTGATCTTGGAGGAGCTGCCATTTTCACCAGCAGACTTGTGAAAATGTAAATTTGTTGTGTTGTGTTCAGCAGCAGAGTGATGTTTTCTCTGGTTGCATACATGGAGTACTTCTAGCCAGCACAGCTTCTCGGTTTTCTTACTATCGGGTGCTCTCTTGATAAGGAAACATGTGCACAAATGATAAATGGATTTTTACTTAATTGGTGCCGAGGATCTTCCCAGTTATGAACCTCTCCTTCCTTATGAGTTGGTCAAGATGTCTAGTTTCTGAACTTCATTTTTGCCTGAACCGAAACAATCTGGGAAGGAGCTGCAGTCAGCAGCAGATTGGTGGAAATGTGCATCTGGTTTGTTCTTTCAGCATATTGCAATCTTTCTTTGGTATGCTTCTTTCATTTCCTTAGAAGTTCATCCTGTTTTAGGAATGCATTTGTTGCTCTGAACAATTTCGTCTACCTAGCTTGTTATTGTGTAGCCAGCCTCTGTAGCTATTGGTGCTGGCTTTCTGCATTTACTATCTTTGACAGAAACAACTGCCTACTTTCGATGCATGCAAATAAAATTATGGTTCATAGGAGCAGGAGATGCCATGAACCTGATAAATTGGGCTAGAAAAAGATAGGATTAATCACGGCATTCCTCCCTGGCATGAACATCAAATTTCACAACAAGAACAACCATCAATCAACACAACTAAAATCGCACAAGATCTCTTCAGATGAAAGAGCAATAACAGTAGAACACTGAGCACGAATTTGAGACACCAACCGACCAGATATGAGATTGCTCTGGCGTGAATCAAGTGAATGAAAGTTCTTGATTCTTGTCCTTCGAGTAGTTTTCAAGTTTCACACAGGCCAGTAGACCACCACCATCATTGTCGGCCTGCTGAGTAGTTGGTTTTGGGGTCTTGCAGCTAGTTAGCTGATGAATATCAGCTTGTCACATACTCACTGATGAACTACTCATCTCGGGTTGGTCGGTTCAGCTCAGTCCAGGCTAGTGCATCGCCCCATAGCTCGAGCATTATTGTTATGCTTCGGTCTGCTTCGGTCCTTCTCCCCCTTCCCCATAAACGTACAAAGACCGTATAGCCTATTGAACTGAGCTGTTTATTCCCGTGGAGCCGAGCCGACCTGAATACTAGCCCGAGCCAGCTGCACGCTCGCCTGGGAAAAAGACAGCAAAATTGGTGCTACTGTGATTCGAACCTAGGTCTCACAGTTGCAGCGCAAGGAACGAAGCCACTGTGCTACGCATGTCTCGGTGTTGAATTTAGCATCTCATTCCATAATATTAGTAGAATTTTTGTGTCCTTCGTAGTTAAGGGAAACGGATGGACCATTGGACCACCGAAAAGTCCATTTGAAGCACGGGTTCCATGGTGCACTTATTTTTAAAAAATTTAATCAATATTTTAATGTTTCCGGAAGTCCTGCAAAAAATCATAGACGTTGACAATGATGTACTATATAGTTCTGTAAATTTTCAATTCGAAATAGTTTGTATTCCGGCCTACACGAAAATGACAAAGTCCGACAAAATCTGAAATTTTCGAATTTGCACTGTTCACATCTCAGGTTCAGAAATTTGTCATTTTTACAGCCCAAATTACACAATATTTCGCGCTGAAATTTTGCACACTGGTAGAAACAACAATTTTCGACATTCAAGAAATTTTTCACATTTTTTAGAAACTCAAATACGTCGTTTTGAATTTTGTAAAGCAAACAAGCTCCCTCGAGCTTGTCCTCCAAATCACTTCACTGGATTGAGCACACCCTATATAACACAGGTAACACATGTCCAAGCTATAGGAAGAAGATTTTCATCTTTTTTTTGACTCATTAATCATAAAAATTGAGTACCAAATCATTCAAAATTAATTTTAAGAAATTAACAACATGAAATTTAAATATAGATAAATCCATTTTCATAAAAACTTGATGATTAGAGCATATTAATAAACATAAAAAATACAAGACAATGTGTGCATCTTGTATGCTCTCCTCGCGGGAGCATGGGGCGAGGCGTGGCTAGCGGCGGGAGCATCGTGGCGTCGCCTTCTTTCCTTGCTATACTCGCGGTTGTAGATACATACATATATGACCTACTAGACATCTGGATGCACCAGACCTATCCAGCTTGACCTAGAACTATAAATGTTACCGAAGACAATTTTCATTTTCTTTGCTAGAAAAACAATTTTTTTATTTTTTCGATTGCAAAAAATAATTTTCTTGTAAATAACCTACCAAATATATCCGGCCATCTCCAGCCCGGCCCGACCAGCCCGCCCAGGCCCGACCCGTAAATAAAGGGCCTGGGTTGTGATACGTCCAAAACGTATCTACTTTTCCGAACACTTTTGTTATTGTTTCTCCTCTAATTTGCATGATTTGGGTGAAACTAATACGGACTAAAGCCGTTTTCAGCAAAATTGCTTTGGTGTCTCGTTTTTGTGCAGAAATTCAATATTCCCAGAGAAACACCAGAAAATTGGAAAAGTGATTTTTGGCCCAGAAATAAGTAATCATCTTTTTCTCACATTATCAATATAGGCAAAAATAAATAAATACAAAAAATGAAAAAATGCCCACCTAGTCATCAAGGGCTAGGGGTCCACATGGCCCAACCTTGAAATTTACATGAAATCAAAGAGAATATAGATCCAAACCATGCAATCAAAAATTAGAAGATGTAAACCTTGTAATGTAGACCAACTACATACAACCCTAAAAAATTAGACCCACAACATGCATGCCTCGATCGACATCTAGACCAAAAAAAGATGTAGCCCTAAAAATGTAGATCGACCCATAGCAAAGGATAATGTCGACCCACAACATGAAATGAAAGCAATATGCAAAAATAACCACCCAGGCCGAAAACATGCAACCTAGTTATCTTGACCACTAAATGCGATCAAAGCCATAAGTAGACCCACAACATGAAATATAAGTCATATGCAAGAATAACCATATAAACTGAGAATGTGCAGCCCTATACCTTTGGTCCCACTAACATGCAACCCCTAAAAGTTTATTTGGTCTCACATCATGCAAACATAGTTCTGAGTGTTTCATGTGGGTCCATATGTCTCAAAGGTGGTAAGATATGGTATGAGTGTTACATGTGGCTCCACATGTCCTAAATAAGCTATGGTCAAGATGGGTAGGGTATTGCATGTGGGTCCACATGTCCCAAAGGTGTTACATATATACATATACAACCTACTAGACATTTGGAACCACATGCACCGGCACTAGACAACTTGACCTCGAACTATCATGTGTGTCCTACAACATACAACATAGGTAGGAGTGTTGCATTTGGGTCCACATGTCTGAAAGGTGGTAAGATATGGTATGAGTGTTTCATGAGGGTCCACATGTCCTAGATGTGCTGGGTTAAAAATGCTAGGGGTGTTGCATGTGGGTCCACATGTCCCAAAGGTTGTAGATACATATGTCCTAGATGGATGAGTGTTGCATGTGGGTCCACATGTCCCGGATGTGCTAGCTCAAAATGGCTAGGGATGCTGCATGTGGGTCCACATGTCCCAAAGTTGGTTAGATACATACCTACATGACCTTCTAGACATCTAGACCTACATACACCAGCCCTACACAGATTGATCGTCCCACAACAAGCAACATAGATAGGAGTGTTGTGTGTGAGTCTACATGTCTCAAAGGTGGCAGATATAAAACTAGATGCCTATGAGTGTTGAATTGGGGTCCACATGTCCCGTATGTGCTAGCTCGAAATGGCTAGGGGGCTGCATGTGGGTCCACATGTCCCAAAGGTGGTAGATATATAACTATATGACTATGAGTGTTGCATGTTGGTCCACATATCTCAAACATGCTAGGTCAAAATGGCTATGGGTTTTGCATGTGGGTCCACACATCCCAAATGTGGTAGGTACGTACTTATATGACCTACTAGAAAGCTGGACCCAAATGCACCAGCCCTAGACAATTTGATCTAAAACTATCATTTGGGTCCCACAACATGCAACATAGTTAGGAGTGTTGTGTGTGGGTCCACATGTCCCAAAGGTAGTTGATATACAAATAGATGACTACGAGTGTTGCATGTTGGTCCACATGTTCCAGATGTGCTAGGTCAAGATGGTATGGGTGCTGCATGTGGGTCCACATGTTCCAAAGGTGCTAGATATGTACCTATTAACCTACTAGACAGTGTATGTACCAAGTTTGGGACATGTGGATCCAAACGCAACACTCCTAGACATCTAGCTAGACCAAATTAGTCATGAATCCAATGTTATTTTGCAAAATTGGCAATATTTTAATGTTTAATATAAAAAATCTGGGGATTAATGGAAAACTGATAATTATGTGAATTTGGAGGGTGGACATTGTCTCCTCAACTTCACTCCAGACATACATAGAAGTATTATGATAAGTCAAACATTTCGAGTGGTTTCGATGATACTATCATAGATTCTTGACGAACCATAATGATTTGTCTGTCCTGCGTCGTCTACCCCTTGGACCGGTGTTGAAATGGTTAGACCAATTGGCCTTGCTGATTGACTGTGTCAGGGTAGGCCATACAAGCACGTGATTCTTAGTTGTCGCAAGAATCGTTGCACGTGTCAGAATGCCGTTTTTTCGACACATTTGTTGAGGAAAAAATATATAATATGTTGGACTTGTCAAAAAAATAAAGGATGCCTAATTTGGTAATACTATACTAGAGAAAAGATAATGGGTCATTCTGAGCAGGTAAAAAAAATCACTTGTTTACAAATAGACCCGTTCTGGCTATATTTGGCATCCATTTCTAAGCAAGAGATTTTTATGAATTTTGTGAGATGATCTCAGTTTTTTCTCCGGCTAGCTAGACCAAATTAGGCATTAATGAAATGTTATTTTGCATTTTGGTAATATTTTCATACTTATTTCATTTTTCAATATAAAAATTGCTGATAATAATAGCAAACTGGTAATTTTGTGAATTTAAATATTGGATAGTGTCTCCTCAACTTCATGGCACAACTATATTGGAATACTATGATCAAGTCCACCTTTTCGAGTGGTCCCAATGCATACTATCACAGATTTATGACGAACCGTGATGATCACTTTGTCTTGTGTCATCTACCCGTTGGGCTGGTGTCGAATGGGGTAGACAAATTGGGTTTGCTTAACTGTGTAAGGGTAGGTCATACAAGCACGTGAGAACCTAAAATGGAGACTCAGTTGTCGAAAGATTCGTTGCACGTGCCAGAATACTCTTTTTGGACACATTTATTGAGCAAAAAATTAATAATATGTTGGACTTGTCAAAAAACAATAATACTTGTCAAGGATGCCTAATTTGGTCATACTATACTATGAAAAAAATAATAGATTATTTCGAGCAGGTAAAAAAAATCACTTGCTATGATTATCAATTTTTTCATGAAAATGGGTTCATCTATATTTAATTTCTTGTTGTTAATTTCTTAGAATTAATTTTGAATTATTTGGTGCTCAATTTCAATGATTAGTGAGTGAAAGAACGATGGATTTTTTTTTGACAACAAGAACGATGGAATCTTCCTAGTGTCACCTCGGTTATCTCTACTATAAAAGTATGCAGTGTCCTGTCTTCTGCCGGACGGACGAAATCGGACGACCCAAGAAACTTGACGTACGAAATCGAACGGTGAGTGCGTCGCCCGTCGTCCGCCCCGCAGACCGCCCCGCAACCCTCCCCCCACCTCCTCCTCGTCGAGGCCTCCGTTCCCGTGCGCCTCCACGGCCCGGGCGCCGCCGCACGCCTCCCTGGCGAGGTCGTCGCCCCCGTGCGGCCGTGCGCCTCCCGGCGCCTCCTCACCCCCTCGATCCGCCGAGCGGCCCGGACGGACGCGACGCGGCCGGGAGGTGGATCGAAAGCGTGGCATCCATCTCCTGATTCGGCCGTCATGCAGCTGCTGTCGCAGCGACCGTCCCTGGCCCCGGCGGCACGAGGCTGCCCCTTTTCCGCGAGACGCTTCAGCGGATCTCAGCGTACATGATGCCCGACCCGGAGCCCTTCATCGACGACGGCGTGTCAAGGAACGGCGGCGTGTTCACCTCCCATCTCTTCGTCGAGCGCATCGTCTTCTCCGCCGATTTGACCTTCAGCCGCCTCGTTCTCGCTCTCGAGGGCTGTTCCGTCAGCTGCAGGTAACCTTCCTCAATCACCAAGCTCCTCTGCGCAATCCCTGCTCCTCGCTTGTCTCTGATGGTTGCTGTGCACTACGTCTGTCATCAGGAACATCAAGTTCCTCACCGAATTCCGATGTGGTATGGAATCGCACAGCTCAAGGTATATACGGAATGAATCATGCGAATTGTTTTCGTGTGCACGTGTGGTGTGGGTACTTTCATTTAAGGTCGGACATTGGGTGGATTTGTCAACCAATTTCATGATGTCTTATTTCTTTTTACAATTTTCGTTTCAGTAAATTAAGCCATATGATGCTATCTTATTGTTTCCAGTGATATTCTGCTTCCGTATGTGTGCAGTTCATCTAGATGTCTCGGTGACTTTACAGAAAGAGCATGTCTGACAAAAATTAAAGGCGAAAACCAGCACTTAGAATGAGCGATTGCAAATCAATGAAATTCACCTGATGTGTAATGATTTGATTGCCCTATATTCTTAATTTTTTGTCTATATCAGGCCAAAAACACGATGCCGCCACAACATCTTGGGTGACATTTCTGTACTTAAATGAGACACTTTGTGTGGCTAAGATTATTAGTAGGGTATTCACAAGCGCATATTTATTTCGGTAAGGCTTCTATACCTTTTGGTCAGGAACCATTGCTAATAACATTTGGTTTATTCATTATTAGACTACACTATTTTGATGGGCTGCAATTTTTTTGCTTCATTCCGAGCTGTGAGTCTCAATACCCGGCACTATGGGATTGCAAGGATATTTGACCCTTGGAGTTCGCAGGCATTCTTCACATTGTTACTGGCCTACATATTCCGTTATGCCATTGCTTAGAAAATGTAGATTAAATGCATGCAGATGCATACAGTTTCATTATACCATGTACTCATTTTCGTTCGACTCATATCCCAACTGGCAAGCCACCCCTTTACCGCGAAGAACAACTTTGGTGGGGAGAGGGTTGACAGGAAGAGTGCCGCGAAGATGGGGATCGTCTCTCCCCCTCCCCTTCCCGACCAGCTTGTCGAGGCGCCGCCCCTTGTGGTGCTGCCCCTCCTACCCTCCTTTGCTCCTGCCACCCTCTGCCTCTCCGGACGAGCAGGGTCAGGGCGTCGGGCGAGCAGGTCTATTGTATGTTTGGTAAGCTTTTTTTGTGCTAATTATACAAAAAATTCTCCATGTACTTATTGCTGAATTTATATGCAGGGTAGGATGATGTATAATGAAATTCTCGCAGCTCAAAAGTTCATGGAAAAGCTCATGGAAAGGAATCTTTGTCTTATCAAAGATTTATTTGTCAAATCATTGAATAACATACACAGGGCTATTGGGAGTTCATGACTAAACTAACTCCATGGACAAATTAAGTGCAGCATGAAGTATCTGCTGGTTGCATATTCACTTACTGATTTTAAAGTATTGCACATTCTGATAGGAAGAACAGACAAGTTTTTACCCAAGTCAATTGTACTTAAATCTTTTCACGTTTTATTACTTTGCTGACTCTCTTTCTATGTTGTACTGTCCATTTTCATTTTGATGTTCGTAGGTGGAAATGTTATTGGAATAGTTTCTTGGATCGGATGTCCAGAAGACCCGTTTGACTGCTAGAGCACATGAGCCGGAATAGAGGAACCTCCAAATAGAAGATAATGCGTAAGCTTTTCTTGTCAAACATTATATCATCATCTTGCCTCCGTACCGATGCTCAAGGCCGGGGCTGCCCCCTCGTACGCCTCTTCTCAGTAACCACCAGATCTGGCTCCTCCTAGGGTTCCTCGCCGCCTCTGCTCCCAGATCCCGCCACCCACATCACGTATGTTCACATCGCCGTCATGCCTATGCAGGTCGAATCTGGCGGGGTGCTCTGATCCCAGGGGACAATTGAGGAGGGCCGACCTGATTCTGTGTGCCTCGGCTCTGCTCGGACCGGCGATTCTTCTCGATCCGGACGTTGTGTTGATTTGGTTTGCCGGTGAGGAACCCTGCGGTTGTTTTTTGTTACGTTTGATTTCGCTCTGGTCTCTAACGTGAATCTTGGTTGCTCTCCTGTTCGTCCATTTGACCCTGGGCGAGGCCATCCTTGTGAAGATGTTGTCTGTAGCCTAGCCGCCAGAATGGTGGCAGCCAGCCATAAGCGGGATAATACAGTTCTGACCTCCTCACATGAGGTAATCTCGCGTACGGTTTAGCTTATTTGATATTCCGTAATTTACTGGCGTCTCCAACTTATATTGTTCGTTGATGTGGTAAGTTGATGTCATCAATGAACCTTGTGCATGCATATGCCAGGAACGAGTCAGATTTTTGGTCTTCACATTGAGATATGCTAGCTATATGGAGGATCCTACCTCACATTTGCCAATATCTCTAGCGGTATTTAGCTGAACTCATGAATTATCTGCGGAGTAATTCTGGAGTAATTCTTGTGCTTGCTGAAGTCCTTTTGCCATGCAGTGGACTCCCCATAGTAACCGGTCCACTATTATTTTGTTGTTCGTCTTGCCTTTGTTGCCAAATTATTCATAATTATGCTTTCATTCATTTTATAAAAAATCGTCCTTCGTACTGTGATCGTATTGATAATTTCCTGGTATTTGTACTTAGTAATTCATTGTTCGGTGCTGCAGGGTTGTTGATTCTAACCGAATAATCCGAACACTAGCTTGTCATGCCTGCGAGCTGTCATATTGCTACTATAGAGGAAGTGTAGAGTAACCATGATATCATAAAACTTCGGGACTTAACTAACAGGATCACTGGTACCGTGTTTCTAAACCATGTTGAATGGAACTTCTTAGTGCAGGTGACATGTTTGATGATGACCAGTCGCTGTCGTCAGCGTTCATAAACTTTATTAATTGTGCTCATACTGAACATTGTATTGCAGCCACCATAATTTTACCCTTGTTAAGTACCTAGAGTAGCAGTTGCTAACACTCGTGTATTATATATCAGAATGTAATACAAACTCTGGCAATATTTTTTCTAGAATGCTTCTGTAAAGCGTAAGACATGGGGAGGTTGATTGTTGTTAATACATGGAGTTCTTCTATGTTTACTTGTTGCTTGTCAGACATACTTTCTGAAAGTGCAAAACCAGTCGAAAAGGCACCGGGGGAAGGAGCTTGTAGGATTTGTCACATGTGGTCTCAAATGCTTCCATCTTGTTGCGGGAGAATAGCAGCCTTTCAATGTCCTCATCTCTGAATCTGGCAAGAGGGTTTTCCAGGGGGGCTAAAAAATCTGGGAAGAGGTGGGACCGTGGGAGGGTTGAAGCTCGGCCAGATGAGCACTGATTCATGTTCATTGCAATGGGCCATCTACTGTTTAAATAAAAGTAGCAGACACAACTTAGTTAAGGCTTTAGTTGTTTTGTTGGACAAATGCTCAGTTTGCATGTGTTAATCTGATGGCTTAAATGTTTCTCGGTTGTTCTTCAACATCATAATTATTCTTTAAATGTATGGTTATTGGATGAAATGGTGGAAATCTGTGGTGAAAGCATGACCCATGTTTAATATATTTTTCCCTACGTTGTGTAAGAAATTTAACTTGATTGAATCAAGTACTGTCATTTTTTGCTTAAGTTTGATTGATATATCTTGGTATATACATGTATCATTTTGTATTAATGCACACGAGAGTCCTATTATGTGAGGTGATTTTTGTAACGTTTTTAGATGCTATAGCTATATTTAATACGTACGTGAATATTTACGAGCATTTATGTTTACAAATACGACATATGCGATGGTAAAAAAACTTCGGTAGCCGTAGCAACGCACGGGCAGCATTCATCTATAATACTAAGTCTAGACTGGAATAAGCTGTTTTTTTTCATTTTTGTAGCCCAAAGAATTTTGCAGAAAGTGGACGACGCGTTGTACTTGAAAGAATTTAGTCGTGGTTTCTTACTACATATATTCTCTTAGCCTCATATGTTTTCACTAGATATGTATTCTTTCCGAAGGGCTATATTTGTGGAATGTTGGAATGGGATAACACCTACAACGCAGAATGGAAGGTCAGAGCTTGAAATCCTATTTGGTTACGCTGGAAAGTTGATGTGTACTCAATATTATTAGCTTGAAAACTGGATAAGATTTTTTAGTTTATCATTTACAATTAGTTGAAATGCACGTACATGATTACTCCACATTCTTATTTCATGGATGGATGAACAACATTATCCCCATCTTTGTGCAAAACTAAATACTTTGAGATTCCAGGTGAATATCAAACGGATTGCATCTCCACTAACTGAATCAAGCGTCACATTTCCACTAGCTGAATCGAGCGCAAGGCATAGTCAGACTTCATCTTATTATTTCACGGATGCGAATATTCCTCCCCGCGATCTTCCTCCCCGCCGATCTTCCTCCCCGCCGATTTTCATACATGCGAATATTTATGTGGGCATTATATATACAAGTGTGTTGAACAAATAATTTGAAAACCCGTAGCAACGCACGGGCATTCAACTAGTGTACGCTCACGTTAGATCCAGCCAGTTTAGCTTGTGTACGCTAAGTTTCCATCCAGCCCGTTTAGCTAGGTGGGTCCTGTACGCTCAGGTTCGATCCAGCCCGTTTAGCTTAGCCATGTAGATAATTCAAATATCATTAATAAGATGCGTCATACATCATAGAAACAACGTTGGCCCAGTTGCTTTGCGCCCTGTGCTGCGCCTGGGAGACGCAGATCAAGTTCCGTGGCCACCCATTTGCTAACCTTTTTCACCGGCTGGGCTAAGGCCAAGTCTACAGGTCAAGCTGACTTGGTCCTCGCCAAGTCCGGCTCAATCTTTGCCGGGCTCGGCTCGAGCCGCATCAGTGGGTTATACGGAACATATTATACGTTTATGGTGAAGGGGTATCGTGCAATCTCGATCGTTGATGTGTCTAAGGGAGAAGGACCACCCAAAAGATTGGTGCTCAAGTAAGCCCGCTGTTCGGCACCCCGGCATAAAAACAGATACTAATGAGCTTAAGAGTGGTAGTCACGAAGCTTAAGGTAGCATATCACCTTGGCATGCTCCCCGAATCTCTGAACTTGTCCAACCTGAAACTAGTTGCTCACGCACTGGTCTCCACATCTATGCCCAAGAGAGAGAAGAGAGGATGGTCTTGTTTGAGTTCCACGTAATCACACCGTTGTCGTGTTTGAGTTTTAGGAGGGGATGTACCGAAGCAGAAGCGTCACTTTGGTGCATGGTTGCTACGGTGGTGTCGAAGGAGAGGAATAGACATTAGTTTGTCACGTAGGTTTATCCTATCTTTACATATCTGTAAGATCGGTGTGTACGTGCTTTGTATCTTGTTATGTATTTATCAATGGAAACGTATTACCTTGTCAAAAAAAGAATAAGGTATATTTGTACATAATAAACTAACACTGCTGATGCATTCTTCACCGAGTAAATTCCAATTTTTACCCCCTAGTTTGATAATTTTTTACGTTAATTACCACATTTAGCATGTTTTCATCCTAATTACCCATCTAGTAAAAGTTGTGCCAATTTTACCCCCTTTAATTTTTTAAGCGATTCGGTAACTGGTCCCGACCGTCAGGTAGAGGTGACGTGCCATGTAGACTTTTTTCATGTACCGTGGTACAAGTCGGAGGCGGCCCGATGATTCCGTTGCGGCTCGATCAATACTGGGTCGCTCCACATATTGTTGATCATGTAGTGTGGCGGCCCTGCTTGCGGGCGCATGGCTGCAAAGTTCGGTCAGCTGATGTACATCAAAGCGAAACGGGAGATGGGAGACTAACCTCAGCTAATCGATCGATCGACTCTTTAGTCCTAGCTGTTTTCTACCATTTATTTTCTCTCTCTACATTCTACATGCCTTTAACCAATTGTACTACGACAGGTTCAGTACATGATTTTACATCTTTGAGCTTAGTTCACGGTGGTTTGTCATTTCTAATCACCCCATCACGGCTCTCTTCCTCTATCTGCGCGCGTGTGCATGCTCGCCTGATGTGGGATGTCACTATGGCAGGCACGAATGCTCTGCTCAGACATGCTAATTTGCTCAGTCGTGCTAATTTTAGTTTCACTTCCATTTCCATGCAATATTCTGAACAGATTCTAACGATAACAACTCCGAAAAGATGGCCCCAAAATTGTCTCGATGTGCATAATTTAGAGACTGTAAGTCTGTAAAAATTTGAATGGGGTAACAGTTGGCATAATTTTGACTAAATGGGGCAATTAGGATGAAAACTTTTTAAATAGGGTACTTAGCGTCAAACTTTTCAAATTAAGGGGTAAAATCTGGAATTTACTCTTCTTCATCAAATGAAGTAAAACATTCAGTTGTAACCAACTAACACACTGAAGATCAATCACTCACAGTACCTATACGTATTACATTGGACAAGATGCTTGTCAGCACGTATAAGGCGTAGGGCCTTCTGATTCTCCATAATATATGGTCGGTTCGTTTCCCAGATGCAAGACAGGGTTTTTCGGATGCTTGCCAAATGTCAGCTTCAAGTGTTCCCTGAGTGTGTTGCTGTAGGTCCCCTTAAGCTGGACTTCCTTGAGGTTTTCTAAATAACGTATCCCAGAAAGCTCCAAAGATGACCCTGTAGTAGAGGAGTGAACCACCAACACCTCGACGAATTCTGGTATTGTAGGTCCAAACACTATCTCTAACTTGTGGCTGCTGCATTCAATCTTGAGGCCTGGGGCTTTCAGGCCTTCCTGATGCTTATACCGATTGTATAAATCATACTCAGTGTACCAGCCATAAGTGAGCTTGACATCTTTATCGACCTTGATACAAACACGGCGAAAAAGGTTCTTCTGTGGCAACTCAATAAGGCTGTCTATGTCCTCTTGTGTTGAAATAATCAACTCAGGATCTTCAAGATGAACCTTCCTGAGATTGTCAATCTGCTTCAGCCAGACTAGCGATACATGTACATTCTGACCGTACAGCTTGAGGCTCTCTAGGGTCTTTGGTGGTACGGAGATGTCGTCCAAACAAATCGAATCATCTTGCTGCTGTTGCTTCTTGTTACCATCTAGTCTCACTGACAAGGACACGAGATGGGCATAACTGGATATGGCACAACAAAATTCTTGCCAGTTTTCCGTGTTGATGCCGGACACCCCGAGCTTGCGCAGTTGTGTCAGCTTTTTGAGCTCCTCCAGGATGGCCTTCCCATTCTTACCTGCAGCTATCACATTCACAACACCAATAGTACGTAAGGCCGTGAGAGTCCCAACTCCTGCCACAACCTCAAGACCATAATTATTGCCATTGCCACGGTGGTGTCTAGACCTTTTCATCAACTTTGACAACCAGCTGTTGGATGCTAAGGAATCACCGGTGCTCCTCTTCCTCCAAGAACCTCTAACTCTTGATGCTCGCAGGAATGTGCCCGTGCAACCACCACCAACGACTTCTTCTGTTACTGCTGCTGCTGGTGATGGCAGTGGAGCTGATGTTTCTTCTTCTTCTTCTTCTTCTTCTTCTTCTTTGGAAGTTGTTTGTTCTCTTGTTACATCTGCTACTATGGAGATTGTCGTTGTGGACGTTGAATCACCATCGAATGGCATCCCAGCACGAACATACTGCAGATTCTGTAACTTGATTACAGCATCTGGTAACTTAACTATCCGGGTGCCCCTCACATCAAGAGTCTGCAGCTGCTTCATATCACACAGTGAATCCGGTAGACGACTGATCGTTTCACAACCTCGTAGGGACAGGAACTTCAGGCGGGGCACTGCCTTTCCAATCTGCTCTAGGTCATTATCTGTTACGCCTGAAGTGTCCTCTAGATCCAGCACCCGGAGTATCCTCATCTTGTTCGAGATGAGGAATGGTTCCCACTCCCCAAACACCGTCAAAGACCGCAACCTCGACAAGTCCATGCTCTTGAATACAATATTGTCTCTGTCCCATGTTCTCCCTATGGTGAGGTGTTTTCCGGTGTGTTCTGAGTTGGGGCTGCAACGCCCTTCCAGTGCAAACACTAGATTATCTTCCATTGGCCGTGAAACAATGTATTCATGGAAGAACCCATTGACTTGATACATGCTTCTACTTCTACCGCTGGTTGGTGACTTCTTCTGTATTATGTTCGCATCTACAAGCTTGGAGTAGAGCATTTCCCCATCCTCCTCTTTGGTGGTACCGGTAGATTTGTCCCTGGCGTAACCCTCCGCGATCCACCGCCTCAGCAAACGCCTTCGCCTAAAACCATTATCAGAATGGAATATTGGCAGGTAGAAGATACATGGCTTAAGTGAATCTGGGCAAGCATCAAAGAAGTTCTGCATCCAACAAAAGAGACCCTTCAAACTATGGAATCCCGGGTCGTGCTCCAACATGCCCATGAAGTTATCATTTATAGCCTTTAACGCGGTTTCAGTTCCTTGCCTTTTCTCGCAATAATCATGTATCGCAGCAATTACTTTTAGATGCCCTCCACATTTTGTCAGGATGATATTTGAAAGATCCGTCCCAGAAGTTAAATTCTGAAGAATATAAACAGAAACCACACCAACTTAAGAAATGTAACGGTCAAATGCGCATAAAGCCAAAATCTCACTTGAAATCGAATTGGGTAACGAGGCCGAACACAATCGACCCAAAACAGAAAAACAAATAAAAAACACAAAGCCGTATGCCTCGCGACAGTGTTTCCACCAGGCCACCACAAACTCTATGGTAAAAAACAGAAACAAATTAGAAGTGTACATGTCCCGCTTTTTTGGTTGATATTGGGAGCACCGACACATGTCCCTCTTTTCGGGTATCAGGTGCCCTCAGCGGTGACCCCAATCGGGGTTTTTTGAATACAAAATTTATGTAGGGGCCAAAACGTAAGTTTATAAATTTCATTCAAGCCAATGATAATGTAAAACCGAAACCAGTTCACCAGCGCATACTTGACATAAAATAAATAAAAAACTAGAAAGTTAAATAAATAACTAATAAGGGGTTTCGCCTGCGCGTGGGGCCACTACAATGTCTCCAGCCACTCTTTCTCCTACTCTGCCTCCAGCGGCGGGCCACCCCCACCTTGTCCGGCTGTTGCTGATACATCTCGCTGAAATTCTGTGCAGCGTCAGGGTCATCAGAGCAGGGGGAGATGTCGTCGTCCAGCGTGAACCACACCTTAGGCGGCTCGAAATCGGCAGAGGTGAAGAAGCTGTAGATGCGGCCCTCGTATTCTTCCTTTCCGTCCTTGTCCAACTTAGATGGTGCCACAACATAGTTGGGGTCGCCGCATCTCCCATGGTGCCACCTCCTCCGTATAAAGGCGAGACGCTCCTCGCCAATGCGAGGCGGCACCACCGGGATATGGGCGAGATTGGTCATCCCACCCTCCGAGAGGCGGCATTCAGCCATCACATGCCAGTTTTGGCGCACATGCTCGTGCGACTTCTTCGTCGTCTGCGTACGGTGTGGCTCAACAAGCAAGGCGGAGAAGGCGGAGGCGCAGACGGAGGCGGGTGGGACGAGGTCCCCTTGCCCTAGTCAGTCTGACGGCCTACATGTCACTGCCGTGTGCAGGGGCGGAGCCAGGATTTGAACTTAGGGGGGGGGGGGCGAGCGACGAAAACTTAGGAGGTAGCTAATGCAGAAGCCTGAAGGGCAGCCCCAAAAGCGAGAGAGTGATGTTGATGTCGTCGAAAACAATCTTAGCCACCTCAACATAGGTGTGAGTGTGACGACTGTCGCTTGAGACACGACTATTCCTCTCAATTCAGAAAGGGTGTACAACGGGCGACCACGATGGCACCACCAGGGCAAGTATACTAAGGTGTCTGAGTCTGAAAATAATTTAATATCAACCTATGTTCGACTGTAATCTAGCATGTATATTTAGTATTATAAACGTTAATATCGGCAAGCAAAGTCGGCATATGTTTGGCCACAAGATAGCTATTTTTTCCTAATTTAAATATAGCTAGAAATGATACCACGGACTAAATTCTGAAGTTTAACACTTGGCCAGATTCGAGATTGAATCAATTGGTGTGAAAAATCAATCTAATGAATTCTTCCTCATCGTTCTTGAACTAATTAAAGAAGCATTAGCTAAACTATAGCAGAACAATTTAAAAGACTTAGATCAGATTAGCAGTACTGTATACCTTAGAACCTGTGGTGAATTGACGGGATGATGGCGAAGTGGTGAACTCACGGTAAGCGGGCAGCTGCCGCCGTATTACTCGGCCGCTTAGACAAACCGGCAATCAAATTCCATCATCCGCGGTGGCCGGCGGCAGCGAGAGGCGGCTTGCTTCCTTGAACAATTGGCATGCGGTCGATCTGATTAGGGGAGGACGAAGGTGGAAACGACCAGGCTTCTAGGATCTCGTACGTGGGTGTGGCTACTCGGTAGCTAGGCTGTTCTTTTTACCTGTTGGGCTTTACGTGTACAAATGCTTGAATTTGGGCTTAAGAACTATGATTAATTTTGGCCATTAGTACGTACTGAAGATTATCCTAATACCAGTATTCACCACTGCAGATTATTGAGGGGGCCAGCGGTTGGGGGGGGGGGGGGGGGGGGGTCGGACCCCTGCTAGCCCCCCCTGGATCCACCCCTGGCCGTGTGGTACCTACATGTCGGAGTTCCATGTCTGTTCGGCAACTCCCACATTGCTGCCTATGGAGCGGCGGAGTGGTGGGAGTGCTGGACCCTTTTTTGACCCATCCAACAAAATATGTGTTACTGGGGCTGTGGCTGGATGCCGCGTTTGTGTCTGACGCCCCAATAGCCCTATTGAGAGGGCTATTGAAAGAGAGATGTTCTAAGTTTTCAAGAGGAGATCGCCATGTTTGCATAAGCAAACAAATTAGCTACTCCGCACATCCACATGTGCTAAGATTCCATGCACATGGACATGGAGTGTGAAGACGTTATCACCAGGAAGTTATATATTCCATCTAAGAGCATCTCCACCAGCACCAGCAAAATGAATCTCTAAAGCCTCAATGGGGTACGGATGTAAAAAAAACCCACATCGGTGCCCCCAAGTGTCCGGGATGAGCTCCTTTTTTCCGGCACCCCCGAACCACCCTCCAAACTTGGTGGCCTGATCGGGAGCGCCGGACACAACACATGCCGGTTGTCATTTGCCCCCATGCTATCCTCTTGTTTCCCCCGGTTACCGAATCACACCATCTCCGCCATGTGTGCCGTCACTAACTCTGCAGAGACCATGCTGTCGCCGCTTGACGTTGCTCCATGTCCTCTTTTTGTGCCGCCACAACTTCTGTCGTTGGTTTCAATTCTTTCTCCCTGCCGCCCCGCATGCATGGTGTTCGGTCCTTTGACACTAGTTTATTTGATTCATTGCCTAGTCCGATTGCTTTATTCTTGTCCGATAGGCTATGGATAGCGATGATGAGATCATGCTCCACCAAATGATGGCAGAGAGCACCTGTCGAAGGATAGTGATTCACGATCCCCGACAATCTTACTTCCAGAGATCAGAAGCAAGTTTATTTGTTCGGCAGGCGGTGCAGGTCAAGAGGTTTGAGTTGTATCCGGAATAGATGAAGATCTCCTAGACTTTATTCATGATATGGGTTAAAAACTAGTACAAAGGCTATCTAGTCGAGTTATAGGAGGTCTCGACCAGAGATTATAGATGCAGATGTAGGTCTAGGGTTTCAGAGAGGTGTGGGAAAATCTACGGCGTAATGAATGTGACGGTCTTGATGGAGTCCTTCAATATATATAGGTAGAGGTGGTGCCCGAGCCTTCATGCATCTAGGGTTTCTGTCTTGCCTTGTATCGTTAAGTCTTGATCTTGAAATTTTCCTTCATTGTTGTCAGTAGCAAGGAGATCTTCGTAGAGTCTTGATGTTGCACAACAGTCTAGGTCGGTGGAGCTTCTAGAGATGAGCTACCAATGGAGAGTCTTGGACGTCGTGGGCTGCAAGTGCTATAGGCCCATGAGGTTAGGCCTAAACCCACTCCTATCCGACAGCGTCAGCCTTGCAGCCGATGACGAGGAGAATCAGATTGTCCTCGTCATTATTATTGAATTATGCAATAAGTTTTATGTGTTTTATAGGTAGAAATATGAAATATTTATAATAAAAAAAGTGGATAGGGGGAGGTGGGTGCCACTGTAGGTAGAACCCCACATTGGTCCGTACATGTGTCGGGCACCCCCAAAACGGACATATTTCTTGGGGTGCCGGAAATAATTTGGGGGTGCTGGTGCAGATGTTACAGTATACGTGGCAATAGTCAGCAGAAAATGGCAGGAGGTAGAATATCAGAATATATGGCAGCTTGTCCATACTAGATATACAAACCCTTTCCTGCTTCCCTTTTTGACCCATCGGACTCACATTTTGATCTCCTATGCTTGATTTCACAGCCCCCCTACGAGCAGCCCGGAATCAATGAAGGAGTTCATTCAGCACCGAGCCGAAGCAAGCATAGATTTAATATGTTTATTGTACCAAACGAAGGGTTTGCCTTATCGCGAAAGCCACATTCATTTCGTTTGAGGAAGTCGCACGTCCTGTTCCCTAAGGAGATTCAATTTTTAAATAAATACTAGTCGTTGCATCAGTTTTAAGCAATGCAATAAAAAAAAGGCAGTTTAAAAAGGGCATGACACAGATGCATCTAGAAATTGTCAAGGGAAGAACGATGAGCATGGATAGGCACTCCACACACAATGGGCAGGGGGCACTGGCTGCATTCATGGCGGGGACGGAGGTGGGGAAGAGGGGGAGAGGGGGATGTGTGGCCCCGGCCATGGTGAATTTCTTAGGGGCATGCTCGAGCTGTAGAATGACGACAATGAGAGCTGGGGTGGAGGATAAAGAGATGGGATCCAGGGAGGAGGAGGAGAAATTTTAAGGCAATCCTTTTTACGAAATTTGCTGGAACGTCTAACATCCGTTTGTGCCACATAGATCTAAAAGTGGTGTCCAGTGGGCATAAAGACCGTTAGCGCGGCTAGAAGGGACAACCGGTGATTTTTAATCGACCAAGGGTAGACCGGTGGTTTTCTCATGATATTTCACATTTTGGTGGTTTTAAAGTTTCGTGCGTAATTGTGATGGTTTTTCGCATTTTACTCAAGTTAATGCTAGGTGCGTAGATCAGCCCATGTCCTGTATAAGGAATGTATTATTCATAGCACATTGTACATCTGCCCCGGTGTATGTCATGAAGACAGATCGTAAGATTGAAGGCAACTTGAACTTAGGCCGCTACCGATGCACTGTCTCTTAGCACACTATCCTAGGTGATAGTAGATTCTTTGAGAAAACAACCCCACTGCTTTGTCTCGTAGGTGTTTCTAAGATATGTTTTGCTTAATTAGTTTCGTGATCATATGAATTTAAAATATGACAGACATGAGTGCATTGTATTTCTGAAACACAAGTAAAACAACAATAATGTGCAGCTTAAATTTCAGATGCAATCACCTCAAAACCATTAGCCTACAACACCTATGCAGACCTTACATTAGCCACAACTGCAGGCAGTCTGCAGCTATGTCGAAGCACTTGCATAAAAAACGCAGTATCCATGCTCTAATCACAACACTCAAATTGTGCACCTTGCTACCACATTTTTTTATAGATAAACCCTTGCTACACACAATTCTATCACGAGACTCAAACTTTCCACATTGCTACGCATTGCCATCTACTCCCTCCGTTCCAATTTAATTGACTTGCTATCCACCACATGTGGAGGTATCTATACATGTAGTCAATTAAATTGAAACGGAGGGAGTAAAACGAAATGCAGACAAGCTAGATCTGATCCAAAAAGGAATGGATAACGAACAAGCGCTGCGTGTAGCAAGACATCGAGTGGACTGGATGAGTAGGATGAATGGGCTGCAGCGGTAGGCGTTGGGTAGCTTGACGACGTGGAGATGAAGGAGTAGAACACATGGGCGGCGCACAGAGACGCAGCTTCCTCGACGCTGTTGGAAATAAGCACGTACGGCCAATGCGGCAAGTGCGAGGGGTATACGAAGAAGGCTTCGAGTAGGATTGGAGTTCAACACCGAGTAGGTTAGCTAGTCTCTCGCTCGTGCGTGTATAAAGCTAGACCTACCGTGTAACTTGTAAACCAGATCGTGAGCAGCAGAAATAAAGAAAAGTTACGAGGCGTGATATACGCCTCTAGCAATCCAATCTCGTTTTCCTTGTGTGATCGATTGTGTGTACGTGAAATAGCTAGCTGATCCATTGAGGTGCCTGCCTGCGTTGTTAGCTGGATACGTACGTGTCTCGCCGGAAGTTGATACGAGGAGCTGTGCTACGTGCGTCGTGGTCGTCGGAAAGAAGTCGACGATCCGCATCGTCGTAAAGATCGGGTCTGGGCTAACAGACGCTGCCGAGCAACGGGAATAGAATGTGGTACACCTCGGCATCTGCACGGCCGTCGGCGTTCAACCGCGTTGCAACCCTTTGAGATGATTGCGGCGCGTTGAGGAAGACAGAGGGGCATGTCACAAGGTGCCCCTCGTGAAGTGGAGGCGATGCCGGAGATGTGAAGGACGAGGCGGCGAGGGATTTCGCTCTAAGATTGGATGCGTTGCCTATTTTACCTCTGATTTCGCTCAAAGATTCTAATGCTGGGGACGTTCTTATAGCTATGTTTTCACATTTATTATTGATAAGCTTCAATATCTTACTCTTGTCGGATATATGTGAGTATGCATAACAGACCATTTATTTCTTGAACTAGAGCATTTCAATGAAAAAAGATTTGAGACAACACACCTTTGTCAAAAGTTTACGGGTCTCTCCAGCTTCTAGACCTTTGACGTTGATCACTCTATCTCCGGCAGAATGGCTGGCTACACTTGCTTCATCTGTAATGACAAGTATACATCCTTTGATAGGCTCGGATAAGAAGGCCGCTTTTATCAAATCCCAGTCCTGAATGGAGCGCAGACCACAAATAACAACGAAACATTTCAATTGGCACATAAAGTTACGACACTCTTGAGCTGGGTCCTTCCCTTCCATCATACCAATAGCCGCGGTTTCCATGGCTTCAAGATCATCTGAATGAAAATCCAGAAGTAAGCTTCTAGACAGGTCTGTCAAATGGAACGGATAAGCCACATCCACCCAGCTGTATTTTTTGACACTGTCTAGACATCCCTCGTCAGGTATACTCGTGCCCAAATGACATTGGCTTAGACCAATTATATTGTTGTAGTAAATGTGTTTGACGAGAGTTGTTTTCCCAACCCCTGCAACCCCACATACTGAGATCACACCAGGATGGCCCTGCAACTGATGGCAAAGGTCCCACCACTCACTATGATGCCCAACAAGTTCGTAGCTCTCCGTCCACTTAAACGCCTCTAGCTTTCTACCAGAGAATAAATGACGCACACGGTGACCCCCAATGTCCAAGTAGCACTCCTTCTGCAAGTAAGATTAAAGTCTTGCTATCATTTTGCTAATAAATTTAAAACTAATAGATGTGTACATCACTGCGAGGCTGGCGGCACCATTTTCTTCTAAAATAAATAAGTCACTTTAAAGAGTAATAAGAGGTTCTCTCTGTAACCTGAAACTGCAATTAAATTGGGTTTTAGCTTCACAAATCGGAGTAGTACATGTTCGATCAAGCTTATTTGTTAGAATAACAATTAATGTTGCTTTTAGGAATATTACACAACAAAAAACATGCATGCTTACCATTCTCGAATCACCAATCGTGGCGCTGCCTCCTAAATCTTTATCACTGAACGCTCGATCTTCCGAATCTACACAATCTCTGGCCAAACTCTCTTCATCAGTAATGACAAGAATACAGCCTTTAATGCGCCAGCTTAAGAGGGTATCTTTTATCATGGTCCACTGATCTGAACCCAAACCGTTAAGAACAACGAGACAGTTGTAGTTATGTAGGATCTCATGACACTCTTCCATGACAACAATTACATCAACTTCAGCAGTTTTGCCGGAGCGAAGATAACCTGGTTCTAAATTCGAAAGTAACCACCAATAGAAATCCTCCAAAGTAAACTCAGGGGTTACATCGAACCAGACATGCCGATCGATATCAGACCACGGGAATTCTTCTGACTTTTCTACTCCTCTATAGTACAGTACCGCAACGTGAAAGAACTGTATTTTTCCTTCATAATCTCTGAACACAGACGTCACACCCGGACGACTTAATGACCACATAAATTCAGCCTTATAACTGTTATGTCCACAAACCTGCAATTCGGAAACAGAATGGTCAAAGCAGAAGGTAAGGATCAGACCAAATCCCCATTAATGCCGATCTGCTTCTCTCTCCCTCCCTCCACCTCCCTCCCCAACCCTAACCCTAGCGCCGCCGCCGCCGGCCGCCGCGCCACCCTCTCCCTCCCTCCACCTCCCTCCCCTCGCGCGTCCCCGCACCCCCGTGGCGGCGGCGGCGCGCGCCCCCCCGCATCTCTCCTCAGGCGTCCTCTCCTCCTCCTTTCCCTGTCGCCGCCGTCGGCAGAGGCCGCCGGGCTCGGCCCGGTTGGCGCCGGCGGCGGCGGCTTGCCCTTCCCCGAGCCATGGCTGGAGGAGGCGGGGCTCTTCTGGCCTGGTGAGGCGGCGTTCTCAGCGAGGGGAGCGCCGGCGCGGCTCTCCGGTGGCGTGGTGGCCTCGTTCGAGCGGGCTCAGGTGGCGGCGGGGCTTCGTCAACGGCGTTCTCCTGGGTGGCGCAGCATCCCCCGGCCGTGGGCATCCAGCAAGGCCACGGCGGGGCTGCACGGCGATGGAGGTGAGGGGAGCACGGCGGCGGGGACAGGTTGACTTGGGAGTGTGCCATGGCCGGAGGTGCTCGGCCCAGATCTGAGCCCAGCGGGCCCGATCTGGGTTCTACGGGCCCGGGCCGTGCGTGCTGTCCAGTGTCGCTCTGCAGGAGGACATTTGCAATCTTGATGCTGCAGCACGGCGGCGGAGCTGGTCGGGCCTGATCAGGCGGATCTGGGCCTGACAGGCACTGCTGCTGTGTCCGGTCGGCGACCGTCTCGGGCGGTGGGGGACTGGATCTCCCCCTAAAGGTTGTCGATGTCGACCTCGCAGGCCTAGATTCGTTGCCGGCCTCACTAATTTGCTGTGTGGACCCTGTGACTTGCTGGCTCCTCGGGTGGAGGTTGCGGATGCCGGGGCGGCGGCCCTGGAAGGTGGTCTGCGCGTGCGACTCTGCGGCGAGTGACGTGGCAGCGGTGATGGTCGTCTTCTCGGACCACGTGGGTGGCGGGGAGTTGGCGGATGGAGTCCCTGGTGCTGGCTTCGCTTCGGCAATGGCGATGCCCAGATCGCGTCCTGGTGGCCTGGCTCGAGACTCTTGGCGTTTCGTGGTATCGATGTGGTAGAATGGTGCTTCCGAGCGAAAGCTCTGCGCTTCGGCGCCAACAACGACGACGCCTGCGGGTGTCGTAACCCTCTTGGGGGCGTTGTTGTGGGTGCCTTCTCCGCACTTAGTCGTAGAAAGGTGCTTCCGAGCGAAAGTTCTGCGCTTCGGCGCCAACAGCGACGACGCCTGCGGGTGTCGTAACCCTCTTGGGGCGCTGTTGTGGTTGCCCTCTCCGCACTAGGGATCCGGGTGAAAACCTTGACCTCTTGGTCTAGACGGCGGCGGCGCTTTGCGTCGTGACCCTGTTGGGGGCGTCGTCGTGGAGCCTCGATACTTTTCGATCCTGTGTCAGAGTCTTCGGTGGCAAGTCCGGTTTCCTTTTTTCTTTGTTGTTTATCTTTGATCTGCCTTGTAAGAGGGTTTCCTCATCACCTTGTATCGGTTCGGCCGTTGGGCTTTATTTATAAAGCGGGGCGAAAGCCTGTTTCGTGGACCGGTGGGATTTTAGCTTTGGCTAGATGAGGCGGTCGACTCTTTTATTAACCATGATGTTAGACTAATAATAGTGGGAGTAAAATAAATAATAATTTGTATGACAAGTACGCAAAATAATGAGTGTGGCAATTAACGAATGAGTAGAGAGATGGTTGTGATAACATATATGTTACCATAACATAACACATTTCAATGCAATATGAGTTAACAACCTAATAAATAAATCTTTGAATTATATCACACATATGTTACTTTCCACTATGAAGATAGTAACATAGACTACATGTTATGTCTAAATTACTCCGCACTACGACCATACTTAGCGGTCGTTACCGCCCACCTCCTACCGTAATTGAATACCGATACAGCTTCGGTCATCTCACCCGCAGCGACGAGTTCCCTCCTTCCCCAACCTTCTCCGCCATTCAGCAAGACTGCTGCCGGTGGCAGCCCCGTTATCCTCCTCGGCACAGAGGCAGCAAATGAGAAGACGTTTTGGCCGCCGATCCTTTTCGCCAGATCTCCTTTTCATCCTCATCGTCCTCCCATCCTTTCTCTAAGATCAGAAGAACGATGGTGTATGCTGGATGTCGGGAGCCAATTGTCGGTTCTGGCGTCGACCCGATGGCCACTGCCGTAAGGCTGATACGAGTTCTTCTTGTTTTGTGGTTAATTTCTTCTTTTTTTCTTCCTCTGAATTTTCGTTCTGGTTTCTAACTTTACTGCTGGATCTCTTCCTGGTATCAGTTCGGGATTTTATATCCAGTGTGTTTGGGTTGCTGCCCACTCCACAATATTTCACCTGACCATGCACTGTAATTGATTACCGTCCTTTTTAGAGTTGAACCAAACATGGTCATGATTTTGCTCATTCCTTTTACGTTACCATTCGATGGCCTAGAAGCAAAGAAAAATATGTGGAGCCAAAGCGTCCACTCATCCACCAACAACTCATCTCCCATGATCCTACGATGGCTGAGTGCTCGGTCCTTAACACAATGGACAAAGTGCTTAGTATATAATTTAAAAAAGCTAAATTACCATGTTAACACCATATGTATTTATAGCTTACCAGACCCATCTACCGCAACAATTTGTAAGCATCATATTCTGATATACACGAAGACTGTCCTTATCGGATACCCTTATCTCAATTATTTTTAGATCTCATTATAGAGTGCATGAAAAGTCTGCGTTTCGAAACATAATATGGAAGTAACTATATTAGATTTTAGTATCCACATCAACATCCGTGAATGTCAGATTCTTTTCTATAGCAATCCCATTTTTTATCTCATACTCTCGTACCATTGTTTTTAGACATCCTCCTAGGTATGCATGAAGTCGACTTTGGAGACTTTCACCGCTAATATACGCAAATGTTTTAGATTATCCATTTGTATAATGATTATAAGTACACTAGTCAGCCAACGCATCCATCTCACAGATGGACATACGCCAATTTATGTTTCTACATAGAATCTTTTTAGATACTTGTATTGTATTATTGAGACAACTCTACCATGTTAGCGACTACCTCCACTACTACCGTGGGCCACATCGTCAGTGGGCCTGTTGGCATGGGAATGGGCCGGCAGCGTCCCAGGAGAACTGCTATAAAGATTAAACAGGCAACAACAGAGAAGGTGGCTTGGAACGGACGGATAGGCTTCGGCCTCCACAGCTTCTGTCTCCTTCTTCCTCCTCTGCTCCCCTTTCTGTAATCCCTAGATCCCATGAATCCTTGTTTTGTAATTCCAAATTACTGAGCAGTTGATCTGGATTACTAGTGTGTTGTTAACATTTGGTATTCAGAGCCAATCGATCCCTCCCCAAAAATCCCCAAATTCTAGCCAATTTTTTTCCCACAGATCCCCAAATACGAGCCAAACAAATTTTCACACCAAACGCTTCGATCCAGCCTTTCCGGCCATGTTGCACGGAGCAGCTTGGGCTGCCCGCCGAGATCGGGCGTCCGCGCTGGTGGAGGACCCGCAGCAGCGGCACCTTGCCGATTGGAGGGAACAGAGAACTAGGCGTCGCGCAGAGTTGGAGGAGAAGACGGCGCGGCGTCAGGCCGAGTTCACCGCCCTCCTCCCGGCCATCGCGGCGCAGGTGGCAGCCGATGTGTCGGCCGCCGTCGCAGCAGCGCTACGGACTACGCGCGTGGGGCACCACGAGGGCCTCGTCCAGGCGCCGACAACCACGTCCGCTCCAACGACATCCGTGGCGGACGACCACGACCTCAACCGGGCGCCAGCAACTACGACCACCGTCAAGCCCCCGGTCTCTACTGTGCTCGGCAACGACCCCGACATGACCGCATCCTACGGCGCCGACCTCGCTACTCTGACGCCCTCCACCTGTTCGACAATATGCCTAGCAGGCGACACGAGCGCCGACCTCGCTGCTTCAGCGCCCACTACCTGCTCGGCGGAACTTCCAAGCCACGCCGCCTCTGTATATGCGGCTGCACTCACCCCGTCATCAGCAGAACCAACTTCGTCCACGACCACCGCCTGCGTCTCTGAGCAATGCTGCTTCGACCCCGAGCCAGTGGTCGCGATTTTGGCCACGGTGCAGTCACCTGGTAACTGTGATATGTTCAGAACCTTGCCAAGAACTTTATGGTCGCCAAAAATCTCAGATGTATGCACAAGCTTTGTTGAGGTGCAACACTTGGTGATATTAGAACAGACTGAATCTGGGTTGTCTTTGGAGCTACATAATCTTGTCATAAATGATGGACCAAGGTCCCGACCAATTCCTTGGCCATGGCCTCTATTTCCTCGAGACGGCTGGCAATACAAGCTTCCCTGGACACCAATTCAAGTGCCTAGTTCACAAAAGTTTTATCTGGCTGTCACGTTTCAGAAGCATTTAATTATCCTGGTAGTATTTAATCCTTGGCCTTACTGGGAGCTATCCATACTTGTTGTGTACTGCCATTCTACAAGTATGCATTTTCAGAGGAGATTCTCAATGCAAAAGTATACCTGCTCGGGTGGATTTTTTGTTATCCTCAATGGGACAGCTGAAGTACAACGACATTATTATTGTCCGAGGGCCCTAGCTGATTGTGATCGCAAGGGATGGATTTCTCGTCAAATTCAGCGAGGTAATACTCAATGTTCTGAGCTGATTGAATGGTCTTCTTTGCAGTCTGCAATTCAGTTTCGCACTCTGGGGAATATTCTCTGCTTTTGTTGTGTGTTGGAGCAATGGGAAATTTCTTGGACAGTTAGCCATGTATCACTAAAGTCCGAGTTCCAGTATTGCCGCGATGGATATGAGTCTCTGTATGTCTGTGAGAATTTTCCAGGAACAATTGCTTGGTTTCTCAGTCCTCATTCATCTCTATCAAGTCTTCAGACTTGGCAATATTCTGTCATATTGGTGTCTCAGAATTGTCACGCCATTTACCAAGAAAAATGGTTCAGGTTTCTGATAGTGCTGGCATTCAGTGCTGGGTCAGCTTGTATATGCAATGGGGCTGTTACTATCACGTCCTGGCCACACTTCAAAGTGGGCGTTCTTCCTCTAGTGAATTCCAGGAATTTAAGCCTCTGGAGATTTCTAAGTGTAGACCAGATGATGTTGAAAATTGGGCATGTTGTTCACTGTGGTCTTGACCTTGTCCAATGGAAGATTGCATGGTCGATTAACTTGGAGTACTCTAATGTCGTCAACCAGTCCAAGCAACTAATGCCTGCCGCAACAATGATATACCAGGTGTTGTATTCTCCTTGGGATCCGGGCATCTGGGCACTTCTCTGTTCCTACAGATTTTCAGCACAAGATAAAACTACAAATAGGATCAAGGTTGAAGCTCCAGCCTACTACCACAGCCACTGCCTTGACCATGGTACCAAGCTGCGTACATTAGAAGATGAGCTTGGTTATGCTTGTACTTCAGTTGAACACTCAGTTGGTAAACCGAAGCATCCATGGTCACATCTGACTCCAATCAGTTCTACTAGTGAGTTGGGGAGCAACGTGAGGGTTGTTCCTGAACCTTCAAGCATCACTGACATTAATTTTCGGTTGAATCTGAATAGGTTTGCTGCATGGTACATGTTCTGGGCAAGGGCTAGCTTGTCCCTGGAGTGCTCTAGTGTGATCTATTACTTGGCGACTGAGACCAACAGATTGGCTACTCATTCCATTTTTGTGCTATTGCACTGGGACCCTGGTGGCCTTACTCGACATTGTCTTGATATACTTCAGATTAGTGACCTCTGCCCCAAGGGACTAAACTCATGGACTTGTGCAATGCTAAAGAGTCTGTGTGGTTTTGAGCTACTTCACTGGAAAATGGCACTGTCATTTGACTTGGGACGCTCTGATAGTGGCAACAGGTCTGGCCAGTCACTCCTTCCAACAACAGTGAGATCTGAAGGTTATCTTGAGAAGAGAAGCACAATTGTGCCACCATTCTCCGCAAGAACAGTGCAAAGTTCCCTATTGATTAATGCTATGAACTATTGTCAAGGAAAGTTTTCATGGAATCCTGCCATATGGGTACTTCTGAAATCCTACCACAGGAAGTACGGACAAGGTCAAGACAAAGAAGGGGAAAATGCCAAAACTGCATATCGCAACTATTGCTTCGACTACACTTGCTACCTCGACAACTACCGTGCTGACGATGATGACTGCTACAACGCCTTGCTCGACCGCATCAGCTTCTACCTTGACCTCTCTGACCCTGTTCAATTTCATGTCGTGCAATGGGATCCCGGTGGTACTGTGTGGTGGCGGCTTGAGGGCAAGCCGCCTTTCAAGGAAGGGGGAATGTTAGCGACTACCTCCACTACTACCGTGGGCCACATCGTCAGTGGGCCTGTTGGCATGGGAATGGGCCGGCAGCGTCCCAGGAGAACTGCTATAAAGATTAAACAGGCAACAACAGAGAAGGTGGCTTGGAACGGACGGATAGGCTTCGGCCTCCACAGCTTCTGTCTCCTTCTTCCTCCTCTGCTCCCCTTTCTGTAATCCCTAGATCCCATGAATCCTTGTTTTGTAATTCCAAATTACTGAGCAGTTGATCTGGATTACTAGTGTGTTGTTAACATACCACCAAGAGCATCTAAAGTTGTATTTGTCATGGACACTAGCATATATTTGATTAATCTCTCATGCATTATAATATGTGGCCACAATATGTAAGAATTTAGATCTTTCTCCTTAATTTTCTCTGGTATTAACACATGTAGTTTGTCAGTATATGATGTCCTAAAAGGTAGGTGAGTGGTAATTTTTTCTAACTTAACAAGTACAGTAATACTACATTAACTTCACAATAAACAATGTCATATCAAGTTTTCCAACGTACTTTGATATATATATATATATATATATATATATATATATATATATAGCGTTGCGCTATTTGACTCCCAGTTAGTAGAATAGTTACTCTACACCACCACGTATCTTTTGAACCGTAAACAATTTTTACGTCACATAAATTTTTCCATATTCGTAAGTTAATAAGAATATAAGAAAATATTAACATGATGTAAAACTTTTTTTATGTGGTGTTCAAAAATATGATACAGAATATGTATTTTTAGCTATTTTTACACTGTTATGGTAATATATTGCATTTCTGATGTAGAATTTTTTTTATTGTGGGACAACATAAATGTAATTATTTGGATGATAATCATATATCTTTTGTAAAACCACGTCAAAAAACTTGGTGCATAATAACTTATTCTGCACCTGGGTGCAGAATAGGGTGTCTATTACTAAAGCATGAAAGGAAGTGATAGTAGTATTTCTGATTAAGAAATAAACCATTAACTCAGGACTATATAAGAAAGTGGCTAGTTGTTTTGTTCTGGCCGAGCATGCTTACCTTGCTGAAGAAAGCACAGAGAGATTGGCCATCGGAGAATTGTCTAAGGTTCAATACTTGGCATAGCTCCCCCGTGCGAGAGAGTGCAATTCCTAACTGCCGTGTCGCCACGACGATCCGGCTTCCATTATCAGAGTCTGGTAGGTACATTCGGATAACATCCCACTCTGCCACACTTAATAAGTCCTCCAAGATGATGAGATACCTTTGATGTTTCACCTCCTGCATGAGCTCAGCCTTCATGAGATGGTACTCTTCTGTTGTCCGGAAGCAGGGTTCTAAGTTTGCTTGGAGGTAAGAGGAGGTGGCATACAACTGAGTCAGCAAGCTATTCATGAAATCGTCATGGTTAAAAGGATGCATCAGCTTGATCCATGCCCGACAACTGAACTGCCGACAGATATCGGGGTCATCCCAGGCCTCCCTCAAGGCGTGACTCACCCCGAGGTGAGCAGTTGATGTACTTCCCCAGAGTGAGATCACCTCAAGGTGACTCCCCTCATTGTTGATCAACCTTTTGAGGCCGCCCATGATTTTTGGCTTCTTCCCCATGTCCTCCCACACATTGCTTAGGATGCGGAACGTTGTTGATGATGTGTTGCCGGCGGTGGCTGGCAGCATAAGCTCCGGCATCGGAGAGGAGACAACACTAACTGATGGCTTCGAGTCGTCCTTGGCGTTGGTGATGAGGTTGTAGCGTGTGTTCCTCTGGCTTATATCTTCTACCCTGGTCCTGAGCTGCTTTATCTCGTCGATCGCCATGTCGAGCGGCAGCGGTTTCCTTGACATGCACACTCCAAAGGACGAGACCAACCGGCGCACCCAATCCCATTGCAACGGCTTGTCCAAGTGGACGACAAACTCGACGCAGTCTTCGACATCGAAGGCGAGATCTCGGATCTGCCTCACCCATGTAAGCACCACTTCATTTTTGGCGCCTTCCTTGTTGGCGAGTTTTAGGAAGGATTGCATCATCTGGAACTCACCGGAGATGAACAACAGGTCATTCTGCACCTGCACCTTGAGCTTCGCCTCCTCCTCGATCGCCGACTTCACCCTGATGAGCGTCCCCTCCACCGCTGTCTTGGTTAACCCAAGCGTGAACTCCGCCATCCTTGCTCGATCTCTCAGAAGATGCTTGCTTCTGTGTTACTAGCTGTGTGTGGTAGGAGAGAGGATCGATGGAGCTAGGAAGTTAGTGATGATTGGAGCTGGACAGCACATAGAGATGGACTCATAAAGCGGAGAGCTGCTGCTGCTGCTGCTGTAAGACATCTAATTTCTGTATTATTATTAGAACAAGACTTGTCAGCTGCATGCTTACAGGTTGGAATCATTACCGAAATAATTGTTTTGGCCGAAGCCAGGCATCACATCACATGCCTAACCATAATTTGCGGATCGAGACCTAGCTTGGATAGTTGTATATATGCACAAAAACATATCAATCAGGGCAGTTGGTCCACTGGTACATGTGGTGCCATGGGGTTAGTCGCCAGCTAGCCGGCTTATTACTACTAAACACAAATACCCACAGCTTTGTCCATCTGCGTACATTTACATTGAATTAAGAGATTGATTTCGAGCTCTTGATGTGATGGAAAATTCACAAACAAAGCTATTATCATCAAACTTGACTTTTCTGGCCGACGTGCCTCCACATAATCTTTTCATATGCACCACGAACAGTCTCATCTGGCCGGCCGTTGGCTTTTATTTGAATTTGTATTGGGATGTCAGCCAGGTCTCTGTCAGATTTTGTTTTCTTGCAAGATGCCAGACATATATTGTTAAACAAGCTTAGCTACTCTGGCTCTGGCATGACCTGTGAGAAGAATATGCTACAAACTAAATTGTTAAATAAAACCCACCTAATATGCTACGAGAAGACTTTGGGATAGACAGATGTGATTACGATGCAGACAGTATTAAACCAAAATTAGCTAGACTTACCAGCCGGTTTACACAACTCAACACACAACACGTCGTCACTTCGTATGCATACTTTACTGGAACTGAGAGCTGGATTTGGGAGCAATTCAGCCAGCTCTAAACGTGGTGGCGAATTTCCAGAATTAAACCAGCTACAGCATGCATCATCAAAGTTGACTTTCTCAATATGCCCGCAACTTTTTGCATCTGGGCAGCCAGCCGTTCACTTTGAATTTATAATCTGATGTCTATCGGCCAACTGTGTGACAGACCGTTAAGCAAGAACTACAGTACCTTGCTGTGAGAAGACGACTTGGGATCGATCGAGGTACCAACTAAGAAATTCATTGATTTGATTCGCCGATATTTTCCATAGCAGACCGATAAATAAGAGATGGTACTGTAAAGCTACCTATGATCGATGGAGTAGACTAGCCATAGTGGGAGTAACATAGCTAGTAGCATAGGTGCCACAAAAAATATGATGTGACATACAATTAACGAAGATAGAGGTAAATGGATTAACATACGCAATTACCATAACATAACACTTCGCAATGTAAAATGAATATATAAAGTAATAAATGAAATCTCTATGTTACCACACATATTTTCCACTATATGACAGTTGCGAGTTGCGTATGGTGAACCTAATGGTCCTACGATTAAATTTGTCATGAATGGAAATGACTACCTAGCTGTGTAATTGGTCATCTTCATCCACCGAAAAATCCTGCATAAAATAAAATAAAATCAGTCCATGAAGAGGGCCAATGGTTCTCAGTAGTACTAGTATGTAATCTAGTAATGGTCTACCGATTTGATACTGGCGGCGTGTATTTTTTTTTTTTTGAACCAGGGAAAGGACCCCGAAACTGCATTAATAAAGGTTTATAATTTGTCGGGAGGACACCACAGAAAAAAGGAAAAATAAAACACAATCCTCACTTTTAACAAAAAAGACCTTAAACTGAAATTAAGTCCTTCTCGCCGATGCCATGGTTACATACATGGGTAGTTACGCCGTCGCTAGGGACTTTGCCACTTGGACATCGTAGTCGTGGATCTGAGTGGCGTAGCCTAAGAGCCTCCGCTATGGCACGCATGGAGGCAGAATATGAGATTGCACCGGCTTAGGATTTGAAGATCAGTCGCTACCAGAGCTCGGCGCAGCCTCCATATCAGCCAGAAGATGCAGTGACCCGTACACATGGATTCTGATCGGTTAGATGCAGTCTGGCGTCGATGGAGATCGAGTGTCATCAGAGTCGGCGAGCTAGGAAGCGCGGATACGGCAGAAAAGTCGCGTATCCGGGTTGGATACGTATCGGATATGGGATACGTATCGGATACAGAACGCCTCCATGGAACTTGATGCATTGCTATCCACCTCGATCAAATGCAGTCCAGATGTTGAATATTGCTCATGTATTTCTCCAAATGATGATCGGAAGTGGCAGGCATGTACATAAAGTCACGAATACTCCTATATACTACTAATAATTCTCATTCTCATATGAAAAATCACTAATATATATATTTTTAATTTTATTATATATACATACGTATCCCCGTATCTGTGGATTTGAAAAATGGCGTATCGGCGTATCGCGGTATCGGTACCCGTATCCATATCGCCGTAGGCATCCTAGTCGGCGAGCGGCTGTGACAGCACGACGTATTGCACCCTTGGGACAGTGCAGTGGTCATTGATACACGCTATGTCGTCGATGGAGCTATCCTTGGCCGGCAACAGCTCCACCATCTCCCTGCCGATACTATTGACGAGCCGTATCATCGCCTCCGGCACCATGGCGTCCTAAGGGAACCGTCGAAACTTAGCCTGCATATGTAGCCAAGGTCTCGCGGGATGCCACCCTCACCATAGCGTTGATTCCAATGCGATAGTCTGATGGTCTCATGCTGCGGCATGTGAACAATGTTGAGATGTGGAAGGCGCGTTCGCAATCGTCGGTGGAGTCGAACTGCATTAAAAGATTAGCGGGCAACATGCACTTCTGGACGATGAATTCGCTCTGCACGATGCAACATTGAGTGCCAAGTGCCTCCACAATGTCGGTCGGCGAGACTGAAGGCGGCAAGTGTAGGCCGTGACTCAAGCACGATGGTGACGAGAACGTGGCCACGAAAACATTGCTCCCTAGACGCCATGCCAGGGGTGCGATGCAAGACACACGACTCAAAAGCCGGTCGCATCTCCAGCTTGGCGAGCCACCCTAGCGTTTGTACACTGTCAAGGCCTCTCAGGGAAATCGTGATTCATTCCACTGGATCACTGAACAAGATGCGATGGGAATGGGAAGCATGAACGGTATGGGGAAGAAATAGGCAATGGTGTGAACTCAATGACTAGCTCAACGTCTATATCTGACCAGCTGTGCACTAGGAGCGTTCGTGTTTCTGGGCGGAGAGTCTGCTATTTCAGTTAAGCACTGCAACTCTGAATCTCGTGCGAGTTTGAGTTTACGACTAACGGTTGATAATTAAAACAGAGAAAGTTAAGTTAAAAAACAAAGGAGGTCAAGTTGAAAAACTGAGATTTATCCATGGGCCTGACAAAGAGAGACAAAAACACACAACATTACCCCGGGAGGCGGCGTGGTTTTCATTGATTTTGCAGAGAATCTCTCGGATTACACAAATAACTGCAAGGAAACTTTCAGTTCACTAACTAGACTAAGTAATTAAACACACACTACTAGGAAATGGCACGTTATTGGTAGCGCCCCATCTGCAGCTCCTTCTGCTAGCGAGTTATCTACATGCAGCTCCTCTGGTAGCGCGCCATCTGCGGTTCAAGCTGCGCGCCCTCCGCCATCTCTACGCGCCTCCCATCACCTCGTGCTCCTAGGCGCCGTCCCCGGCGCATCTCCATCCTGGGTGTTGGAGCGCATGAAGCAGATCAGCTAGCAGCCGAAGTAGTAACTACGGCCCTAGAGCAGGCGGGTGATAAGTACAAAACGTACTTATTTTTGATTTTTTCATGCTAATTTTATTTCATTGTTACATGTTTCTAGTGTGATTAATATCATTTTGTCGCATTTTCTTAGACTAACCTATTGACAAGATGTCAAGTGTCAGTTTCAGTTTTCAGCTGGTTTTAAGTTTTAGAAAATACCTCAAAGAAGCATCGTCGGAAAATACTCCAAATTTATAGAAATTTTTTATCGGGTGAAAGAAGACATGGGGCGAAAGGGCGACACGAGGGGAGCCATGAGGTGACCACGCGGGTCTGATACCTACAAGTGCACATTTCGTTATTTATCACACTTTCGTGAAAGTAGACTTCCGATTTATATAGTCCCAAGAGAGTTGTTTCGATATTGTTTCTTATGGATGCCTCTGTCACAGACAAGGTGCCAATCTTGAGTGCGTTGAATGCAAATTTTTGGCAGGTTCGAACAATGTCTTTCCTCACAGACAGGCGCCACATATCACGTTGAATTTGTCATTCTGTCCTGCAAGAGTCACGCCTGATTTGGCTTTCTATTCTATTCAATTTGTACATGCCGAAATGGTATCAAACCTGCGTGAAATGAAATCTGGAGTTTTCAGAGTGGATCTGTTCTCTGTCCGGACAAACAAGCCTAGTATGCTGTATTCTGTGTCCGCTTACATTCAGACCTCCTGTTCCTCGAATTCTTTCTTGTGTTAGTACGCCTAGAAACACCAATTGATGCAATTCCTTGGTCAACGAAGGAATCATGTTCGTAGTGTTTGCCACGCATGTGCTGATGTAATGGGAGCAGCCTGGCACAAAGCTTAAAATTTCCAAGTGTCCAGCCTGTTAATAATCTACTAGTACTGCATTGTGTTTTGGTACACCATTATGAGCTCTTTTAAGGTAGGGACAAATGGATATGTCCCGTCCATCCGACTTGATCGAACGATCCAGGTTCTTCAATACTGCTAGGCAACCAGAGTAGTATTTATTTGGCCCAAGGGCAAAAAGGGTAGAGATAAGATTTTTGTTTGCACGCCCAAGACTTCATCGCCGGAGAATCTCTTTTAGAAGATTCTCTTTCAGAAAGGCAAAAAGGGTAGAGATAAGACGGTGCACGCGCCGTCCCGCCCCGTCCGTCCTGCACACCTGTCAGCGCGTCAGCGGTTCGTGGGCTCGTGGCATCCTTTTTATCTCGTTGGTGTTCCCTTCTTCATCCCCGGCCCATAGAAGACCTGTGCTGCCATCGGTTGTCGCTACCGTCTGCGCTGGGATGAAGCTTATGAGCGGCAAGGAGACCTCTTCCCACCTCCATCAGCGAGCATTCTACTTAGGAAGAGTTTCTTCTCTGAATTTTGTTTGACATTTTGCTTTCGTGCTGGTAGGAGTACTCAGTAGTAGTTAGTCAGTTCTTCAATGTTATCCGGAATTGTCATTCACGACACACATGTGAAGGGCGAGAAGGATCAACAAAGCTGGAGGGTTGCTCACAATATACCGTTTCTTGTAGGTGACCATGGAGGAATGCATTCTTGACATCCATTTGATGAATAGGCCAAGAGTTTGTTGTGGCAATACTGAGAACGACACCAATGGTCGCCGGCTTCACCACTGGACTAAATGTCTCGCCATAATTAATGTCATGCTGCTGCGTGAATCCACGGACTACCCAACGAGCCTTGTAGCGAGCAAGAGAGCCGTCGGGGTTCAACTTGTGTCAAAATATCCACTTTCCAGTAACGACGTTCACACCTGCAGGACGAGAAACTAAAGACCACATGTCATTCCGCATTAGGGCAGTAAATTCATCAAGCATAGCATTGTGCCAATTTGGGTCCTTAAGAGCAGAGCGGTAGGTGGGAGGGATTGGAGAAATCGTGGAAGAATCAGTGGCAGGTTGGGTGGCAGAAACATGTACTCCCTCCGTTCACAAAAGGATGTCTCAACTTTGGCCTATACAGCAGGAGGCATGCTCCACGTTCTGTGATCCTAAGGATTCAGGCATGACTACAGAGTGCGGGAGGTGGTTACAACAGCTCTATGGCTACAGCTATACATGACTACTAGTACAATACTTCAACAAATCCTATGAGACGTTTCCTAATCAAATTAGACCCAAGTAAAACAGCGCCACGTGCACCCACGAATCTCAAAGCATTTCTTCCCCAAAGTTCAGCCTTCCCTCTTCAAGTTTCGTCGGAGATCTTTTGCTAATGGGGGAAGCCAGGAGGGCTGAATATCCCTTTATTCTTGGCACGAAGCACAACTTCCACCATGCGATCGGCAAGAACCAGTGCCAAATAACCAAGAACGGGAAGTTTCTAGAATAAAAAATAAAGTACTAGGTTACCCATGAGCCCAAACGATCCAGATCTGAACATAAGAACATGGAGAGATACTGATTGCTGTAAATAGAGTAAGAAATCAGAAAGACATCAATTGTCGGGGGCTACCCCCGGGTAGGGTTATGGTGTGGTAAAAGCTATGCCCAGGTGTGGGCCAGGTTACAGTAAAACCGGCATAACTGGGCTTCAGAGTGTGGTGCAGGTGCAAACCGGCATAGGCGTACCGAGATAACCCGGGCCAGAAGGGACCGGGGTGCCACGTTGGTGCTAGCCGGCATATGGCGACCGAGACAAGAGATCCGAGATAACATAACCGACATATGTATGTCGGTAACTTGTGTGTTTTCTTATGTGCAGGGAAGGATATTTGAGGAAGGAGGATCCGGCATATCCATGCCGGGTTATCCATATGTCGGACAAGAGTCAATGCTCCTGTCACCTCCCGTCTGGCACGGGAGCGCCTGACACAGAAGCGCCTGACACGGGGGCGTGCAGGAGACCGAGATGGCAGGCCATCATTCCACCGCTGACTCCGGTTATCCGGGACAGACTGCGAGGCAGAGGCATGGGCAGGCCCTGTCTTGTCGCTGACCTCGGGCGTACTTTGGAGCAGAGACATGGGACAGGACATGGGCAAGCCACGTCCTGTCCACTATGCAGAGACAATCATGACGTGCAGGCGTGCGTGTCTGCAGTGCCGGTACGGAGAGGTGACCGTTGCAAGTGGAGGGGTATTCCGGTAACCCGGTTTAGCCTATATATATGCCCTCACCCCCTCCTGCGTGAGGGACGGTGCCCTGAGATACTTTCCCACCGTAGCTTCATCTCCTTCCTTGTGCTTTTCACCATTGTTGTGTGATACAGCTCAAGGAGCAAGCTTGTATTTGTGATACCGAGATATATAGAGAGAGGCAGGCAGGAGTAGGGGTTTACCTCCTCACGAGGGCCCTGAACCTGGGTAGATCTTGGTGTGCTGTGTGTTCTTCGTGTGTGCTTCTTAGCGCGCTAGCCCTCTCCCGGATTCCACCAGCGTCCATCGGCCCCACACTTTAGCCATCCTATGGCATCTGCCGTGATACCACCACGACAGTTGGCGCCCACCGTGGGGCAGCAGCGGCGCTGGCTGGTGTGACATTCCGGACGGGCTCCATCATCAACTCCGGCGAGCGCGTCGTTTGCGGGCTCGTCTGCAAGCTCGGCGCGCTGAACTTCATCAGCGACAACGCGGATGCTTCGGCAGCAGGCCGTTCCCGACGAACGGCTGCCTCATCAGCTTCGGCACCTTCGTGACCTACGTCGCCACCGAGGTTGTCTGCAAGTACCCCGAGCAGGTGCTTGTGGCGGAGGATCCTCCTGCTATCTGTGCGGCTCGCGGCCGGCGTAGCGCTCGCCCCGGGAGCTGCGCAGAGGTCATGATGACCGGCACTGCGGCGATGCCGGTAAAGGAGACCCCGGCAAAGAGATGCCGGTAATCCCGCACCAAAGGTTAGATCGGCGAAAGTGCCGCTGGAGAGGAGGGAGAACCTCCCCGGCCAGCCGGTACATCCCATGTGCCGGTTAAGCCAGCTCACCTCGAGGAGATCATAGAGAAGTTAAATGTGCCGGTAGTTGCCGGTACAGATGCTGCCCAATCAGAGGCAGAGTTGGAGGCACGGCGTCAGAGCTTGCTTCAGGAGGCTCTGGAGATGGCCGAGGTAGAAGAGATTTGGGATAACTGTCCGTGAGTATAACCTAGCACATGGTTTTACCCCGGTAGCTGCTCGCCCTAGTCGAGTAGAGGATGTGCGCAAGAGAGGTAAAAACCTCAATGCCGAGTTGCTAGAGATGGTAGATCTAGCTCCAGCAAAACTCCTAGTGCCTTATCGGTCGAAAAACCGAAGTATAGTTCCCCTGCTAAGACTCTTAGAGCTGCCGAGGCAGCAAGAGCCGAGTTGTCTGGCTTATCCGGAGAAGCTCTCCGCAGGCAGCAAGACCGAGTTAATGAGCTGGTAGCTGTGGCTACCCGGCAGAATGAGGCCTATCGCAAGGCCAACACAGTTGCAGGTGGGTCCGATGTTGTTCACTCGGCTAGGGGAGCTAGTGGATCTAAGGGGCAAGCTTCTTCACCGCATGTCGGTGTAGATCGTGACCGGAGTGTAAACTCCGGTAAGAGCAAACAGATGCAGGTGTATGACCCGGCGTGTGCCGGAAAACAGTAGTTGGGCGAGGTAGTGCCGGCCGGGGTAGAAGCAATCCCGGTCAGGGCGGTCCAGGTGCCGGGGTAGTTAACTCGGCTGGCCGAGGTTATCCACCTCGGTATCCGACACAAAATCTCGCCCAGCAGCAGCAGCAAAATGTCGGGCATGTCCAGCAGCCGCAAGTTGTTGAGCAGGTGGCTAACCGCTATGATGATGGTTACTCGGCTATGGAGAAAGCCGGGTATCCGAGATATGAAGGTGCACTGGGATCTCGGTTGGGACTCGCCAGTTGTCACCAAATGATGCACGCTACAAGTTGGACAGAATTTATATGTCCGAGATGCTGGAAGAGCAAGGTCCACCTGGTCCGGCATGTTTTGGACCTCGGATCATGAGGGAACCACCGGTGCGGCACTTTCAGCTAAACCGAGGTGCAAAAACATATGACGGCAGCACTAAGCCAGAGGACTGGCTGACAGATTATGTGTCGGCTGTGCATATTGCGGGAGGTAACCGCAGATGGGCGGTGAGGTATATCCCGCAGATGTTGGAGGGCCAGCCCGGATTTGGCTGAACAACCTGCGAGAGGGCAGTGTTGATTGCTGGCTGGACTTTGAAGAAGCATTTGTTAGCAACTTCTCCAGCACATACAAGAGACCAAACCGTCCTCACAGCTTGCGATGTGCAAGCAGAGGGATAATGAAACTGACCGGGATTACTTAACCCGGTGGAGTACTATTCGCAATTCCTGTGAAGGAGTTGTAGAGGCACAGGCCATATCTTGGTTTGCCCAGGGGTGCCGACACGGCTCCATGCTCTGGCAGAAGTTGCAGAGGGAAATGCCGGCCACTCTGGCCGAGACAATCCGGATTGCGGATAGCTATGCACTGGGTGATCCGATGCAACCTTTGCTGAACTCGGGAGAGCCGAGTAGAAGATACCCGGTGAACAACAGACCCGGGCCAGTCAGGCAGAACGATCGCCAGGACTTCGGTAACAAGAGGAGAGAACCGGATTACCGGTATGGCTCGAACCAGGTTGCAGCTGTAAACCAAGACCAGCCAGATGCCGGTAATAGCCAGCGTCCGAAGTTCAATGGCCCAGCATGGGGCCAGAATCAAGAGGGAAGAGGCCATGGGGTGACCAGAAGCCATCCTTAACTTATGAGGCTATGTTGGATGGGCCATGCAGTTTCCACACCCAAGACATCCGCAGGCCTGCAAACCATACAACTCGGCAGTGCAGCTGGTATCAGCGCACAAGGGGAGAAGGAGCCAGAGCCGGAGGAAATCAGTGGGGGCACCTCAGAGAATTCCGCCGAGGCAAAACTTGCCGCTTACCGGAGCAAATGCTATCCCGGTGATTCCGCCAGTTCCGAGGCAAGCAGATCCGAAGCCTGTGAATCAGGTGAATGTCGGAGGGAACAACAACAACACTGGTCCCAGCAGGCAGGGAGAGTATCCCCAGGGAGATTACAGAGAAGCTCATCAGAGCTATGTGATATTTGTGACCGAGCCAACTGACAAGAAGAGCTTGCATCGGCGTGCACTGGAGGTGAACGCAGTTATGCCGGCAATACCGAAGTATTTGCACTGGTCCGAGCAAGAGATCACTTGGAGCAGAAGGGATCATCCCCGAGTTATGCCAACTCCGGGAGGTTATGCATTGGTGGTGGATCCGACATTCTTCGGACCGACACTCAATATTCGGTTCACCCGAGTTCTCATTGATAATGGGAGTGCTATCAATATCATGTACCGAGACACCATGGTGAAGATGGGTATCTCGGCAAACATGCTGCAACCGAGTTCTACACCTTTCATGGCATAGTGCCAGGTGTTTCATGTGCACCTATGGGCAAAATTTGGGTTGATGTGTTGTTTGGCACCAAGGACAACTGCCGAACTGAGAGTATCCAGTTTGAGGTAGTGGACCTCGAAAGTCCATACCATGCTTTACTCGGTAGGCCTGCACTGTCCAAGTTCATGATATCCACCCATGTGGGTTACCTCAAGATGAAAATGCCGGGTCCTAATGGCATCATCACTATCTCGGGTGATTACAAGCGTGCACTGGAGTGTGCCTCGGCTGGATCGTGCTTAGCCGAGTCACTGATCATCGCTGCAGAGAAGAAGAAGATCCATGAAGTGGTGGCATTGGCTCAGTCAGCACAACTCGGTATGCCGGGTATGGCTAACCCGGAGCAGAATGCAACTTTCGAGGTGCCCAAAGAGACCAAGAAGATCAATGTTGACCCGGCATGTCCGGACCACAACGTCATCATTGGTACCGGGTTAACTGAGAAATAGGAAGGCGAGCTCAGTCACTTCCTCCGTGAGAACCGGGATATCTTTGCATGGTCAAATCAGGACCTGCCAGGTGTTCCGAGGGAGTTGGCTGAGCACTCTTTGTTCGTCAGACCGGATATGAAACCGGTGAAGCAACCTATGCGCGTCTCTCGGATGAGAGGAGAAAGGTGATAGGTGATGAACTGGCCAGGTTACTTGCATCTGGGTTCATCATGGAAGTGCTGCACCCGGACTGGTTGTCTAACCCGGTCCTGGTGGAAAAGAAAAAAGATGACCCGAATGTGGCCATTGTGTGGCGTATGTGTATTGATTACACAAACTTGAACAAGGCATGTCCTAAGGATCCATTCCCGCTGCCTCGGATAGATCAAGTGATCGATTCCACAGCCGGGTGTGAGCTGTTATCCTTTGTAGATGCTATTCTGGTTTTCACCAGATACCACTGAACCCTGCTGATCAAATGAAAACTGCTTTTATCACCCCGTATGGGGCTTATTGCTATCGTGTCATGACCTTTGGTTTGAGAAATGCTGGTGCCACTTACCAGAGATGTATGCAAAAATGCTTGCATGATCAAATAGGAAAAAATGTGCAGGTGTATGTCGATGACATTGTCATCAAGTCTAAGGAAAAAGCTACTCTGATTGATGATCTCCGAGAAACATTTGAGAATCTGAGGAAATTCCGGATAAAACTTAACCCGGACAAATGTACCTTCGGTGTGCCGGCAGGCAAATTACTCGGTTTCCTCGTGTCAAGCCGAGGTATCGAGGTGAACCCGACAAAAATCCGTGCTATTGAAAGCATGAGGTTACCGACATGTCTCAAAGACGTGCAGAAATTCACTGGATGTTTGGCATCTTTAAGTCGGTTTGTTAGCAGGTTGGGGAAAAGGCATTGCCTTTGTATCAACTCATGAAGAAAACAACCCACTTCGTGTGGCCCCCGCAAGCAGATGCGGCGTTCACCGAGTTAAAAAAGATGTTGGCAACTGCGCCGATACTGGCTTCACCATTACCCAAAGAGCCGATGTTGCTCTACATTGCAGCCACAAACCGGGTTGTGAGTGTCGTATTGGTAGTGGAGAGAGAAGAAGATGGCAAAACTGTGCAGAGGCCAGTGTATTACCTCAGCGAGGTGATCTCGTTATCCAAGCAGAACTATCCGCACTACCAGAAAATGACATATGGTGTCTATCTGGCTGCTAAGAAGTTGAAACATTACTTCCAAGAGCATTCAATCACTGTGGTGTGTGAGGCTCCTATCTCGGAGATCATTGGGTGTAAAGATGCAACTGGCCGAGTAGCCAAGTGGGCTATCGAGGTGTCCCCTTACACTCCTCACTATGAAAGAAGAGATGCCATTAAATCTCAGGCACTGCCGGATTTCCTGGTGGATTGGGCTGAAATGCAATATGAGCCACCACGGCCTGACCCCAATTACTGGAGAATGCACTTTGATGGATCAAGAAAAAATTGGTTTAGGTGCCGGGGTAGTCCTTACCTCGCCAAAGCATGATCAGTGAGATATGTGTTGCAGATTCATTTTGCGGCATCTAACAATGTGGCCGAGTATGAGGCACTTGTTCATGGGCTAAATGTGGCCAAAGAAATTGGTATTCGCCGGATAGAATGTTTCGGAGACTCGGATTTGGTGGTGCAGCAAGTCTCGGGAAATTGGGATGCTTTAGATGCCAACATGGCGTTGTATCGGTTTCATGTCCAGAAGATCTCGGGGTTCTTTGAAGGTTGCGAGCTCACGCATATACCTCGGGCTGAAAATGACGCCGCCGATGTACTGTCCAAGCTAGGTTCATCCCGGGATCCAATTCCACCCGGCATAGCCTTGGAGCATCTGAGGAAGCCATCAATCAAACCATCGCCGGAGTCCGAGTCAATTTTTATCCCGGCAAAACCGGAGTCTGGTGCTGTTCCCATGGACGTCGATGTCGGATGCATTTGGGAGAACCCGGGGACTGCTTGGCAGAACCCGGGGACTGGTTACTCAATCTCGGAAGAAGTAATGTCGGTTGATCTCATGGAGGTGGATGATCGGTTTTCCTGTGCGTCCTGTGCCGGAGTGGGCACAACCAATAATGGCATTTATGATGGATGGGAGTTTGCCAAGTAATGAAGTTGAAGCTAGGCAAGTGCAAAGAAGATCCAAGGCCTACACCATCATCAACCAGGAGTTATACAAGAGAAGTGTGACCGAGGTACTGCAGCGCTGTGTCGAGCCGCAGGAAGGGCAGAGATGCTCCTGGAAATTCATCAGGGAGAATGTGGTCATCATGCTTCATCAAGAGCCTTGGTGGCTAAGGTATTCCGGCATGGGTTTTATTGGCCCAGTGCTTTGAACCAGGCAGAAGATATCGTCAGAAAGTGTGAGGGATGTCAGAGGTTTGCTAAAAAGATCCACCTGCCAGCCTCGGCACTCAAGACAATTCCAATCACTTGGCCCTTTGCAGTTTGGTGCTGGATATGGTGGGAGAATTCAGGCCAGCCCGAGGTAACATGACTCATATGCTGGTGATGGTGGACAAGTTCACCAAGTGGATCGAGGTAAAGCCAATCCGGAAGTGTGATGGTCACACAGCGTGACCTTTTTGAAGGACATCATTTTGAGATATGGTTACCCCCATAGCATTATCTCGGATAATGGCACAAACTTTGCTGTGGGAGAGTTTGCTCGGTTCTGTGCGGATAAGAGAATTCGGTTGGACATAGCCTCGGTGGCACACCCTGAGGCAAATGGGCAAGTGGAAAGAGCAAATGCATTGGTGTTAGCCGGTATCAAAGCCGGTTGATTGAACCACTGTTGCGAACTCCGGGATGTTGGATAGAGGAGATACCAGCAGTGCTGTGGGGTCTAAGGACCACACCAAATCGATCAACTGGCTATACGCCATTTTTTCTGGTCTATGGAGCAGAAGCGGTCTTGCCAACCGACATGGAATATGACTCGCCAAGAGTGGCGCTGTACACTGAAACCGAGGCAAAAGAAGCTCGGGAAAATGATGTTGATTTGCTCGAAGAAGCACGAGAACTGACCTTATCTCGGTCAGCTATATATCAGCAAAATCTCCGACGCTATCATAGCCGGAAGATCAGCCCTCGGGTTTTCCGAGAGGGAGATTTGGTGTTGAGGCTAGTGCAACGCAAAGCAGGCCGACACAAGTTGTCACCTCCATGGGAGGGACCATTCATTGTGAGCAAGGCTCTGCACAATGATTCATACTATCTTATAGATGCACAGGCACCGAGGAAAAATGTGATGGACAAATCCGGAGAGGAGACCAAAAGACCCTGGAATGTAGCTCTACTTCGTCCCTTTTACTCATAAGGGCGCAGTGTATGTATCTCGGTTTTTCCTTTGAATAAAATGCCGGCACTCCGAAAAGAAACTCGGGGACTGCCTTTGTCTATATGCTTGTGTTTTATCTCGGTTTTTTCTGTGTTGTTCATATGTCGGATGATTTTGAGACCTCGTTTCAAAGTTCAAGTAATGTATGCTATTTTGTTGTGATCTTGTGACTCGACTGACGAACGCCGAAATGGCAGTCAAGAGCAGAGGTTATGGTATATGGTAAACATGAAAATGGACTCGGGGACTCGGTCCTAAAAAGATCCGACATATGTCGTTTACTAACCCGGTTTTTTCGTTCCTTTCCCTTGTGTCGGATGACTCTAAACCTTACCTCAAAATTTACAAGTATTGTATGCTATAATGATTGATCTTGTGACTCGACTGTCGAACGCCTAAATGGTAGACAAGAGCAAAGATTACTAAGTATAGTAAACAAGAAAGTAAACTCGGGGACTTGGTGCAAAGTGATACGGCATTAAGCTTGTCTTGTTGAAACTAATATGATAAAAGTAGCACTGCGAGATACTTAAACGTATATTTACATCTGCACCCGGCATTCCGGGGATTTAATGGTTCAATGTTTGATAAGCTTAGGCAGCTGCCTCGGAAGAGCTCGGAGCAGTTGGAGCGGTGCGAGGCTCGGGAGCAGTCTCGGCGGCAGAAGAGCTTCAGTGGTTGGAGCAACCTCGGGAGTTGGAGTGGCTGCCGAGGCACCAGCAGTGTCGGATACCGGCTTCTCAGAAGTCTCGGTTACCGGCTTCTCTGAAGTGTCGGTCGCAGCCGGCTTCAATGTCGGTTGCTCCGGCAGCAGAAGTGTCGGCTGCTCCGGCAGCGGAAGTCTCGGTTGCCCCGGCAGCAGCAGTCTCGGTCGCTCCGGCAGTGGCAGCGTCGAGAGTCTCGGCCTCGATCTCCTCATCAACGTCTTCTTCTTCTTCGCCCTCTTCATCATCCTGGTCATCTTCTTCGTCATCCGAGTAGGCGGGACCCGGGATGAAGTGTCGGGTGGGAGCATAACTGGCCATGAATTTGGCTGCGTCTTTGCGGCTCTCTATCAATGTCGGGTCGGAGGTCCATTTGGAGCCTTGGCGCACGGTCTCCACCCACATAAAATAACGTCGCGAATCTTGTCTCTCGGAAGTATTATATGCGAATCTTGGTTTGTGTTATCGCATGTGTGTAAATATTATTGCAAGTGTTGTGGTGGATATTGGTTTTCCATGTACCTATGTCCTAACCTAACACAACCAAGCAAAAAAGTCCACTGGGCTACCCCCTTTCGACGCCGTTCAAAGGGGTAGACGGGAACTTTCACTTTTTCCAACGGGTATAGGGTTTCACCGAAGCGGGGCTCCGGAGCGTCGGAACCCCACCAAAAACTAGGTGGTTCCATACCATTTGTACACAATTGTGTTGGATGTTTCAAATATCCAAGAATCTACTCTTTTGTGTGACCAACATCACCGGCTTCACTTCTCTCTACTAAGTGTGTGGACTTATAGCTGAAAACTCCCGTTTCGAGCGAAACGGGGGCAATCTTGTGATAAAAGTTGGTTTTCCATGTACCTATGTCCTAACCTAACACAACCAAGCAAAAAGTCCTTTGGGCTACCCCCTTTCAACGCCGTTAAAGGGGTAGACGGGAACTTTGACTTTTTCCAGCGGGTCTAGAGTTTCACCGATGCAGGGCCCCGGAGCGTCGGAACCCCACCAAAGTTGGTTTGCTATGTTCACATGGCCTAACCTAACACAAACAAGAAAAAAATTCCACTGGCCTACCCCCTTTCGACACCAGTCTATGAACTGGAGGATTTCTAGATGCTCCGTCGGGATGTGTATGCAGGGAATCCGAATGATTTGTATTGGGTCGATGAACTGAAGGATTTCTAGATAGAGCAAAACACACGGTTTCCCCTGCATACAGCCCGACGGTGGCTCGTGAGTGCCTGCATATCAAATGCACCGTCGGGATGTATGCAGGGAATCCGAATGATTTATATTCGGTCGATGAACTGAAGGATTTCTAGATAGAACAAAACACACATTTTCCCCTGCATACAGCCCGACGGTGGCTAGAGAGTGCCTGCATATCAAATGCACCGTCGGGATGTATGCAGGGAATCCGAATGATTTGTATTCGGTCGATGAACTGAAGGATTTCTAGATAGAACAAAACACACGGTTTCCCCTGCATACAGCCCGACGGTGGCTAGAGAGTGCCTGCATATCAAATGCACCGTCGGGATGTATGCAGGGAATCCGAATGCTCTGTATTACACACTAAGAGTGCCGAAGATGTCCTAGATGTGGGCTATATATAGGGTCGCGAGGCTCACGAAGTGGTCGTGTAGTGCTGATCCAACGGCTCACAAGCGCTCGAAAGAAACACACCGCTGATCCAACGGCTCACAAGCGCTGGAAGGAAACACACGATCCGTGTGCTTCTTCCTCATTGGGCATACTACAGCTCACAAGCCCTGAAAAGAAACAAACATCGCTGATTTAACGGCTCACAAGCGCTCAAAAGAAACACAACGCTGATCCAACGGCTCACGAGCGCTGGAAGGAAACACACGATCCGTGTGCTTCTTCCTCATTGGGCATACTACAGCTCACAAGCCCTGAAAAGAAACACACACACCGCTGATCCAACGGCTCACAAGCACTCGAAAGAAACACACCGCTGATCCAATGGCTCACAAGCGCTCGAAGGAAACACACGATCCGTGTGCTTCTTCCTGATTGGGCATACTACATGCACTGGAATCTTGTGTTGATTTGGGAGTAGACTTTGGTTTCTCATGTTCCTATGGCCTAACCTAACACAACCAAGCAAAAAGTCCACTGGCCTACCCCCTTTCGACGCACGTCTATGGGGTAGACGGAAACGTTAGGGTTTTTCCAGCGGATTCAAGGTTTCGCCGAAGCGGGGCCCCGGAGCATCGGAACCCCACCCAAACCTAGGTTGTGCCATACCATATGTATACAAGTGTGTTGTGTATTGTAAATGTGCAATATCCTACACCTAGGTGTGACCGGCTTCACTTTCTCTCTAGTGAGTTTCTGCACTTAGAGGTGAAAACTCCCCTTTCGGGCGAACCGGATGGAATCTTTTGTTGATTTGGGAGTAGACTTTGGTTTCTCATGTTCCTATGGTCTAACCTAACACAACCAAGAAAAAAAGTCCACTGGCCTACCCCCTTTCAACGCACGTCTATGGGGGTAGACGAAAACGTTAGGGTTTTTCCAGCGGATTCAGGGTTTCGCCGAAGCGGGGCCCCGGAGCGTCGGAACCCCACCCAAACCTAGGTTGTGCCATACCATATGTATACAAGTGTGTTGTGTGTTGTAAATGTGCAATATCCTACTCCTAGGTGTGACCGGCTTCACCGGTTTCACTTTCTCTCTAGTGAGTTTCTGCACTTAGAGGTGAAAACTCCCCTTTCGGGCGAACCGGATGGAATCTTGTGTTGATTTGGGGTAGACTTTTGTTTCTCATGTTCCTATGACCTAACCTAACACAACCAAGCAAAAAAAGTCCACTGGCCTACCCCCTCTCGGCGCACGTCTATGGGGGTAGACGGAAACGTTAGGGTTTTTCCAGCGGATTCAGGGTTTCGCCGAAGCGGGGCCCCGGAGCGTCGGAACCCCACCCTAACCTAGGTTGTGCCATACCATATGTATAAAGTGTGTTGTGTGTTGTAAATGTGCAATATCCTACTCCTAGGTGTGACCGGCTTCACCGGCTTCACTTTCTCTCTAGTGAGTTTCTGCACTTAGAGGTGAAAACTCCCCTTTCGGGCGAACCGGATGGAATCTTGTATTGATTTGGGAGTAGACTTTGGTTTCTCATGTTCCTATGGCCTAACCTAACACAACCAAGCAAAAAAGTTCACTGGCCTACCCCCTTTCGACGCACCTCTATGGGGGTAGACGGAAACGTTAGGGTTTTTCCAGCGGATTCAGTGTTTCGCCGAAGCGGGGCCCCGGAGCGTCGGAACTCCACCCAAACCTAGGTTGTGCCATACCATAAGTATAGAAGTGTGTTGTGTGTTGTAAATGTGCAATATCCTACTCCTAGGTGTGACCGGCTTCACCGGCTTCACTTTCTCTCTAGTGAGTTTCTGCACTTAGAGGTGAAAACTCCCCTTTCGGGCGAACCGGATGGAATCTTGTGTTGATTTGGGGTAGACTTTGGTTTCTCATGTTCCTATGGCCTAACCTAACACAACCAAGCAAAAAAGTCCACTGGCCTACCCCCTTTCGACGCACGTCTATGGGGGTAGACGTTAACGTTAGGGTTTTTCCAGCGGATTCAGGGTTCCGCCGAAGCGGGGCCCCGGAGCGTCGGAACCCCACCCAAACCTAGGTTGTGCCATACCATATGTATACAAGTGTGTTGTGTGTTGTAAATGTGCAATATCCTACTCCTAGGTGTGACCGGCTTCACCGGCTTCACTTTCTCTCTAGTGAGTTTCTGCACTTAGATGTGAAAACTCCCCTTTCGGGCGAACCGGATGGACTCTTTTGTTGATTTGGGGTAGACTTTGGTTTCTCATGTTCATATGGCCTAACCTACCACAACCAAGCAAAAAAGTCCACTGGCCTACCCCCTTTCGACGCACGTCTATGGGGTAGACGGAAACGTTAGGGTTTTCCAGCGGATTCAGGGTTTCGCCGAAGCGGGGCCCCGGAGCGTCGGAACCCCACCCAAACCTAGGTTGTGCCATACCATATGTGTACAAGTGTGTTGTGTGTTGTAAATGTGCAATATCCTACTCCTAGGTGTGACCGGCTTCACTTTCTCTCTAGTGAGTTTCTGCACTTAGAGGTGAAAACTCCCCTTCCGGGCGAACCAGATGGAATCTTGTGTTGATTTGGGGTAGACTTTGGTTTCTCATGTTCCTATGGCCTAACCTAACACAACCAAGCAAAAAAGTCCACTGGCCTACGCCCTTTCGACGCACGTCTATGGGGGTGGACGGAAACGTTAGGGTTTTTCCAGCGGATTCAGGGTTTCGCCGAAGCGGGGCCCCGGAGCGTCGGAACCCCACCCAAACCTAGGTTGTGCCATACCATATGTATACAAGTGTGTTGTGTGTTGTAAATGTGCAATATCCTACTCCTAGGTGTGACCGGCTTCACCGACTTCTATTCTCTCTAGTGAGTTTCTGCACTTAGAGGTGAAAACTCCCCTTTCGGGCGAACCGGATGGAATCTTGTGTTGATTTGGGGTAGACTTTGGTTTCTCATGTTCCTATGGCCTAACCTAACACAACCAAGCAAAAAAGTCCACTGGCCTACCCCCTTTCGACGCACGTCTATGGGGGTAGACGAAAACGTTAGGATTTTTCCAGCGGATTCAGGGTTTCGCTGAAGCGGGGCCCCGGAGCGTCGGAACCCCACCCAAACCTAGGTTGTGCCATACCATATGTATACAAGTGTGTTGTGTGTTGTAAATGTGCAATATCCTACCCCTAGGTGTGACCGGCTTCACCGGCTTCACTTTCTCTCTAGTGAGTTTCTGCACTTAGAGGTGAAAACTCCCCTTTCGGGCGAACCGGATGGAATGTTGTGTTGATTTGGGGTAGACTTTGGTTTTTCATGTTCCTATGGACTAACCTAACACAACCAAGCAAAAAAAGTCTATTGGCCTACCCCCTTTCGACGCACGTCTATGGGGGTAGACGGAAACGTTAGGGTTTTTCCAGCGGATTCTGGGTTTCGCCGTAGCGGGGCCCCGGAGCGTCGGAACCCCACCCAAACCTAGGTTGTGCCATACCATGTGTGTACAAGTGTGTTGGGTGCTGTGGATGTCCAAGTTCCCACTCCGGGATGTGAGCTGGTTCACCGGCATCACTTTCTCCATACCGATTCCGTGGACTTATAGGTGAAAACCCCGACTTCGGGCCAACCGGAGAGAATCTATGCAAGAGTTGGGGTAGATCTAGGTTTTGGGTGTTCCTAGGGGCTAACCTAGCACAACCAAGAAAACAGTTTCACTTTGCTACCCCCTTTCGACGCACGTCTATGGGGTAGACGAGAAAAGCTGGTCTTTTCTCCAGAAGGTCTAGGGTTTCGACGGAGAGGTGCTCCGGAGCGTCCGAATCACGCCAAACCCTAGGTGGTCTCCTAACATATGTGTAAGAGTGTGTTGGGACATTGGAATAGCCAACACCAAACTCCTAGGTGTGTCCTGCTTCACACACCACACTTATCCCACACGAAGTTTCTGCTCTTCTAAGTCGGAACTCCCATTTCGGGTGCAACGGATGGACTCATGTGATAACATGGGCCCAAAGTGGGTTTAAAATGATCATATGACACACCGTAACACAACCAAGTATAAAAGTCCACTGAGCTACCCCTTTCGACGCCCGTGGAAGGGGTAGACGACACGGTTGACTTTCGGTCAACTGTCTAGGGTTTCACCGGAGAGTGGCTCAGGAGCGTCGGAATCGATCATATTCAAATACTCAGAAATTAATTCAAAATATTACATCACAAATACAGCTGTTTATTTTTTATCTTAACATTTCTACAGATAATAGAATAAAAGAAAAGGATTTCTAAAAAAAACATCTACGCTGTGTCGACGGCTTTGCCGTCGGCATAGGGCTTGGACCAGTAAAAAAAGAAAATGACCCCGGCCCCGGCCCGCACCAACCACACACACCTCATCGCCACCAACCTCCCTCCCGCACCCACCACCTACCCGACGCCGCCGCCACGCCCCGGCAAGCCCCGGCCGTCCGCCCCGCCACGCCGCTGTCGTCCGCCGTCAAGGCCTCCGCCGCCACGCCCTGGCACGCCGCTGTCGTCCGCCGTCAAGGCCTCCGCCGCCACGCCCAGGCACGCCCCGGCCGTCCGCCCCGCCACTCCCCGCCACGCCTCGGCCGTCCGCCGTCGAGACCGCCGCCGCCACGCCCCCGCCTGATCCACCACGCCACGCCTCCTCCTCCGTCTTCGTGCCACCCTCCTCCGTCGGCGCCATCTGCCCGAACCTCCTTGCGCCGCCCTCCTCCGTCGGTGCCGTCCTCCCGACCAGCTGCTCCTCCCGGCGAAGCTCCTGATCCACGGCCTGCTCCTCTCGACCAAGCTCGCCAGCTCCCCTCATGAGGTCCTCCTCCTCTCTGATGTAGTGTTTTTTTTAATTTTCAGTAATTAGGTTAGTTAGGAGTGGCCGAAAAGAAAATCTTGAGAAAATTAGGTTAGTTAGCAATTGACTAACTAGAGTTTGAGAAAATTAGGTTAGTTAGCAATTGACTCACGGGGGACTAGTGAATCTTTTAAACTACTGAGAAGTTTCAAATTTAGCTAGCATTCTACCAATGTCAACTTTTTGTTTATATATTTAAATTTTGTTTATATGTTTAGCTAGCATGCTAATGTTTATTTTTTTTTGCTTTTTCAGATGACGTAGATTCCCGCCAGCCAGCACCGTCGGTCCCGCGCGTCGTTGTGGGGCTTCTTCTCCAGCTGAGGAGGGGCCGCCTCGGTACCCCTATTTCGTCGCCCCGCTTCCGGAGCACGTCCTCGACCTTCTCCGGCCACCGATCACGCTTCGAGGGTATACATATTTCTCCTCTCTTCTGCCTAGATCACCAAGTCAGTCGCGTAACCCGAGTCAGATGCTTCTTAATTGCATTACGTCTTTATGCTTGGTGTCTACATGTTATTATGTCTTTATGCTTTAGTATTTATTTTTCAACATGCTTCTTCATTGCATTACGTCTTTATGCTTAGTGTCTACATTTTATTATGTCTTTATGCTTACTTGTTTTCTCTTTCTCAATGCAGTTGATTGAACAATATGAGCCAAGGCAAGGAAAACACCTCGTCCTTGCTTAGTAAGATTAGTAAGATGAAGGTACGGAAGCCTGGAGTTACACGAAGTGGACGACCTTCCACCTCGCGTTACGCCGTGGACGAGGGTGCGCGAGTAGGACGAGGTGGAGGGCGAGGTGGAGGACGAGGTGGAGGACGAGGTGGTGTAGACGTGGCGGAGGACGAGGTGGAGTTGCCCTCCGCTTCTGGCGACGTGGCTTCCCAGTACCAGTGGAGGACGAGGTGGAGGACGAGGCGGAGACCGAGTCTAGACACGAGGTGGAGGACGAGGTGGAGGACGAGGTGGAGCTGGCGCCGAGGCGGCCGCGGATGCGTGGCGAAGCGGGAGTCCCCGACGAGGACATGGAGCCTACGAGCGAGGAGGCGAAAGCCATCATTATTCCTATGGGCGTTGAGTAAGTGTACCAATTTTGTAATTTTGAACATGTAATTTCATTGTGTTCATAACAATTTGGCATATGTACTAATGTTTGATTATTGTGCAGCAAATGGACATGGCCAGCACCTAAGATTCCCCGCACTCCTGGGAGCTTGCTTGGAGCTCTAATTAGGAAAATTGGCCAGGCTTGTACACCGTCGGTCCCGACGACGAGAAGAAGTTAGCCTATAAATGGGTGGACTATGAGGTTGCCCCTATCCCGGGCTTCGAGACAGCTGCTGACGCCGTGATCACCGGGTTTTGGGTAAGACATATTTTTCGAGTTCCGTTCATAGTTTATGACTCCACCGTGCTAGCTCATGACTCTCACAATTTTTTTATGCATGGTTGAAGAAGCATTTTCGGGTGGCGGACGAGCATAGAGAGATGGCGGATAGCACTTTGCGTGCTCATTGTGTGAGGTTGACACGGCAACAATTCTACAACCAAAAGCATACGTCCGCCAATCAGTTCACGTATGAGAAGACGGGCAAGAGGGCCAAGAAGGCGGAGAATGTCAAGACGACACAGAAGATGTCGAAGGAGGAATTCCTTTCGGTACGTAAACTGTCAATGAAATTCTATATTGCTGCTAAGTTGCCATTGCATTATCTCTTCTTGAATTGCATTTTCAGGTTATCCCCGACTGGGCCGACGGCAAAGAAGACGCATGGGATGCGTTGGTTACGAGGTGGGTCGGGGAAGACCCGAGTTCGACGCCGTGAGCCAGCGGAACAAGGCAAACCAAGGCACCGAGGGAACACACAGTGCGGGAAGCCGCAACCACTTCCGTTTTAAGGAAAAGCTGGTATATATATACATGGAACGACCTCCATTTATTTTCCCCTCATGTTTCTACTTGCTACGCAGGACATTTCTTTTTGCGATGCAGGACGCCGATAGGGGGGAGGTAAGCTCTGACTTGCAATCGTGGCAGAAGATGAAGGAGAAGAAGCGCGATCTATCGAAGCCTCAGCCCCAGCTTCCTGAGTACTATGGCAATGCCAAGGAGAACTTGGAGAGGTACTCCACGACGTTCCAGTCTTTTCACCCGGAGGTGGATGACCCCTTGAGCCAGGAGGTCGACAAGAGGTCGATGGTCCTCTCGGGGCATGGAAGGCCGCATGGTCGTAATCTCTTTCTTGAGAATGTGGTCAGGCCTTCCATGACCTTCACGCAGGCAAAAGTTACCCTCCCTGACGGCAGCCCCCTTATCCAGCCTCGTCCACGGCCTCGTCGACCCACTTCCACCGATGTAAGTTTTTCTCATTTTCATCCTCTTTTCCAACATTCGTTCCAGCATGGCTAAGTTGACGAGATTCATTATTTTTGAAATTGTAGCCCGATCTTGAGGCAGCCTACGCTTCCGCTCATGCGGAGTATCAGGTGGCCTATGCCGAGTGGCTGGAGATGAATACAGCCTACTCCTCGTATCAAAAGTTGTTCCGTGCTGTAAGTTTCAACCTTTATTTTTTTCTAATATGACAAGTCCCACTTCCCTAGTTTAAACCTTTATTTTGGCAACGTCTAACATCTAAACTATCTTGCAGTCGGTGCTGAACTTTTTCACCACTGGAGTGCGGGTCCCCCCTTCTATGGAGGAGCCTCCGGAGCCTGGGCCGTGTCCACGGTTTCCATCGAAGGACGAGTTCGCTCTCACCTACTACTCATCGACCCCGGTAAGTTTGATGCCAAACCACTGGTTACCGCTTTCCTTTGCCTCGCAAGTTGCTAACTCTTGCTCAAACTTGTAGGGAACGGGATGCTCGTCGGAGAACCCACACTTTGGTCGTGCTTCTCCTAGTGCCTCGCCAGGTTCGCGTGAGATCGTGAGGTTTGATCCCGATGGTGGTTCGCGTGCTGGTTCGCCGGGTTCCCATGAGATCACGCCGGTACATCACGGTGGTCCTTCGCCTGGTGCTTCGTGTGGTCTTTCTAGTGCTTCTCCCGGTGCTTCGCCTTCTTCTGGTGGTTCTTCAGCCGCTGCGCCGCGCGGTCGTTCGCCTATTCTCACCGCGGGAGACATGTCTTTCACCCCGTCGCCGCAATAGATGTAGGGCTTTCGGCCTCTAGACATATATCTATGCTTGTATGATGATGGTCCTATGTGTGTATCCACTTTGATGATATTAGCATTGTGCTTGATGATATTGCTTCAGATGATATATGGAGCCTATGTGTGATCTTGTTTGTGATGATATTGTCAAGATTTTTTATTTTATTTGCCATTTTCGCTGGAAAAACGAGCGGCTGGAACCATATTGCAAAAAAAAAAACTGGGACACCTGTCCCGCCTGGACGGTCCAGGATCTGCCACGTGTACGCCTGTGCCGACGGGAATACCGTCGGCACAGCTATGCAGGCGAGCTCGGCCACGGGGGGCCCACCGTACCTACGCCGACGAACTTAGTGCCGACGGGCCATTTCTGACCGTAGGCACAGCCTGTGCCGACGGGGATATGCTGTGCCGACGGGCAAATAACCTGTGCCTACGGGCACCTACGCCGACGACCTTGTCACCGTCGGCACAGGCCTCTGCCGACGGGTAACGTATCCGTCGGCACAGAGGGCGAGTCCTGTAGTGGTTAGTGGCTCAAATTCTGATGTACAATAGGACTCCACCGATGCGAGTGCGACATATGACTGTATGACGTTCTATGTACTGCCATGGATGAATGGGACAAATAAGACTTTCTAGTCTAGTCTTTTCTTCTACATGGCATGACCTGTAGGTGTCATGGATAGTTGAAAAAATATATACAATAACAGTTCTTCAGAGTATTCCCAGACTAGTACAGTGTATATATATCCCACGTAGGCGACTGTGGTACAGATAATTTAGAAGATAGGAAGTACTCCCGCTGTTTCAAAATAATTGAAGTTTTAGGTTTGTCTAGTTTGACTAAGTTTATAGAAAAACATACCAATATCTAGAACTTCAATTTGGAACGAAGGGAGTAAGAGTTTAGTATGACTGTGTCACGACCTAGGCTAGGGAGAAGTGAGAACGCAACAGTGTAGATCTCTTGCGTCTTATGTTATTTCTTGAGGCCTAGGCTAGGGAGGGTTTAGTCTGTGATTTCTTGCGTCATGCACGGAATTCACTTCACTCAGTCCTTCATCCGAAGGAGTAACCTTTGCTCCATTGATGTTATTTCTTGTGTCTTGTGCATGGAATCAATGGCGGCGCTGGGTGTATGCCCCTGTCTGCCATGGCATACCCATGTATTTGACGCGAAAAAAAAATGTTTATATTTTTGCCCATCCCATTAAGGAAAAAGCCCAGTTCGCCTCTCTCTCACGGCCTCTCTCGCCCGCTGCTGCAGTCGCACGAAGCAACGACGCCCTCGCCCTGTGCCCCTGTCGGCTGTGAGGCTGTGAAGCATACACCCAGCGCCGCCACCCTGCCTTCCTTTCCCCTCGCAACGGACGCCCCCTAGATCGCCGCCCGCCGCCGCCCACCGGCCGATGCCCGGAGCTGGAGCAGCAGGGGACGGCCCCGCGCCTGCCGCGGCGGCGGCGCCCCGGCCCTGCCCCCCCGCCCCCGCCGACCCGCGCCCCTGCTCCTGCTTCCGTCCTCCGCGCCGCCCCGCCCCGTCCCCGAGCACAGAAGGTACTGCACTACGCCTCCAATTAGTGTTGTTTTATTCATATATTGATAGTATTGTGATGTTTCATTCATATACTACATTTAGAGCAAAAAAAAAAAATTGGGTGGAATACCCAGGCGCCATTTCCTGGCGCCGCCGTTGCATGGAATTCACTTCATTGAGTCTTCAGAGGAGAAGTCACCGTTGGATAGAAACCTTGGTCCATAGATGTGGTTTTCTGCGTCATATGCATAGAATTAAGGATGCGAAAACGGGACCGGATCAAAATTTTGTACTAGACATGCACAAAATGGAAAAGAAGTGGGACAATTGGGTCCCGTTTTCGCATCCCTACGTAGAATTCAATTCACCAAGTCCTTTGTCCGAAGGAGAAGTCAAGTTACCGTTGGACGGAAAGCTTGATCCATTGATGTGATTTCTTATGTCTTATGCATGGAATAAACTAAAGCTGAGTCCTTTGTCCAAAGGAGAAGTCGCTGTTGGATGGAAAGATTGCTCCATTGATGTGACTTCTTGTGTCTTATGCATGAAATTCACTTCACTGAGTGGGACATCAGAAGTCTAACACACGGCAAATAAACCTGACCTGGCAAACAATTGCCTGGAGACTCTGCTTCCTGTTTACCGACAAGCCATGGCATGGTAAGCGACTTACTGTATAACTCGTATTCACCTTGCTCAGTTTACTGCACAAGCAACTTGATTCTTTTGATATTTCAGTCTATTTTCATCGCTCTTAGATCTCCACAATATATCATGTCTCTTAAAACTTAAGAAATCTTGAAAAGATTGGGCATTAGCAGCTCAAGTTCTGATGTACAAAATGAACAAAGAGACAGAGAAGCAATCGGAGACCTAGCAGAAATCGAAAGAAAGAAAGAGAGGCGGCGGCGCCATCTGCACGTTCATCGTCGCCTTCGTCTAAGAATTAACGGGTCCTCACCTCCTCTAGGTGCCGCTCTGGCACTAGGAGGGGTGGGGACCTCGGACCTGCGCAGGGCGCTATACAAAGGTCCTTAATGTTAGAGCTTGGTTTTGGTTGTTGTCTTCTTCGTCAATGGAGATGGCATCGTCTGCAATAAGTGATCTTCCGCGCTTCGTTCGTCGGCGAGATCTCCTTCCCGCGTCAATGGTGGCTTTGGAAGATTAAATTTGTGTAGGTATGGTTCTTCAGATATTGCTTCGCCAGATCAATCTTGAATTGTTTCTCATGCTTGCCGCGAAAAGGTTTGTCCTCGCATTATTTATCCCGGCTACTACGTCTTCGGCAATTGTGATTCGTTCTCTCGGCTCCCCACGACGTCGACAAAATGGCTCGGTTATTTGTCCCTGGAATATCAGTGGTGGTGCTCTTGCCGATGTTGCTTGATTAATTTAATGGCTACGTGCGTGTACAAAGTCTTGGCATTGCGGCTCAAAATTAAAAGGGAGGAATCTTCGTTGGTATTCACAGGTCTGTGGTTTGGTGTTTTCGGGTGTTGTTCTACGGCTGCCTTCAGAAAAGTACAAGATTGTGTCTTGAAAGAAGAAAGGGCTTGAAGATCTCATAAATTTGCTCGTCTCTTTTAGTTTTTGTTTTTGTAATCGTTGTAATCGATATAATCGTGTACTCTTTGTTGGTTTAATATACATGGAAAAATTAAAAAAAAATCTGATGTACAATAGGACTCCACCGATGCGACCTACGAGTGTGACATATGACGGTCTATGCACGGCCTATTGATGAATTGGGACAAATAAAGATAACGGATTTGTCTTTCCTTCCGGGTAGATGGCATGACGTGTCATGTATGGCTGAAAAGAAAATTGGAATAACACAGAGTATTCTCGTCCAGCGATTGATGATGCTTCATTGCACATCACCGATTGTGGTACATATAATTTAGAAAAGATTAGTAGTACTACCTCCGATCCGGATTAAACGTCGTGGGAAATGTACTACTGTAGTACAATATTTGTGTAGAGGCTGTGACTGATATTCCGGATCGGAGGGAGTAGGTGTTTTGGTCTGACTATGTACGAGGAGCTGACGGACGCCATGGCATAGACGAACCTTCGGAACATGATGGGGAGTCAGGATAACTCGACCGTGGTGCATTGCGTAAGGCTATAAGTGTTCTACTACGAATTTATCATAATAATTCGGATACAAACTCAGCGTCACGCCGAGGAGCAGTTCCAGAAGGGAAGGAGTAGGTGGGGAGAAGGATCAGCATACGCTTCTACTACTCCTAGCCAATCTACTACTCACGCCGAGGAGTATTTGCTATCCTCTCTGACCGGCACAACGGCCACTTAACAATGTTCTCCTAGCCAATGGCGTTGCGTGCTTCGTCACTGTTCTTGGGCTGCTTCTCTTGAGTGGCGGCCCAGTGAGCTCTTGCCTTCCTCTCTTTGGCCCGCTTGTCCTGCTTGGCCTTGCGATGACGTAGTCGTCACTGACACATTGGTGTAAGCTTGGAGGTTCCGTCGATGGTTCACCGTAGAAGATTTTCCACTGGCTGACATGGAAGACATCGTTGTCGGGCCTTTGGTAGAAGTAGAAACTTCTGATGTCGAATCAGAGTTTTTCCCCTCTGAATCGAATTCGAACCGACTAGAAATGAACTCAAATCCGAGTTGGAGGTGATCTTCTTCCTTGTTTGGATCCTTTCTTGATGTTGGCCTAACTTCTTTCCACGCCAACCTGTGTTTGCCATCTTTATCCATTGTTAATGAACGTCATCCCTTGCGCATCTCATCTCCACACAACACACTCTTCATTTTTTCAATCCTAACGACGCACAAATACAATGATTTAAAGAGTATAAAGCTTTTACAAATCATATAGTATCATGTTCAGTTAGAATGAACCCATCTTGTAATATTTGTAAACGAGGCTCAGTACTTGTTTCCAGCTTAAACACAATTAATAACGGTCGTTTATTCTTGCATGAACCTTCTTCTCTTCAAAATAAATTGTCATCGGTTTATGATCAGTATAGACTATCCCCTCCTACATCTAAAGGTCTTAAAGGCGGTATCCAAGAAGATAACGATATTTGAAAACAACGACTTGTTCAATCCAACAAGTCAGGATCTTGGGTTTTCACATGAAGACAAGACCCCGAAGTTGAAGAGATATCTAAGCTCCAAAGGTCTTCATATTCGAAGTTGCTTAGCTCAAAATCACATAGATAGTGAGCTAGAGTGTGCAGTTGGTCAGCTTCCTTGTGGTGGAACTAATCCACCCATGTTCAAGTACTAAACTTATGGGTGCTCGTATTTATCTGAATTTATTCCAGAATTCAACCGGTGATATTCTTTCAGTGGTAGGTAGCGTGCCCGTCAAGAGCAAGATAGCGAGATTCCCGTGGTGACTCCGTCAAGTTCAAAATCTTCTGGCGCTTTCTCGCGGAGATGCTAAGCGTGTGTACGTACATATTTGTGAGCGTCCATATCCGTGTCATGTTTCTAGAAAAAAATCACGTACATAGTTAAGGTCATCGCAGTGCACATCTCTCTTTCTGCTTAGTGTTATCCCTCTGTGAGGGGAGCTCGTAAATGCCGCTTGAAGTGGCACTAGGCTGCCCTGCCGCCTCAAGGGAGCCAAATGGACCACATTTTTTAGTCCCATTAACAGTCAAGATTTATTTTCATAATTTTTAAAACAATATCAGGGAAAATATCATGTTTCTACTGAATATATAAAAATAGTTTGATAACAAAAAAATATTTTTAACCCATGAACATTTTATGAATCTCGTGAACATTTTTCCTAAATCGGTGAACTTTTTCTGAAAAAAGTGAACATATTTTTGAATAACGAATATGTTTTGAAATCGGTTTACATATTTTAAAATTACGGATATTTTTTGAACAAGATGAACATTTTTCGAACACCTAGTGAACTTTTTTCCGCACTCATGAACAATTTTTCCAATACATGTTTTTCAAATATATACATTTTTAAGTCAAGAACTTTTAAAAAATAAACATTTTTAAAATCTGAACATTTTTCAAAATATTTTTTAGAACAAAAAAGTAAATTAAAAAAGTAAAACAGAAAAAAATGGAAAAGAAGAAAACAGAAATGAAAAGCGGATAAAAAACGAAATAACACAAAAAAAACTCAAAAAGAAAAACGGGCTGGCCCATGGAGGCGACGGGGGCGTGCCAGCGCGCCACGACTGGCAATTCGGCCTTCGCGTGGCCCGCTGCATCGGCCAACAACTAAGCCATCCCCTCAAAAAAACAAAACAATCTAGGAACTGCCTTCCCTCTCTGAAACAAAAGTATAGCTGCTGCTCCAATGGAACTTCTCGATTACGACTCGGCCCGAGCGGCAGAGCCTGGCCTACAAAACCAACCGGTCCTCTCGGTCTCTCCTCTCCTCTCACTGTCTCACAAGCTAGCAACCATGGCCAGGGACCTCGCCGTCGTCCTCCTTGTCCTCGCGGCGCTGGCCGCCGTCTCGTCGGCGACCACGCTGACCATCCACAACCTCTGCCCGCACCCGGTGTGGCCGCTCGTCACCCCCAACTCCGGCCTCCCCTCCATCTCCGACAACACGGCGCGCCTCGACACCAACGCGCTCCTCTCCCTCTCGTTCCCGCCCACCTTCTGGCCGGCCGCGTCGTCATCCGCACCTCCTGCGACGGGACCTCCTCGCCCCGCGCGGCTGCTGGACGGGGGAGGCGCCACCCTCCACCGTCGCCCAGATCACGGTCCACGACGGCGGGAACCTGGACCGCGCCGCGTACAGCGTGAGCCTGGTGGACGGCTTCAACGTGCCGATGGTCCTCAGCCCGCAGGCCATCGGCGGCGGGCAGTGCCCGGCGCTCGGCTGCGCCGTGGACCTCAACTGCGACTGCCCGCCGGACCAGCGCGCCGCCGAGGGCGCCGCGTGCCGCGGATCCGCGGCGTACTTCAAGAGCCGGTGCCCGCTGACGCGGACGACGCCGACCGACGTCGAGCCCGTGCCGCAGAGCTGCCGCGCGCCCGGGGAGCTCAAGATCGTGCTCTGCCAGACCTCCATGATCCAGCAGGGCGCCGCCCCTGTGGCCGAGGCCGACATGATCATACGCACCGTCGTCGCCGACAACTAGAGCCTGTAGGCTGTAGTGAGAGTTCTTGATCTGTCCTGCTCACTTTGCCGTACTAGTACGCCATGCACGATCCGTGTATGTGTTAAATTATTAAGTGTCCGGTTTTCACACAAATGTCGTACTGGAATGTTTGTATTTAGAGTTTCGATTTCGTCATCTGTAATCATTGTGTACGTGCTACGCCAATTAAGCCATATGCAAGCAAAATAACGCGAGTACTGTAGTGTTTTTCTTGTAATGTTGCATATATTGTTGGCTCACTCTCTCTCTCTCTCTCTCTCTTCAATTGCCAAGTCTCGGTTGCATGATTGTTTCGTGAATGACAGTCACTCAAAATAGAACATCACCAGCCTGAAATTACAGTGTAATACTGCAAGCGTACAATTTTCATTCTCTTACACCAATCTTAATTAATTTGGATTTCTGTAAATACTACTGTACAAAAGTTAATACTTTGCACATGAATTAATCATGCTGCTTCAGCCAGGACACAGGTTTATCTGAACTTTCGAGAATCTCTCTATGGGGGCAGAACAAAATGCTACTAGTACAAGATCGAGTGCACGGACAAGGTATAGATGAGCGGCAAGAATACGACTTTATCAGCTTTTGACATGCAAAATATACCTTGCTTGGTCGCGGACAAATTAAAGTGCTGAGCTAAAGCCAAAGTGTCCCGCGCCAAAAGAAGAGCTAAAGCGAAAGTTGCATTGATGCGCTTTCCATCGCACAAGGCGCCGCATCGATCGATCGTGGTGAGCACCGGGGCCGGGCCATGGAAATTGAGTGTGCATGCTCGAATACGGTTGAATCACGATGGGAATGGGTCGGCCCGGACCTGGCCTTGGTCCTGGCCCCCATGGCCTCAAGACCAAATTGAGGGGCCACGGGTCGACCTATTCTAAAAAAGGCTTTGGCCTCACTGACCCAATGGATAAATAGGGCGGCCCAAAATCTGGCTTCGAATCTTTTTTTTTCAGACAAGCTACAGCTACGGGAAAACACTCTTTTCACCAATGTAAGATTTAGAGCAAATTTACAACTTCGACAAGGACTTGTGCAAATTTACAGTAGTAAATGATAAGAAATGATGACACGATCCATCATGCAAATCGTTATAGTAAATGACAGTTTGAAAATATCAGGAGCACATGACAGATTATACATTTCAGAATCATTGGTAACCATGATACTATCAGGCGGAGGTCCAGATTTAAATGGCACTGACGAAACTCAAAACAAGATACTATCTTGAACTGAAGCTTAGGTGGCTTCAGGTTCTGAACTGAAGCTTTATCGAGCAAAACACTGATCATTTCGGTAGCTCTAGGATGGTTGGAAACCTGGATAGCATTGTCGAATACTCTATCTTGTGGAGCTAGCAAACACCAGCACTTGACATGCCAGAATTTAGAAGACTTTGCTTCATCATAAGTCGAAAATTACTGTCCATTAATCCCACTTGTTTCATTGTCCTCGTCATCTGCATTATTTTACACAGCACTATCAAAATATGGGGCCAAAGGGTTAAATAAAATACAAGTGCAGAACATTTCGTAAAATAACTACGGGCAATTGATCAAAGGAACCTGACAGGGGCATTTCAATTGTTATAGAAAAGCAATGACGAGAAGCGTGACCATGCATGCTTGTTGCTTGGTGATGGTACAGACTACAGAGCAACCTGTAGACAGAGTTACAGCGGGCTAGGGTGGCAGTGGAGGCTAATACATGGACAGTACATAGTTACAGCTGGCTGATACTCTACTACTCACTCCGTTCCAAATTAGAAGACTTCCATTTGTCCACATGCGGATGTATTTAGACATGTTACAAGAATACAAGTATAGATGAATCCGCATGTGGATAAATGGAAGTCATCTAATTTGTAACGGAGGGAGTACATACTACAGCAATACTATTAGTACACTACCTCTATTAGGATGCAACTTCAACTATTAGTACAAATATTGTACTTGCTTGCAGCTATTGAGTATGAGATGCACTTACATACAAGACCTAGATACGATTGACAAGTTACAAATATTGTGAATTCCTACAGTAGCAGAACTAGTGGTACTAAAATAACTACATGATGCAGTTTCATGTCAGCATGTGAGGTTGTGTAACAAGACCTAGATTCGATTGAAAACTTCTTACACAAAAAAGACAAGTAAGGCCATAATACATCGTTAATTGAGTTCTACTGATTATGGGCAGTAGACAAACTCCAACATTCAAGTTCAGATGGTACTATTTAGAGTATATTTAGAAACAGGACAGGTCTGATCATGCAGTTTATGGTGAAGAACCATGATGAAAAATGACAATACAGAGGAATATGAGATACCTTCCAACTCCAAAATGATGTCATGGACTGAAGCCACGCTGAGCTCGGTATTAGCTACAAAACATGATTAAAATATTTCATTAGTTTGTAAGCTAGAAACAGGACAGGTCTGATCATGCAGTTTGTAAGCTACAAAACAGAAATGCAAAAGTATTTTTTTTCTAGTGGAATTACCTGTCGCCCTTATCCAGTCTTGTAGGCAAACAAGAGCCTCAACTGTCTTTGGTGTCATTCGACTCCGAAAATCAGATAGAACTCTATTCCCGGTACTGAAGGCCGACTCGGATGCCACTGAAGATGCATGTGCCACCAAGATATCTCTCGCCATACCACTTAAAGTTGGGTACTCAGCTGAGTTCATCTGCCACCATGCTAGGATGTTGAACTGACCACTTCGACAAATTGGTACCTTTGACAAGTATGAATCTAGTTCAGTGGAATCCAAATTTGTTGATTGAGCACTCAAAGTGACATGTTTATCCCAGTCAGCCATAGGATCTTGATTTGCTTCAACCATGTTATCATCATCTACTTGGGTAGTTGGGTCTGAACCATTGACATTGAGTTGGAGGTATTCATTGAACATCCCTTGAAACACACCTTTTATTTTATTGATCATTGCCTCTGCATCATTCCCTAATTCTGAGACAAACCGAAACTCAAGGTTATTAACTTGAATTGAGGGTCCAAGATCACTGGAATGCAAAGATTTACCCATGACAACTTCCAATACTTCTTTAATTTTCTCTTCATGTACATGACGAGATCACCAAACTCAGTGCCCTCTTCATAATGTTATTGGAAGCATTGTCAAGTGTCATTGCAAAGAGTTTATCTTCTATGTGCCACTCCCTAATGAAATTCACCATCACATTGAACATAGCAACTCCCGTGTGTGGAGTCTCCATGGCGGTGAACTTCACTATCCTTTTCTGCGGCTTCCAATCATCATCCATCCAATGGGCAGTAATGCAGATATACCCAACTGTTCGATTGGACGTCCACATGTCCGAAGTCAGCAATATCTTGGACTTGGAGTTTCTGAACATCTTTTGGAGACTGCACCTCTCTTCCTTGAATGCTTTCAGGCAGTCATTCTTTATTGTTTTTCTACAAACCAGCTTGAAGTTTGGATTTAGGCTGGAGACAAATCTCTTGAAGCCATCATATTCTACCAAGGAGAAAGCCAACTCATGCAAGACAATCATCCTCATCAACTCTCTCTGTGCCACTGCCTGGTTAAAGATCCATTGTCCTATTGCAACACCATCAGGGCTCATGATAGAAGCACTCAACTGACCAGCAACACTAAGAGCTATCTTTCTTTTCTTGCATCTCTTCAAGTGCTTGCGCAGTGAACTTGTACCATGTTTACGCTCAGCACAAATCTTTCTTGTACAATGCTTGCATTCAGCACCAACAACTACGTCATCAACACGTAGAGGCTCGTACTCTTTCCACACTTTGGACAGAAACTTTCTTCCCGGTTTAGAGAATGAACCCATGTCAATATCCTCCAATCCTTCCTCTTCATCAGCATGGTCTTCTTCTTCAGCAGCCTCATGGCCCATTGGCCTAAATCCAAACCTGGGTCGACCCGTCTGAAAGTGCATGTGTTGCCCCATGCATGGTTTTTGGTAATTAATGACAATCCTTATGGACTAATGTTTGCATTGAGATATTATTGTAGATCTTGTCCATAGGAAAAGATTGGAATTCATGTGTTGGACTCTAGAAGATTACGTGATGACCAAGGTTCCATCCAAAGGGTTTATATGAAGAATGGTCATGTGAAGAGTTGAGCTTATTGTAAGCATGGCTTGGAAAAGAAGATTGAGTGAACTTCATGTTTATCTCCAAGCCATCATCTATATCAAGAGAAGAATATGAAGCGCAAGTGGTTTCATGAAGACGGAGCTTAGCGAGGCTCTCCCATAATGGAGTATGGGGGAGCATTTAGAGATGTCTTCATCAAGCATGTGCTTGCAAGCGCAAATCAAGAAAAGTGGTCCACTTGAAGAGATCAAGATCGTCATCATCTAGCTCAAGTGGAATGCGCAAGGCAAAGGTATGATCTTGATAGGGTTTCTATTTTACCGGTCTCATGGTGTTAGTGGGAGACCGGGTTATAGGATAGATGCCGTACTATCAAGAGGGGCTCTCAAGTGAGTAACTTGATCGCATCTTTGTGGAGAGCTCAAACCTTTGCATTCTTGGCATATCATCTTTCTTGGTTCTTATTTGGCTTTTATCCATGTGAGAATCTAGAGCTTGTGTTCATCTCCATACCAAGCTCTAGTTCATCAAAAACGGATCTCATTGGAATATCTTGTGGTGTTTTTGATGTTGGAGGTTTTACCGGTTCGTCTCTTGTAGAGAGGTCAAACTCTCCTCTTATGGTTTCCTCCTCACGTGATGGACTATGATGTGTATATGCATGATCTTGTGGTGCTTGTGATTATCTTCGGAGCAAGCCCAAGATTATTGAAAACGGAGTCCGGATGGAAAACTTGTTGCGTTCTCGGTGTTGGAAATATTACCGGTCCTCCTCGAGATAAGGTCCATACCTCCCATGTGTGATATCTCCTCCATATTTGTGACCCTTAATATTTCTAACCTCGTTGGTTTCATCTCGTTTGGAGCTTCTTTGCAAAAGTTATTGCATTTCAGACTTTGCTGTTTTGCTGCTGCTTTTCCAGTCCGTAGTCTCCGGTCTCAGGGGGCTCAGGGGCCGGAGTCTCCGGCCAGTCGAGTTTTGATGCGAAGAGCTCCACAGGACGGCGCTTGCGGTATAGGGGTCCGAAGTTGGTCCGGATGGAAAGCTTTTGTCGTTACCGTTCCAACGCAATTGGATTCACCTGATTTGGAGTTTCCTTGCAAAAGTTATTGCAGTTCCAGTGAGCTTTTCTGCGTCTGGCGGTAGTACCGCTGCTGCAGCGGTAGTACCGCTCCACCTGGAACGATACTACCCAGCGCAGCTGGTACTCCTCCTGGCGGTAGTACCGTGTGGTAGACAGCGGTACTACCGCTGGTGGTACCGCCAGGGGTACCGCTAGGCACGTTTTGCTCTCTGTACTCCTTACGGTACCCGGCGGTAGCGACCACGTAGTACCGCTGGAATATCTCGAATTTATTCAAGGCTTGTCCAGCGGTAGTACCGGCCGTCCACCGGTAGTACCGCCCCCTGGCTGCGGCGGTTGTACCGTAAGGTACCGCTGAGCCTGGGAGCAGTACTCTCCTGAGTACCGCCAGGAGTACAGAAGCGGTAGTACCGCTGGCCCAGCGGTAGTACCGCTGGGCACGAAAACTGCACATAACGGTCAGATTTCTGGGGAATCGATTTAAAGGGCCCTTCTTCCCCAACGGTTTTTACAGCTCTTGAGCAAGTTTTCTCCCCTCTCTCCTCCATTGTTGAACCTTTGAAAAGCTTGCCTTCTTCTCATTCCCTCCCATGGTTCTTGCATATCTTTGAGGGAAATTGAGACGAGATCTAGATCTACATATCCATCCATTCCATCTCTCCTCTAAGTGAGGGGAACCTAGTAGATCTTGATCTTGGAGTTCTTGGTGCATCTCCTCTTTGTTCTTCCTCTCTTCTCCCCCATAAGCATTAGTTGCTTCTGGTGGGATTTGAGAGTGAAGGATTTGAGCACTTGTGTTCTTGCCTTTGCTTTTGTGCATCGGTTTGCTCTCTCCACGAGGATTCGTGGAAGTGAAGTTTGTGAGCTTATTACTCTTGGGTTGTTGGACCCTAGACGGTGTTCTTGTGACCTTTTGTGGTCAAGGCCTTTTGTGTCTAGTTGGGACCTTTTGTGGTCCACTTGGGAGCTCCCAATCCTTTTGTGGGTTGTGCCTCAAGATTGTTGTAAGGGACTCGATTTCCGCCCAAAAGGAAATCAATAGTGGAAGGTGAACCGAGCTTTTGTGCGAGGTTCATCGGAGAATAGGGTGAGGCCTTTTGTGGCATCTTGAGTTTGATACTCACACCCCTCCAACGAGACGTACTCCCCTAAAAAGGAGGAACTCGGGAATACATCGTCGTCTCCGCCTGCCTCGGTTATTTCTATACCCGAGCTCTTTACTTATGCACTTTACATTGTGATAGCCTTCGAGCTTGAAGTATTATATCTTGCTATCACCTTGTTACTTGTCTTGCTTAGCATAAGTTGTTGGTGCACATAGGTGAACCTAGTTTATTTAGGTTGTGTGCTTGATAATTTAAACACCTAGTTTTATTCCGCATTTATCAAGCCTAAACTGGAAAAGTTTTAAACGCCTATTCACCCCCCCTCTAGGCGACATCCTTGTCCTTTCACCGTCTGATCCGTCGGGTCAGACGGAGCCGGCTCCATTGACCCAAATGTAAAACGAGGCTGACCCGCATGGCCCATTGGCCTTGATATCTCGGGTCGGGCCAATGACCCAGCGGGCCAACCCGGACCAATCCCATCATGACGTTTGAAGAGTGGGCATCTGGACGTGTATCACCAAAGCTAAAAAATATATATAGCTTGTCCAAATTATTTGCATCACCATATATATGGATTGGTCATCTCTTGGAGCTGATTGTTTGGACTTTGGTGATATATAAATAGGACGTGGCTAGCGCTCGGCTAACCGAGAGTTAGCGTAAATCTCGGTCGATCTGCTCGGCCGGTCGATAGATCAATAGCGTCGTGTTTTCTTTTCTGGGCCGAAATATCTTTACCTCTTGTGATGTTTCATGGGCCCTTTTAATTAGGCCTTTAAAAAAAATACAAAAATAAATGAAAAAACTATTAGCTGAATGTGCAATTGCATGTCACGTGCAATTACAAATACACGCTATAAAAATACATGTGCAATTGCGTGCTGATTCATGTGCAATTATAAATGCAGGAAAAAAAATGCAATTACACGTTATAAAAATACATGTGCAATTGCACACAATGGTTCCATGTGCAATTCGGCGCGATGGTTCCATGTGCAATAACAAATGTAAGCAAGGAAAAAATGCAATTACAAATGCACATAGGAAAAAAAAAATGCAATTACCACTAGTAGAAAAAGGACCTTTCGTCCGGAGTCCTGTTTGCCATTAGCCCCGGTTCAGGCAAAAACCGGGACCAGTGCCTGGCACTGGTCCCGGTTCGATTTGCCAGGGCCCCGTGGGGCATTGGTCCCGGTTCGGTTGGGAGCATTGGTCCCGGTTCTTGGCAAGAACCGGGACCAAAGCTCCAGAGCCAGTCACGTGGCGTGGCGCGGAGCTTTGGTCCCGGTTCTTACCAAGAACCGGGACCAATACCTCCCCTGCCTATATAGAAATGCATGTGCACTGGCGAATGATATGGATAAATTTTTTGCATGTGTAATTACGCGCTAACAAGAATCATGTGCAATTGCACGCTAACGAGAATCATGTGCAATTGCACATTAAAAAAGTTGCATGCGAAATTTTATGTGCAATTACGTATTTTAAAAAGCTCATATGAAATTGCACATATGCTACATATATCATGTGTAATTGCACGTTACTAAGAATCATGTGCAATTGCACGTCAAAAAAGAAATTAATATGCAGTTGCACACTAAAGCCAATCTATATGCAACTACACGCTATATACATCATGCGTAACTACCAAAAGAACATGTGTAATTGCATGTTAAAAAAATAAAATTCATATGTAATTCACACTAAGCCAATCTATATGCATACACGCTACAAATATCATGTGCAATTGCACAACTAAGCCGTTTCAACTCAAGCTGCGAAAAAACAATCTGTGACAACAACCCAAAACGTAAAACAAGAAAAGCCCAGCCGAACTAGAAAAGGCCCAACAGAAAAGACAAAACAAAAACGAAAAGAGCAACAAAAAGGAAAAAACAGCAAACGGGCGGAAACTGCCACCCTTCGTTCGCTCAAAATAAAACCCAGCTCCCTGTGTTATTCGCGAAAAATGATGGATCGTATCGAACGATCGAAGCGTCGACCGAGAGGTAACTTAAAATCGTCAACCGAGCATTAGCAAAAGCCATATAAATTAGTTTTATTTTATACACAAAGACATGTTTTAGTGGAGATGCTCTCATGTTGGCAAACGGTGGTCGGATTCGGTTAGAGAGAGAGAGAGTAGCGCGGCGCTAGGGCTGGCAGGAAAGCGCGGATCACATCCGTCGGCGCCAAGCAATCCAACGGAGCGCCGAGATAAAAATCGTGTCTTTTTCTAGGGAGATTTCCCTCGGCCACTGGCATCCACCATCCAAACACAGCTTCAGTTACTTTTGAAGCTAAAAGTCACCGTTGGACTTTGGAGCCATCTCAGCCATTCAAATCAGATCTAACGGATACAAATAGATCTGTTTGATAAACTAAAAATTTAAAGTGCTCAGAAATATTTGAAAAAATCCAGTAATTCTTATATGTTTAATTATATATTCTGAGAAATTTTATACAATTCGGTATACGGTTTATGAATAAACCTCGTTTTAAGTTTCACACCAAATTTTGAAGAAAACCGTATTTTCGAATTTCAAAATTCAACAAATTTTTCCCAGAATGTATAATGCAACAGATCAGAACTACTGGAATTTTAAAAATATTTCTGAACACTTTGTATTTTTAGTTTGGCAAAAAGATCTATTTGTATCCGTTGGATCTGCTTTGGATGGCTGAGATGTCTCCAAAGTCCAACGGAGAGCTTCAAAGTCACTGAAGCTGTGTCCCCACCATCACTCCTTCAGTCCCCTCCGGCCTCCTCCTCCTCCTCTAGCTCGTCTTCTCCGGTTCCGAATCCAAATCGCTCGCGCAAGAGCTTCACTACAAATACACCCAATAAGATTGGCGAGAGTATTCAGTCAGGGAGGGAGGGAGGGAGAGATGTCGTGGAAGCGCTACAACGACGCCTCGATGCATCCGCCTGCCCACAACCCCCCGCGTCGTCGTTCCAAATCCGGCGTCGACCATGCTCTCCCTCCTTGGGTCCTACTCGACAAGGCTGCATACATCGCCGGCGGATCTTACAACACCACCACGGCAGTTTCCCGCACAAGGGACGACGCCGAGATCCGAGTCACCTTCTTCATCGCCGACCCGCCGCTCGTCTCCCACTTCCGCGTCTCGTGCACCTCCATGTTTGGCACGGAGCCCAGTATCCTCTACGCGGAGGCCAACCTCGTCCTCCTCGACTTGGTGCACGGTAATCCGTCCAACATCACCAACCCCGAGATGCATGATTTCTACGTCTACGACGCAGACGACCATGGCCGGCCGTCGCTGACGCTGCTTCCCCACCCCCCGCCCAATTTGTTCCCCTGGGACAGGTGCTACTACTTCCATGAGCGCCAGGTAGGACTCCTGCGCTACCGCAGCACCAACAGCGGCGATGGTGGGTTTTGCCTCACCCCACACGCTCCCAACCCCTATGATTACATCGTCGCTGCACTCTGCACGGGGATACCTTCCCAATAAGCTTAGGCCTTTATGCCTACGACTCCAAGACCCAAGTTTGGAGCTGCAAACCAGCATCTTTTCCGGACGGCAAACTGCCTGACGCCGTGTATCGGTGTGACAAGGTTATCACCATCGGAGGAGAAGCAGGTACCATGGGCTGGGCCAGTCTCATGCGCGGTATCATCATCTGTGATGTGCTCCAATGCAACAACGGCAAGGATAAGGAGCTTCGCTACATCCCTGTGCCACCTCCCATAAGGCCAGACAACACCCTTGACGACTCTGGAGCCATGTACAGGGACATCGCCGTCGTTGGAACCCGCATCAAGTACGTCGAGGTGGAGATGCACGTCTGGCCCGGTTCAGGCGGCGCCAACGGTTCCTTCACCATCGACGGTTGGACGGCCGTCATATGGAGCAGGCCAGCCAATTCTGTCAAGGAGAGCAGCTGGCGCAAGGACTATGAGGTTCATGCTCATGAAGTTTCTTTTGTTGATGGCAAAAACAACACGGTGCCAGGCTTTGAGTTGCTCCCCAAGCTGCTGGATGACACAGGCAAGCCACAACCAACCCTGGAGAGGATCCATGTTGGCCATCCAAAACTCAGTTTGCGTGTTGGTGACAACACTCTTTACTTGATGGCTAAGGTCAACCGTTGGTACGACAAGGCGTGGGTGATTGCTGTTGATGTGAAGAGCAAGAGGCTGCAAGGAGTGGTTGAGTTTGGTGGAGCACCAAGATGCACGTCATTTATCAATGCCTATAGCCAGAGCCAGATCTCTGAGCATCTCAATGTGCAAGGTAATTACTTTACATTCTGCCACCACATGCATATGTCTGATTCCCGTAATACACAGTTAAATGATGGAACATATATGACTTCAAAATGTTTAAGGGGGGTCCCAGAATTTCATGTGCTGCTGTGTAACAAACAAAATTATTCATCAAAGCAATGTCGTGAAACGAGGCAAAATGTCAATGATGACAACACATTACCCAGCTGGAATTACCCTTTTACAACTTGAATTCGTTGATAGATCTCTGTAGGGCATTAGTAGGCTGGATTGTACACCAATGATTTATCAATGGAAGGGCAAGGGATGTGGAGATGCTATTTAGGGCTGTTTGGTTTGGAAAATTCCAAAGGGAAAAACAGAGGTACTGTGAAAACAGGGGAAACTCACATGACTAGCGTTTTGTAGTCGAGGGTCATGGGGGAATGGGGGATAGATAAACGCTGAAGCTAAAAGTTTTAGAAGACATGCTATACTGTTTGGTTTGGGAAATTCCAAAGGGAAAATTAGAGGTAATATTGTAAACAGGGGGAATCACATGGGGTGGTGCTTTATGTTCATGCTAGGTTTGACATATACAGTACCTTTTCTTTCTTCTTTCCGCAAACCCTGATACCAGAACTTGGAAGACTGAAACCATCAAACGTCTCTTCTATCCGCCTGATGTGGAGGAAATCTTAAATATTAATATTCCTCCCAGATCCAAAGATGATTTTGTTGCCTGGGGTCATGAACCAAATGGTATTTTCTCGGTTAAAAGTGCCTACAGACTTGGAATGCAACTGCAAAATAGAGACAAGCAAACTTCTACTAGCTCAAGCGCTGAAGGGGACAGAAGCTTGTGGAATACCATATGGAAAGCAAAGGTTCCACCTAAAATCAAGATTTTCGGTTGGAAACTCGCCTCTGATACCCTTGGGGTCCAAATCCACAGATGTCGAAGAAGATGGAAGTCATGCCCACATGCACCATATGTGGAACGGAACCTGAAACAGCCCATCATGCGGTTGTGAACTGCATAAAAGCAAAAGCTCTTGGACAATGCCTGCGAGATGTCTGGGCCCTTCCCCGGATGAAAACTTTAACTTCACTTGAAATGACTGGACTCTCCAACTTCTGAGCCAATGCAACGAGGATATGAAATCGAAACTTTTATTTCTGTGGTGGAGATCGTGGCATTTGAGAAACAATTCCATTTTTGGCGATGAAAAATGCTCTATAAATGATTCAGCTAACTTTATTCAATCATACCTCTCCTCATTTATGCAGGTTAATGATCCTCAATTGGAACATGGCTACAAAGGCAAAAGACCAATTATCCTGCAAAGGAGATCGTGAAAGAGCTTAATTTCACTCCTCAAGGCTCCTGGTCGAAACCTGATCTGGGTGGCATAAACTTAACGTGGACGCCAGCTTCTTAAAGGACAAGAACAATGGGTCCTGGGGGCTATTCTTAGAGACCATGACGGTGAGGTGATGATGTCATCCTAGGGTACAATCCCATCCTGTACCTCAGCCGAAATTGCTGAAGCAACCGCTATTTGGGAAGGAATTAAAGCATCGATTTCGGTGGGAACACATCCTATCATTGTTGAGAGTGACAGTGCTAATGTGGTCAGTGAACTTTTGAGGGAGAAGGGAAGCAGAGCTGATTTTACTTTCATCTCGGATGATATTAGAGAGCTGCTTTTATTCCTACAGGATTTTAGAATTAAAAAATTGAACCGCTCCTGTAATTTTGTTGCTCGCGAATGTCGTTTTAGCTGGTGTAATGGTATGCTTCTGAAAGCTGTACCAAACTACCACCCTGCGTGGTGGAGTCGTTACAAATTGATTGTAAGAATGCTGCAAAAACCACTCTTTGTTTGTTTAATATAAGCCAGAAAATTCAAAAAAAAAAATGTTTTCCTTTCAGAACGGAAAAGTCCAAAATAAATCCTAAACTTGTAGATGAAAGATAAATAAAAATTCGAACTTTGAATTCTGAAAAATTGATACTCTAAACTTATCAATGCCGCTGCACATGGAATACTACAGGCCCGGCGGGAATAAGGTGCTACTCTCAATGACGTTAAGGGCCCGCATGTCATTCATGCCCTTTCAAAATCTTGTGGACGCTGGCTAGCTCGAGTGCCTCGAGTAAATCGATCCATTATAGGCAGCTAGCTTGTCACGCTAAATTGCCAAAGATGTTGGGAATCGTAGACAGAAAACAAAAAATTTCCTACCGACGATAACCTTAAACTAGCCAAGATCTATACTATGCAGATATACTAATACGGAGGAGATCAGAATACATACCCTTGTAGACCGGAAGCGGGATTACGTTCCCGCACAAACGTTGCCGGTGGAGACGACGACGCCGACCTCAGGGTCGTGTAGTGAAAGAAGACAGCTAGCTCCCAGCACCAAACAATGATGCTCGCGGTTCCACACACGTACGGTGTGGATGACGACCTCCGGGCTCCAGATCCAGTAGAGCAGCGGAAGCGAAGACTTGGACCCAGCAGCACGGCGGTGTGCATATGGTGGAGAGAACTCTCTCAACCGTGCGTAGTCCCATTTGCGGAGCCACATCTAAATGGATGAGAGAAAGAGAGAGGATGGTGCAATTTCAAAGGCATGAAGTGCATCCCTATATAAAGGAGGAGGAGGGGTGTCACCCTTGGTGGCTAAGCCATGTGGGACTAAACCCCACATGGTGCTGCGCCCCAAGCTGATGCGCCGGCCCTAGGTGGGCCCCATGTGGCCCACCTAGGCCGGCCAGCCCTCCCCACCTTTTTTCTTTTGGGGTTTTTCCCTAATGGGCCTCTAAGTCCCATTTAGGAAAACAACCTTTAAAAATTCGAAATTAATTAAATAAAAATATTTAACCATTAATTACACGAATTAATATTAAATACATTTTATCTAATTTACTCCGAAAAAACCTTTCTCCGGCCCCAAACTCCGTCGGATATCACCCGGAACACTTCCGGAGTTCCCGGAACACTTCCCGTGTTTTTCTCTCTATTTTCTTCTCTATGTCCAATCTACCTTAAGTGTGTTACCCCATGGTTCGGGATCACTCCAGACATGATCGAGACACGTTCTCCGATCAATGACTAACAACGGGATCTGGATACCCATGATAGCCCCTGTGCGTCCTCGAATGTCTTTTATCGTTTGAACCTTTAGACGTCCAGTCTCATCCTCTTGCCTAGTGATACTTAGATTGTCCGAGCGCCGTTCTCCGGTATCACGATTACCGAGCCTGACCTCGTCATCGACAAATCTATCTTTACTCGTATGTGATATTACATCCCGTGACCTAGTCACATGCTTGCAAGCTCATTGATGTAATCTCACCGAGTGGGCCCAGAGTATCTATCCTGCTATGTGAATTGGCAATTCCTGCTCTCGATCACTCGCTTCTACTGCTTCCTTCCGATATCCGAAAGTGTCACCTTTATTGTCACGCTATATAATACATGCCGTTTGATGCGATCCGCTGCACCTTCCAGAAGTAGAGATTTGATATGATCTCACGGTCGAAGTATGAACACTACGTTTCTATATTTTGGGTATGTCCATCAAATCATTCACCTAATGATATGACTCCGTTGTCAACCGACGTGATTGTCCATGATCAGGAAACCTTGATCATCTGTTGCCCAACGAACTAGTTGAATAGAGGCTACTAGGGACCTGGTTGTTTACATACCACACGTGTATTAATGTTTTCGCGTAATACAGTTATAGCATGGTACAAAACATATTATAAACAATTGAGATATGACAAATAAAATCACTTTATTAATTGCCTCTAGGGCATATCTCCTTCAGTCTCCCACTTGCACTAGAGTATAATTTAAACTAGTTTACAACTTGGTAAAAGCTTAACACCTAGTTTGACATCATCACGTATCATATGATAATGGTGAAATATATATGCTTGTCGATGGAGTGAGACTCAAAATTTCGCATAGTGTGAGCCTTAAAAGTCTAAGAGATCTATTAAGGGAAACCAGTCATGCTCAGGAAAAACAGCACAGTCCAATCACACTTGCTACTTCCGAAATAGCCATATATTCCTATACCTATGTAGATCATGCGACAGTGCATTCATATGCAATTTCGCAAGCTAACCCTTCTACGGTAATGCATTCATATGCAACTTCGCAATCTAACCCTTTCTTCAAAACAAAGGACTTCTTCTGTATGAGATTTCTAGCCGTATGGGTCAGTATCATAACTTGCATCATCGTAACCTTTTTACGGCAAGTTGTCTCTTCACTCTCACCATACAAGAAACATATCTTCAGTTCTCTGTAGACACTGAAGGAAATACTTAACATTTGTTCATTGATCCATCCAGGGATCACTCTAGAACTTGTTCTTTAACCAAGAACTTGGGTCACACCAATTCGAGTTTTCAGTATGATAGAATCTATGTCCGAGGCATAGAGGATGTCGGACATCCAGTTCTTTCAATAACTGTCACTGAAACTTAATATTTTATCTAGTCATACAACCAAGAACCTTTTTCTTCACTTGTTCTATTCTAAAACATTTCAGAATCTTGACCTAGAAAAATATTCCTGACCTAATGTTATTAAGCCCTCTTGATCTATACAAATTACAGATCTAAAGCCTAATACTCTAAACTTCATTCACAGAAAATTTAATCACTTACATAATCATTCATACTTTACTAGAGGATCTGTATCATTCTCTACATGTCATTACATATAAAGTTTTGAATGACACCTAGCTCCCACTCAAATATGCCTTCCGCATATAAGACAAAGGAATTTCCTTTTAGCTCCCACTCAAATATGCCATTCTCATATAAGATCAAGAAAAGCTACTTAGCTCCCACTCACTTCTTTATGAATGCAGGTTTCTTCAATTATTTTGGACGACTCCAAAATCCTTAGATCACATCATCAAAGTGAAGATTCCAGCTCCGATGTGCTTGCTTCAGGCCATGAATGGACAACTGAAGTTTGCATACGTGTCTAGCATCCTCGGGATCAACCAAACCTACTTGTTGTACTGATTACAACTCTTCCTTAATGTTGCCATTAGGGAACACGGTTTATTTATCCACCTATCAATTTCTTAATTGAAAATAATTGCTAGAACAATCCTAAATAGACTCAGGTATCGCCACTTGAAACAAAATCTCGTTGTGGTCAACTTTTGAATTTATCAAAACTGTTTCATGACAAATCGATCCTTATAGACGGTTGCCTTTCCTTCAGCGTCTATTTTATCATAAACCCATTTACTCTCAACGGCCTGGATGCCATCAAGAAGATTTACCTAAGTCACTACTTAGTCATTGTACATGGATTTTATCTCAGATTATATATGGCTCATAGCCATTTCTCGGACTTAGGTTCACCATCTCTTCTTTGTAGTTCGTAGGTATTTTCATGTTCCATTAACATGACGTTTCATAACAAGATAGTCGTAGCACATAGTGCGGTAACCATTCTCGTATGCCTACAATTTTAGTACGAGCTTAAAGCATCATGATCATTATCATTAGCTTTGTTTCATCTATGGAGGATGATATTGGAACAGTTTCCGGTATCGGAAGAATTTCCGTTGAGTCACTCTGATGTCTGGAGAGGAAGTTCATTAACTCGGTCTTGCTCTACTTTCTTTCCCACTTATACCTTCGGACAAGAAACTATTTCTTTAGTAAGATATATTCCAGCAACAATTTTTCCTTCTTGTCGTGAGACACGTACCCAGCTAATTCTTTCGGTACACTACAAAGATTTATCCAGGTTTGATCGTATCGAAACACTAAAATACCGAAACGACAATCTAGGTTAATGTCGGAGAACTGGTCCCAAGGAACTAGGGGTGTCTCACTGATGCCAGGAATCGAGTAAGGGGCTGAACACGACGTCAAACAAATCCTCAACTACCTCGGCGACGGTGCTCGTCGAGCTCGGTGAGGAACGACACGGCAGAGAGTAAACACCAGCCCGTACCCAGGTTCAGGCCCACCGTGAGGTGCAAAGACCCTACGTCCTGCTATGTTGTATTGCACTGCTTGAAGAGGTTACAGTACAATGAGTTTGCCGAGGGCTCAGCTTAGTCTATGGTGGACTATGGTGGAAGGAGCTTCGTCTTCTTCCTTGCAACGTAGTCGACTGGGTGTGGAATGAATCGATCGAGTGGCGGAAATGGCCGAATCGCGGAATCCCCTTCCTTGGTCGTACACGGCCTCCTTTTATACCTGCCTCGGTCCTCTTCCCCGAAAACACAAGGCGGGAAGGGATACCACATGGCGACGAAGGAGGAGCGCAGTGCAAGGCGCCGGGGCTGTCCATGGACACGGTCCATGGCAGTGGGCAACGTCTTCTTGGCAGAAAAAGCCACCGTCCATCCAGGACGATGGGCTGGCGCTGCAGAGGTCCGTGGCGTGCCCCACGGTGACGTCGGCTTGGAGCGTAGCGGCCGCCGGTCCCCTTATCACCAAAATGGTAATGCTGGGAGTCCGCTTTGCTTGCCACAGCTTTGTTGACCGCTTTATACACGAGAACGGCAACTGCGGCGTCGTCGTCGTCATCGCGCGCAGGCGCGCGCGTCACTCTGCGGCGGGCGCAGAGGCCATGTGCGCTCTACAGCGGTGCAGAGCTTGCTTCCACTTGAAGGAACCCCGCGAGGGCTGGGCGCCTCACTGAGGTTCTGAAGTACTTGACGCCTCGCGAGGGTGGCGCAGACGTGCGCCATGACTTGGTGATATTCCGGACAGGAGAGGCCCTCCCGAGGGGAAAAGTCCCTCACGAGGCCCGTCAGGCTGATCGTCTGGTCCTTAGCAGAAAAACTAAATAGAGTGAAGAAGCCCTCGCGAGGGAAAAGTCCCTCGCGAGGCTCGCCAAGCTGAAACGCCTGGTCCTTAGCAGAATCTTCCGCAGAGCGTCGAGGGATGTGGTAGGCCGGCCCATGGTACCCTGATTTCCACTGGGCCGACAGCTAAAAGCCATGGCAGCTAAAAGCCAAGCTGAAACGCCTGGTCCTTAGCAGAATCTTCCGCAGAGCGTCGAGGGATGTGGTAGGCCGGCCCATGGTACCCTGATTTCCACTGGGCCGACAGCTAAAAGCCATGGCATAACTCATATGGTATTGTCTCCATGGATTTAGATGGTTTCCCTATTATCTTAAGTGAGTGTTTTGTTCCTACTATACGACTCTAATGATCACAAAAAATCGATAAGAGATTTTATTGATCACACACAATCCAATAGCGTGTGATTACGACGTTCTAACACTCCATAACATTGTGGTTTTCCATAAGGCGTAATTTGTGGAAACTATTCTCACAAGTCTTTCAATGATATGCCAAACTCATAACTCAAATCTTTGTTACCTCGATCTGTATCGCAGGAAATTGATTATCTTGTTTAAGTTTAATTTTCTACTTTACTTATGAACTTATTTGAATTTATCAAATTTTCCAGACCAACATTTCATTAAGTGGATACCCATATATCGACTTAAATCTATCATTGGTAAGTTTTACTAAATAATGATTTCCACTACACGTTGAAGTACTTCATTGATCTACACGCATCAATTATGTATGATTTTCAATAAGTTACATGCCCGTTTTCAGAAAACGGTGTCTTAGTTATCTTTGCAAGTGTCATAAGATCAAAATCTAAAGACTCGGAGATCCATCGGAATGGAGCTTCTTTATGCTTATAACTTTGACATGACTCGTAACGTTAGTGCCACATGAATGTGGTGTCATTACTAAGTTTGTATCCTTTGGTATTTAATGTTATAAATGTGACCACTACCATCTAGATTCACATATGAACATTCTATTCACGATCGGTGTACGATCATTAAAGATATCGCTCATAAATGTAGGACAACGATTTATCACTAACAGATATGAACGATTGTCTCGCAAGAGGGAGACACACTTATAATGATCATGCTAACAAGCGATCAAAAGGAATATTTGTTCAAATCCAAATTAATCCAAATGGCGGATGTCGAGAGAGAGTGTCTATAACCATCACAACATGTTTGCCTGCCATCATCAACACACATTGTCTCCTCATCCTTCCAAGCCACTCAAGCAGAAAATCTTGTTTCACTAAATAGGACCGGCATCAACACTTAATCACTTCATAGAGTACTTGTTAAGGTAAAACATTCATAACATGTATATCATATATACCCCATTATCATTGATGAATTTCCGGTGATCTGCTTCATCTTCTAGACTCTGCAATCAAGAATTCATGAAGGTGAATGATTCTCCTTTCATGACATAATCTATGACAAACCATTTGCACCTGTCAACTTTGTCTGTCATCCAGTGATCGAGTTGAGCGAGGCGTCTCAATGTCATCAAATATGACCAATGTCATCAAGTATGACCAATGTCATCTGGTATGACCGCCACATGCTCTTTTAATGCGAGTGTTCTCTTCCATCTTAGTTGAGCGGAAAACCTGATTTACGGTGCATGCAGATCATCAATCTCTGCGATCATTCGCGATCTGTCAACATGCACCCACAGTTCAATCTCAACGGCAGAGATCATAGCATACACTGGACTATGATGAAATTATCCGCACAAAACTTGATAATCGGAATTATCTTTTGTCAGCGGAATCTCCGATTTTATCTCCTAGCGGGTTTTGTATCGTATAGAGCTAAAAGGTTTGAAACAAGGAGTATCGTCAAGCCACGGTATAAAATATGAAGTTTTGGACCCCAACTCTTTTTAAGTTTCTCAAATCGTAGGAATGCGCCTAAATCTAACAGGGCTATAGAAGGGGTTATTATCTACAAAGGTTTTGCAAAGCATAAAGACTTTTGTTCATAATAAAATATGGGTTCAAGTTTTCAAAATAAAACTACTAGAACTCCCACTCAAGACGAGTATCCCTCGCATCGTCTTAGTGATTACACAACCCCCATCCATTACACTACCTCCATCGATCAGGCAAATAGCATAACTTCAAAGGTAGACATCGTATATCGATCTCATCACCGCATGTGACTCGTGCTTAACCTTTCGGTACTTGTGTTCCGAGGCCATGTCTATACATGCTAGGCTCGCCATAACACCCTCTGACGTATTCGCGCGTGCAACGTGACTTACACCCACTGTATGCGAACGAAGAGACAGGTATACCCGCACTGCGGTGTACCCCGTAACGTAGAACTTTATTGGTGGTGCACGCCAGAGGGAGAACACTATTATCGGAATTTTGGGAGGGATCATCTTATATTACTACCGCTGTGTAACTAATATATAGACATATATATACACAATATAAGATGCACACAATCTACATAACATTTAAAATGAAATGTAATGCGACATGATATGGTCTCCTCTGCGCCGATGGTCTCCTTCGCGTCGACAGTTTATAAACAATTTAATAAACCTACATTGACCATATCACATTGCCCCCTGCAAAATAAAGTTAGACGCTTTCTACTTTATCTTTTGCATGTTTTACGTGGCTGCTAGGGCTTTCGCACAAGAACCGTTTCTTACCTACGAATACAACTACAACAGCGATAAGACAATTGTCTCTATTACACCCTTTTCAGGGCCCTCCATTGTAAATGATACTAGAAGATACCCCACACGTTGCAGCGGGTATCACTTTGGAAATATATCGTGTAAATAAAATGGTATAAAAGGTATGACATATTAAATGACGAAAATCAATTGGTCATAGTCGACATACTAAATTTTCATAGACATGAATTGTGTGTGTATTATACTATTATATATTGTTAATGTGAACTATTAGATGGTTGGAGGAATGTATGATGTGTATATTAATAAGTATTATTGGAAATGACATGGAGCATGGATGATGTGGATAGATTGCATGTTGAGATAGAAAAATAATAAATGCACTTAGTGTGGTTTTGCTTTATAAGAGGTATAGATATCAACTATTGTAGAAGAGACAGACACCCGCCAGCCACATATACGGTACAAGCCGCATGTCAAGTGTGGAACCAGTCTCACGTAAGAGTACGCGTAAAGTCGTCCAGACCGCTTCATCGAACAATGCCGCGATATAAACAAGTACACGCTAGAGGGTAACAAAAGTAGAATCGATGCCCACATTCAACATGTGTTCTAACCGTACAGATATATCTACGCATAGATCGGCTCTGATACCACTGTTGGGAATCGTAGACAGAAAACAAAAAAATTCCTACCGACGATAACCTTAAACTAGCCAAGATCTATACTATGCAGATATACTAATACAGAAGAGATCAGAATACATACCCTTGTAGACCGGAAGCGGGATTACGTTCCCGCACAAACGTTGTCGGTGGAGACGACGGCGCCGACCTCAGGGTCGTGTAGTGGAAGAAGAAAGCTCCCAACACCAAACAATGATGCATCGCGGTTCCACACACGTAAGGTGTGGATGACGACCTCCGGGCTCCAGATCCAGTAGAGCAGCGGAAGCTAGCGGAATACTTGGACCCAGCAGCACGGCGGTGTGCGTATGGTGGAGAAAACTCTCTCAACCGTGCGTAGTCCTATTTGCGGAGCCACGTCTAAACGGACGAGAGAAAGAGAGAGGATGGTGCAATTTCAAAGGCATGGGGTGCATCCCTATATAAAGGAGGAGGAGGGTTGTCACCCTTGGTGGCTAAGCCATGTGGGACTAAACCCCACATGGTGCTGTGCCCCAAGCTGATGCGCCGGCCCTAGGTGGGCCCCATGTGGCCCACCTAGGCCGGCCAACCCTTCCCACATTTTCTTTTGGAGTTTTTCCCCTAATGGGCCTCTGAGGCCCATTTAGGAAAACAGCCTTTAAAATTCGAAATTAATTAAATAAAAATATATTTAACCATTAATTACACTAATTAATATTAAATACATTTTATCTAATTTATTTTTGACTCCGAAAAACCTTTCTTCAGCCCTCGAACTCCGTCAGATATCATCCGGAACACTTTCGGAGTTCCCGAAACACTTCCGGTGTTTTTCTCTCTATTTTCTTCTCTATGTCCAATCTAAATAAACCGTCACCCACCCTTAAGTGTGTTACCCCACGGTTCGGGATCACTGTAGACATGATCGAGACATGTTCTCCGATCAATGAGTAACAACGGGATCTGGATACCCATGATAGCCCCTGTGCGTCCTCGAATGTCTTTTATCGTTTGAACCTTTAGACGTCCCGTCTCATCCTCTTTCCTAGCGATACTTAGATTGTTCGAGCGTCGTTCTCCAGTATCACGATTACCGAGCATGACCTCGTCATCGACAAATCTATCTTTACTCGTCTGTGATATTACATCCCCGTGACCTAGTCACATGCTTGCAAGCTCATTGATGTAATCTCACCGAGTGGGCCTAGAGTATCTATCCTGCTATGTGGATTGGCAATTCCCGCTCTCGATCACTCGCTTCTGCTGCTTCCTTCCTATACCCGAAAGTGTCACCCTTATTGTCACGCTATATAAGACATGCCGTTTGATGCGATCAGCCGCACCTTCCAGAAGCAGAGATTTGATATGATCCCACGGTCGAAGGTATGAACACTACGTTTCTATATTTTGGGTATGTCCATCAAATCATTCAACTAATGATATGACTCTGTTGTCAACCGACGTGATTGTCCATGATCAGGAAACCTTGATCATCTGTTGCCCAACGAACTAGTTAAATAGAGGCTACTAGGGACCTGATTGTATACATACCACACGTGTATTAATGTTTCCGCGTAATACAGTTATAGCATGGTACAAAATATATTATAAACAATTGAGATATGACAAATAAAATCACTTTATTAATTGCGTCTAGGGCATATCTCTTTCAAAAGCAATATCGAGCAAGCGCACACGGATGGATGTTGTTCAATGGCATGTACAACGGCCGCCACCGTAACCCAACCGTCGGAGGAATACGGTGCAGCGTCTACACGTGACCCGCGCACGTTCGTCGCGATAGCCCGTCGTGGGGGGCGAGGGCGCCCCTGACCCAGGGCCCCTGAGGCCAAGAAGATGGAGGAGGTGATTGGTCGCATCCTAGGCACTGAGGCCGCCGTCTTCGTCGTCTCTCGCAGGCGCCGCGGTGCCATCCCCCCGAGCTCCACCCGGACCACCCTGCGTCATCCACCTACTCTAGCCAGAGCTTACCGGCGTACAACTCCATGGATTCAGAGCTGCTACTCCCCATCAGGCCGCTGATACGTTGCAGCTCCGAATCCACCGCTCTCTGTACTGCTCGAACTCATACATGTGGGTGGCGCGAGGAGGCAGGCCACAGAGGTACGCCAATTCAGTGGCACAAAAAGGAGATGGAGCTCGGTGGCGAGATGGTCGGGAGAAAAAATCGGAAGAGAGAAACTTCAAGATAGATATGATAATTGGGACAGTGATGTCAGTGAGGGTAGCAATTTGAGTATTTTTTTTCTCGCGTGGAAAACAAGTACAAGGTTTAAAATAGACTGGATTGAGAAGTTCAGAAGTTCAAAAGTGTCAATTTCTAGGATTCAAAATTTAGGGTTAGATTTATCCACAAATTTAAGGTTTGTTTTGGATTTTTTTTTCTTTTTAGAAAGAGTGGGCCGGCGCTCGTTTTGGCGGGCATCGGCCGCACCTGGGTCTGGGCGCCCGAGGGATTTTTTTTGACAACGACTCAACTAGAGGTGGGCAAGGATGAAGGGAAGACTTATGATCAGTGACTCCAAAAATTTTCTCATGCACTTGAGGGCAGCGTTTTCTCTAATAAGAAGATACTTATCTATGTGATCAACCAAAATACACATCTCACATTGCTGCCGATATTTTTTGATACACACCGGCACTAAACTTATGAGGTTAAGTGCTTTTAGCATACGAGTGAAATATCTACGGCTGGCTTCACAATTTTCTACAATGTGCAAATAGATCTCTTCTCATTTCGTCTTGTCTACAAAATAGATGAGTGAGATATCTGCAAAACTCGGTTAATTAACCCTTCATGAGCATTTCATGGTTGAGAGCTCGATTTCGGGGAATGCACCAAATGATCCACTTGGGATCCGGACCGCTTTCTCTTCTTCTTTTTCCTCCAACTCATTCACATACAACCATCAAAATGATGTGCTCAATCTCATCATCTTTAAATAAATTGTCATTCGAAGATGATGAGTCCTAAAAGAAAAACATAAGGTGATGAACTCATCCACACGTCTTGCAATTCCTAGGTCAACAAATACGATGTGCGCCCAACTACAAATGAACAAATCGATTGTTAAATTACCTTGAAATGATTTAGACTTGAAGGGGGTCACCGGCCGAGTCAGCGTGGAGAAGATCATCAATCTGATACCGGGGGGGGGGGGGGGGGGGGGGGGGTGGAGGAGGGAATAGCCGGCAACTGAAGAGGCCTATGCCAGGGGATTCGATGTAGGCGGCGAGGCGACACCGCCTAACTCGACGGAGCGGTCGAATCGATCAAGCCAACCTTGATTCGTCCGAAGACCTCGATTTACCCCGCGTTTTGCGGGCTAGGACGATGGTGGATGGCCGCGTGGCTCAATAGCAGCTGAGCCAGTCAAGGACTCGAGCTGAAACTTTCTCCAGCCAAGTTTTGAGTTTTCGCAAAGTACGCAGAAAATGGAGTTGTAAAAACAAATACGGACCAGCCCGTTTATGAGATCTAGTATGACCGTGTTTTTCATCTCAAACCTTAAAATAGTGGTTATTTTACAAAAATAAAATTATGGATACGCTTATGACACCGGACTCCTATGATTAACTGGCCAAATTGACTCCTGAAAAGCCACGATTTCCCTCTTTTCAGAAATCGTGGAAAGTATCAGTTGCGCTACGTGCGAGCCCAATAAACCAGCGAAGAGAAGCAAAAGAAGAAAAAAAATCCACCCTTTTCCGTCATCACAGCCGTCCGTCACCAAATCAGACGGCCACGATCCCCACCCACGCGCGCAACTTGCACCCAGCACACCAAACGTACTCTTTTCCTTTTATTTATTTTCTCCACATTATTTGATTTCCTCTCCTGCCCAGCGCCGCCGCCGCCGCCGCCGGTCGCCACCACAACCTCCCCATCGTCGTTGAATCCGCTCAATCGCCGAGCTTCCACCTATCGCCGAACCGCCGACCTACCACCCTGTCCCCCGTCACGCAAGCGTCGCCGGCCAACTCCACCCCGTCCCCTCGTCGCCCGACTACATCCTCTAGTCAGCAGGAAGCAAGAAGGTATGACGCAGAAGCCCACCTCCGCCATCTCTACACCCCTCGTCTGTTCTCCTGTTGTCGTCAGGAAGAAGGAACTTCCAGGCAGATCTATCGTGATTTTCTGTATGTTAAGGTGGATTTGATGCATACGCTGAAATTGGAAACCCTAGATTTGATTGAAAGCTCTCCTATCTCTATTCTGGTGGAGTATTCATGGTCAAGTGGATGATTTTTTTTTGCGGTATCTACATATACGCAAGTGATCTAGATAAAATAAGGGGCTAGTTCAATGATAGATGTAAATAGCGTTCTCAAGGAACTGGTGTACTAAAGTTGGGCTACTCAATGAACTGATCCATATGGAGTTATTTGTATATTCCTTGAGCCAAGGGAGTAGTGGTATAGCATATGTCCTTGTCAGATTTTATACAGCTCTCTAGAACTGTCAACTGTGTGGTTCATGTTAACTGATTATTTTCTTGCTAATAGGGTCGCCTTTCCTGTGTGTAGTTGGTTATGTAGATGTGCTCATGCAGTTGAACTTTTACAAAAAAATGTATAAGCAATTGTTTCCTAATTGTCGAAAGTTGTTTTACAAAATCTGAGTAAGCATATCTCACTGGAGCTGATAGATTAATTGTTGCCTAATCTTCTTTTTGCTGGTAAAAAACAATTTATATAGTGCTAATTGGCCTCTATTTTTCATCTTCGTAATTATGATGATGCTAAAAACAAATCTATTGTAGTTGATAATTTTTGTTACAGAGAGGTGGTGCAGTTCACATTGAAATGACTAATGCTTTTCTTCTATGCTGACTGCGTGTTTACATCGGAGAGGAGTGTTATAACTTTTTGATAGTTGCATGGAGTTTTCAAATCATGAAGCTATATCTGACTCCCCTATTTGTGTCTTACAGGGTCAACATGTCGTTGGATGTTACTCAAATACTCTTGAGTGCGCAATCTGCTGATGGCTCGATTAGGAAGCATGCTGAAGAAAGCCTCAAGCAGTTTCAGGAGCAAAATCTCCCAGGTTTCTTGCTCTCCCTCTCAAGTGAGTTGGCTAACAACGAGAAACCTGAGGAGAGCCGCAGATTGGCTGGTTTGATCCTCAAAAATGCACTGGATGCAAAGGAGCAGCACAGGAAAATCGAACTTTTCCAGAGATGGCTGGCACTGGATGCTGGTGTCAAGGCACAACTTAAATCATTGCTGCTGCAAACTCTCTCATCTCCTGTTGCAAGTGCCAGATCTACATCTTCTCAAGTCATCGCCAAGGTTGCTGGCATTGAGATCCCTCAGAAGCAATGGTCCGAGCTTATAGGATCATTGCTTTCAAACATACATCAGGTTCAGCCAAACGTCAAGCAGGCGACGCTCGAGACACTTGGCTATTTTTGTGAGGAAGTTTCTCCGGAAGCTGTTGACCAAGACCAAGTCAACAAGATACTTACGGCTGTTGTTCAGGGTATGAATGCGTCTGAAGGGAACTCTGAAGTGAGGCTTGCAGCGACACGAGCATTGTATAATGCATTGGGCTTTTCTCAGGTTAACTTCTCAAATGACATGGAGCGTGATTATATCATGAGAGTTGTCTGTGAAGCAACACAGTCACCAGAGGTGAAGATAAGACAGGCTGCATTTGAGTGTTTGGTGGCTATTTCGTCAACTTATTATGACAAGCTGGCCACATACATGCAGGACATATTTAATATTACTGCAAAGGCTGTGAGGGGAGATGATGAGTCAGTTGCACTTCAGGCCATTGAATTCTGGAGTTCCATATGTGATGAGGAAATCGACATTTTAGACGAGTTCACTAGTGAGTTTACAGCTGATTCTGATGTTCCTTGCTACTATTTTATCAAGCAAGCCCTTCCAGCCTTAGTGCCAATGCTGCTGGAGACTCTCCTCAAACAGGAGGAAGACCAAGACTTGGATGAAGGTGTTTGGAACCTTGCAATGGCTGGGGGTACTTGTTTGGGCCTGGTGGCAAGGACTGTTGGGGATGATATTGTTCCTCTTGTGATGCCTTTTGTTGAGGAGAACATAACCAAATCTGAATGGAGGCATAGAGAGGCTGCAACATATGCTTTTGGAACCATTTTGGAGGGTCCATCAGCTGATAAACTGGCCCCTCTAGTTAACGTCGCCTTGAATTTTATGTTGTCTGCGTTGTTAAAGGACCCAAATAATCATGTGAAGGACACAACTGCTTGGACCCTCGGAAGAATATTCGAATTTCTTCATGGTTCTGCACTTGAAACACCTCCTGTCATTACAGCCGAGAACTGCCAGCAAATACTTACTGTGCTGCTTCAAAGCATGAAGGATGTCCCGAATGTGGCAGAAAAGGCGTGTGGGGCACTCTATTTCCTTGCTCAAGGCTATGTGGATGCTGGATCAACGTCACCGCTATCCCCTTTCTTCCAAGATATTGTTCAGAGCCTTCTTGTGACCAGTCACAGGGAAGATGCTGGAGATTCCAGGCTGCGTACTGCAGCTTATGAGACCCTAAATGAAGTTGTCAGGTGCTCCACGGAGGAGACAGCTCCTATTGTGTTGCAGTTGGTACCTGTGATTATGATGGAACTCCATCAGACACTTGAAGCGGGAAAGCTGTCAACTGATGAGAGGGAGAAGAGGAGCGACCTGCAGGGCCTTCTATGTGGCTGCTTGCAGGTCATTATTCAGAAGTTGGGAGGGATGGAGTCAACAAAGTTTTCCTTCTTACAGTATGCGGATCAGATTATGGATCTATTTTTGAGAGTTTTTGCTTGTCGAAATGCGACGGTGCATGAGGAGGCTATGCTTGCTATTGGTGCATTGGCATATGCAGCGGGTTCGAATTTCGCAAAGTACATGGCGCAGTTCTATCAGTATTTGGAAATGGGACTTCAGAACTTTGAAGAGTATCAGGTATGTGCCATTACGGTGGGTGTTGTGGGTGACCTGTGTAGGTCACTGGAGGACAAAATTTTGCCCTACTGTGATGGCATCATGACCCAGCTCCTGAAGGATCTATCCAGCAACCAATTGCACAGATCTGTAAAACCACCTATATTCTCATGCTTTGGTGACATTGCATTGGCAATTGGGGAAAACTTTGAGAAGTATTTGATCTATGCCATGCCCATGCTACAAAGTGCGGCAGATTTGTCGGCCCACACAACTGCAGCTGACGATGAAATGCTCGACTACACCAATCAATTAAGGAATGGCATATTGGAGGCATACTCTGGTATTCTTCAAGGATTCAAGAGTTCCCCGAAGACACAATTACTGATGCCGTATGCTCCACATATTCTTCAGTTCCTTGACGCTCTTCATAATGGCAAAGATATGTAAGTCGTCAAGAATACCTTATGTTTCCTTCATTGCTCATTTATTTACATGATCTATATTTTCTACCATCTGGATGCTCAAATCTTGAAACTGGTCATGCAAACTCATAGACAATAACATCTAGACAGTATTTCTTGCACTGTAGGCGAATGTCTAGCTGTAGCTTAAAAAATATACAAGGTCCAAAGTATAGAAAATGTCAATTATGGCAATTTAAATTCAAGCAATGTATCCTAAAGCTTATTGCTGAAAAAAGATAAGTGCTTATGTGCTATAGAAAAACCACCAGTTTCATCATATCCCAGTGAAAGATTCCCAATCCATTCTGTTTCACTCATTTACGATACTTAATTATTTGCCACTGCTGTTAAATACGTGTCAGCCTTTTCATTTAATTGCCTAATTGGCAATAAGTCATGGACATGGCTTGTCTAGTTTGGTGCTCTCGCACAGCTACCTGTAATTTAAGGCACCCATGGTGGTAGCGGCACCGCATAAGCAACACGCACATGCAGCAGCAAAACTGCTAAACCAGGGTAAAATGGTCTATGCACCTATTTTACAGAAACTCATCATCACCCAGGAAGAACGTAAATAATGAAGAGAAGATGAGTCTGATACAATAGTATTTTTCAGTGGCGCATGATAAAACTGGTCGTTTGCCAATGATAAAATAAGCAGTTTTCTCCCAAAATGGGGTATAGCTGACAGGTGTTAAAGCCATATAGTCAGATATAGACCTGCAGTTCTAAAAAATGTCAGAACCTTAAAAGGAGCTGGATATTTTAAAGGTGATTTAGGAATTACATTTGGTCAAGCTAAGCCTCGCAAAATTTCTGTGTTGGTGACTTCTGATTAAGAACTGCTACGTTCGATTTTAGCTTTGTGCTTTCATTTACTAATGGGCGTTAGATACTAATTTTGGATTTCTTGCTGTGCATGGACTAAGCTTGGTGATCTTTTATTCTTGTATGGCATGTATGGTGTTTGCATTCAAATTGTCACTAAGAGGGAAAGGGCCACATCAACTTAGGGTAGTTTTTCTACACACCTACAGTCCTAAACGCGCCTTGCACTATTGCCCAAACAGAATCTGTCCCCCTTGATCCTCTCAGCCAACCAATACCACATTCACACTGACAGTGAACTGTTATTACAACAATAGCCAACATTGCAGCACAATGTGACTGTTCAGTAAAATAATTTTGTAAAATTATCTCTTATTTGTTTCAGGGATGATTCTGTGATGAAGACTGCAATAGGTGTTTTGGGAGATCTGGCAGACACATTGGGTTTCCATGCTGGTCCTTTGATCAGTCAATCGGCCTCAAGCAAGCAATTTTTGGACGAGTGCTTGTCATCTGATGATCCTTTGGTCAAAGAATCAGCTGACTGGGCAAGGATTGCAATCAGCCGTGCGGTTTCGGGTTGATGACATGGCATGGGTCTCGAGTCTGCACATGCATCCATCCACGTGTCGTGTCGAGTCCAGGTCTTCAGTTGCATCATGTCTAGACCTGTTCTTTGGGGAAGTCCACCCATTCAAACAGGAGTGTCGAGGGTCCTCCCTAGCTCATGCATCAGTACATGTGTAAGCAAGCCTTTCTCATATCTGCGGGGAAGAGGTTAAATTGGCTGCCGGTTAACGTGGCTAAAGGCGCGTCTAGAACCTCCAATTTCTTATTGGAGGTGAGGCTGCCGTCTATTGTTGCCTGCCATGCCGATGGTTCCTCGGTGTGGCATGCATGCTTAGTCTGGGTGCTATCACTTTCCCTTGTATTCATTGCATGCGTTGAACTTTGGTTGTATGGTCGCTCTCTGCAAGTCCCGATTGCTCATGGATCCATTTTGCGAAAGGGGGCTCGCGTGCATTGTCACAGGAATATTTTGTACTGCTCAGGGGTCTAAGGTCACTATGTTCGATATGTGTCTCAAGCTGGTAGCTGGTTTTTTTTCTTACTCTTTTCATGCTTGCATTGTCTTGCATTCATTTTTGGACTGTTTTGTAAGGGATCCTTCTGGTCAAAACTTCGACGGCACGCCTTTGTAAATGACCCTGCATGAGTCGCTCTATTTCCAGGTGTGGGCTGTGCTCTTTTTTGGCACCATTAGTTCGTTTGAGTTTTTTTATGCTGTGTGCTGGCGGGTTGAAAATGAACACGTACACTTTTGGAGTGGTTTTATTCTGGGGGCAGCAGTCTGAGTCGGATTTGTTGTTTGCATGAACTATGTTAAATGTGGATCAGTTGCTGTGTATACGAGAATATGATGATGAATGTGCTCAGTAATATTAGATTTTGCCTTTTTTTTTTCCTTCTTTGTTTTATCCTGCTCTCCCTGGCACGTGCATTAGGCCACAACTGAGTGTTGAGACATCTATTGGGGCTCTTTCAGTAGAGATTGTTCACACGTGTCTCACTATCAACGAGAACGGCGTCTAGAATAACAGTTTGCTTTAGTAAGAGCATCTCTAGCAGTACCCGCAAAACAATTTTAAGGGTTGGGTTTTTCGTGTTCTTGCGCGAGAAATCGGGCCGCGAAGAACAGAGCCCGCAAACGAAACTGCAAATCTGAATTTCAACATGTAGATTTTCGCGAGAACAAAGTTCAGTTCATACTAGATAGATGTTCTTCGCTACAGATAGATTTCAACGTTGTTTCTACACAAAATGCAAACCCTAGATACTAGCCTAGAACTACACGTCGCCGCCCAAACCCTAGAACTACACAAAATTTGCTCCTCACCGGAGCCACGGGCGCGGCGGCGATGCAGCGGTGGAGGAGCTTCACTCCTCGTCGGAGACGAGGTCGATGACGGGCGGGAGCTGGCTGATGATCTCCCGCTCCCGCTCCCTCCGGAGCCGGTAGATCTCCCGCTCCCGCTCCCTACGGAGCCGGTCAAACTCCGGCAAGTCGCAGCGCACCGACCCACCGTGCCTGTACTTCCGTGCGCCGCGCTTCCGTGCCATGGCTCGGCCGAACTGGTCGTCGCCGGGGAGCGCCGCCTCTGGTTCCCGCTTCGGCGCCATGGCTCGGCGTCGCCGGATCTGTTGACGGGAGACGGCGGAGCGCACGGCGGATTGCTCGCCGGAGGAGGTGTGGGATTGGGGATTGCAATCCGCAAATGCGGTGGGAAGCCAAATAAATAGGGGTAGGCGGTGCGGATTCACGGGCCACCGCAAAACGTTTGCGGGCCGACGCAAATATGCAGGCGCTGGTCTGGCCCAAAAATGGCCCCAAACCCGCAAACTCGCCGGAATTTTGCGGGTTCGGCCGTTTTGCGGGTACTGCTAGAGATGCTCTAAGACAGCTAGAGCGTCAAACTACTGGGATTTGATCCCTTGTGGTCTAGGATACAACTACAACTGTAACCATCCAGTTTATGTTTGTTTTTCCATTTTGTTTATTTATTACTGCCAAAGAGGCTAGACTATTCTGTTGAGTAAACGGTTTGATTTTATTGATTTTAAGCAAGTCAATTATAGGACACTGATTTTATAAGTTTCCATTTGGCCAATTTGCTTTGTGTCTCAAGAAGTTTCCATGTCCAGCCATTTATTTAAAAAAATCTAGCTTTACTGTAGACTCCAACGTATAGAGGGCAAAACAGCTCGTCTATCTAGGGCATGTCCCACGGACACCCCAACCAAGCCCTGGGGGTGCAAATTTCGGCCATTTGGTTCCTGGCCTGGCTCGCGTTCCTGCACCGCAGGAACCTTAAAGCAGCCTCGGGCCATAGACCCGGTAGGAACGGCCGAAACGGCCGTTTCCACTGAGCCACCCTCGACTGCTCTGTTCCTCATGCAGGGAAGGGGAACGCGGAGCCGAGCTCGTGCAACCTCGGAGATGGCGTGAGCTCGTGCGCAGGCGAAAAAGCGGCGGGCAAATTTTGGTCACCGCCCAGCTATTTCGCTCCCCTATTTCACCCCCTCCGCCTCACCGCCCGAACTCCCGCCACCATTTTCCCCCTTTCGAGCTCTCTCCTTCGCAGGTTTTGACACCCGAGCGGCGGCTACTCCTCCGGCGGTCGGTGGTGGTCGTCCTCTTCTCCGAGATGCCCTCCTTCTCCTCCTCGTCCGTTCCTTCCTCGGCTGTCCGCAGCTTCAGTGTAAGTCCTCCTCCGTTTGTACCCTAGATCTTGTAGTATGTGCTAGTATCTGGTAGATCTTAGATCTGGTAGTACGTGCTAGTATCTGGTAGATCTGAGTAGTATGTGCTAGTATCTGGTAGATCTTAGATCTGGTAGTACGTGCTAGTATCTGGTAGATCTGAGTAGTATGTGCTAGTATCTGGTAGATCTTAGTAGTATGTGCTAGTATCTGGTCGATCTGACTAGTATGTGTGGTCGTATATGCTAGTATGTGGTAGTAGCTTGTGTTGCGGTGCTTCATTGATCTTGTAGTTAATGCTTAGCTCCCCATGCGGTAGATCTTTTATGTAGTAGCCACGTGATGCTTACCTCGATGCGCATCATCTGTGTTCTATGATCGTTCAGGACCCTGATCTATCCTCCACGTCTGTGCTGCCATTGCCCGCTCTACCTTTGCGGTACGTACTGGCGCCTGATCGGTTCGTGTCACCGCAAAGGGCAAAGGAGCCTCATGGGTTCCTCAGGTGTAAGAACGTGCCTATGCAGTGGCCATCTGCATTGTCCACCTTCGTCCTCACTAGGATGCCGAGCTCGTCAAGGGTGGGCTTGATCTGGACAAGGGCATCAAAGACAAGAGTTTGGACAGCATTTGCAAAGATGTTCTCCTTTTCTGCGGCGCCATGGTGACCAACACCCAGTTGTACAATCATCTCAGAAAGTGGAGGCACAGGTGGACACATCTCCGCACTTTGGCTCAACTTGAGGGAGTGGAATGGCGTGAGGAATCCACCACTTTCTACATTGACGATACGGCATTCCTCAAGCATGTCACTGTAAGTTTGCTCAATTCATCTTGTTCAGTTCTTGTAGCTCTCTACTTGATGTATCCCAGGATAACAGTTCCATCCTTTCAGGCTCACCCCAAGGACGAGTCCTTCCTCAACACGCCAATTGAGAACTATGACCAGATGAAGATCATCTTCGGCAGACCGCGTGTGCAGAATCCTCTGGCGGTCAACACGCTCCATCTTGCTCTTAGCTACCTCATGGATCATGAAGAGGAGCGCGTCGCCTACCTTGCCGGGAGTGACACCGACAGGAAGACTTGGTACTACTCCTACTACCGCGCTCTCTTCCGGGCGATGGGTTGATGATGTTGTTGCTCCTACTACCCTCATGCCCTCCATGATGTCCCCTAGTATGTAGAACTTACTAAAACTGATGCCAGATTTGTATATTTTTCGAGGCGGTATACTAAACCCCTCAGATGATGAACTTGTGATGCGAGACGGTAATATATTAACCCCTCCTCAGATGACGAGGTGCATCACCAGCAATTGTTGTGCTGAATTTGTGATGCACCACCTATTTTCTTAACTAGTAAGGGCATGTTCAGTTCAAGCATGATTCTCTGAACATTGTTGGTATGTTCACCACTCAGGCAAGAAGGTAACCACATCATGGCAGTTGCATGTAACCAAACACCGTTAAATTAGCTCTGTGAAACAACTCATGCAACCAAACAGCGCGTGGTTTAAATTTTGCACCCAGTCGAACAGGCCTAGCCAGAACATTGTTGGCAACCAAACGGGCTGCACAACATGGCTCAGGCCGTGTTTCACCTGAGCCAGGCCCAATTGAGCCACGGAGATGGGAGGCCATTTTTATGTGCGAGCAACCAAACACGCCCCTAGAGACGCCATGACCCCATAGTTTATCCTAGCGTTCTCGTCTTTTGCTGCTCGGAAGATTTTGCCCATTGTGGTCAAGAGATATGGATAAGAGCATCTCCAGAGGGGCCGCCAAATATGTGTCCGGTCCCCAATTGGGTCTCAATTGGGGGTGTTGGACACATGTCCGGCACAATGGGGCGTAGACCACAGTGGCGCCCCCCCCCCCCCACCCACAAAATAAAAATAGAACCGAATGCAAATAAATTTATAAAGATTCAAAATTCATTTATATTTCATTACATATTACAACATATTTGAATAAAATTTGATCCGCGACTCGGCGCAAACTTAAAAGAATATTTACAAACTTACATTTAATAACCTAAACGAGATTTAACAAACTAAATTAATCCCACGATGAGCAAATGAGGCCTATTCGGCGCTTCCGTCCTGATGGCTACGTGTTGGTGAACCCCAAGAGGAAGGTTATGATGTAGACAGCAGAAGTTTTCCCTTGAGAAATCTACCCAAGGTTATCAATCCAGTAGGACTTGACGATCTATCGGAAGGTTGTTGATGTTGACTCCCCCTGGCGCTAGGGAGCTTGCACCAACGTGGAATCTGCACAGACACAAACCAGAACTTTGCCCAACACGAAACAGAGAGGTTGTCAATCTCTCCGGTCTTGCAGAAACAAAGAGTTAAACGTATGGTGTGGAAAACAGCAGGAAAAACAGCAAGTAACAGGAAACAGATGATTGCAGCAGGTTGTGTAAACAGTATGAGGAAATTGGACCAGGGTCCACAGTTCACTAGTGGTGTCTCTCTCAGAACAGATAACTAGCATGTTGGGTAAACAAATTACAGCTGGGCAATTGACAAATAGAGAGGGCATAACAATGCAATACATGCCAAGATGTCTACTATGAAATCTAGTTGGGCATTACAACAAAGTACATAGACCGTTATTCCAACCGCATCTATGCCTAAATAATCCACCTTCAAGGCAGCATCCGCATCCTGTTCAGTATTAAGTTGCTAACAACAGATTATTGCATGAAGTAAAGTGTGTAATGTAATCAATACAAGTGCCCTTGGACACTGCACCAATGTTTTATCCCTAGTAGCAACAGCACATCTACCATCTTAGACCTTTCTGTCACTGATCCAGATATCTAGAGACTGAACCCACTATCGAGCATAAATACCCCCTCTTGGAGTCACAAGCATCTACTTGGCCAAAGCATCTACTAGCAACGGAGAGCATGCAAGATCAAGAGCACATAGATAAACAACTTGAATAAACATGGTATCAATATTCATCGGATCCCAGCAAACACAACATCTAGCATTACAATAAGATGATCTTGATCATGTTAGGCAGCTCACAAGATCTAAACATGGAGGCACAAGGTAGAGAGACAACCATCTAGCTACTGCTATGGACCCGTAGTCCAGGGGTGGACTACTCACGCATCACTCCGGAGGCAGGCATGGTGATGTAGAGCCCTCCGGTGATGATCTCCCCTCCGGCAGGGTGCCGGGAAGAGCTTCAGAACTCCTCCGATCTGAGATTGACGATGACGGCCGCGACGGAACTTTTCGTGGAATATGATCGACCGTAATAGGGTTTTCGCGTCGCGGAGAATATATAGGCGAAGAGGCGGCGTCGGTGGCCGAGGGGGGCCACCACGCCATAGGGGGGCGCGGGCCCACCCTGGGCCGCGCCCTAGTGTGGCGTGGCCCCCTGGTGGGTCTGCTCCGACTCCCCTTTGGACTCCGTGATCTCCTCGTGATATTATTGACGATGTCTTTTGTTTCGTCCAATTCCGAGAATATTTCCTTAATAGATTTTCTGAAACCAAAAACAGCAGAAAACAGGGAACTGGCACTGTGGCATCTTGTTAATAGGTTAGTCCCAGAAAATGCATAAAAATGATATAAAGTGTAACCAAAACATGTAGCAATTGATATAATAACAGCATGGAACATCAAAAATTATAGATACGTTTGAGACGTATCAAGCATCCCCAAGCTTAGTTCCTGCTCGTCCTCGAGTAGGTAAACGATAAAAACAGATAATTTTTGAAGTGACATGCTACCAACACAATCTTTGATCAAATAACAATGTAATGCACATGATCTGAATGAAGTGATCCAAGCCAATGGTCTATAGTTTGCAAGCAAGTAAATAAAGAGTAAACATAAGTGATCACACAAGTGCAAACTTTCATGAATAACACTATAAAACATTTAGAGATATAATAGTCTAACATAATAGTTAGTTCACAGCAGCAATAATTCTCAACATGAAAGTGTTTGTATCAACACAAAGGAAGATAATAGCTTCAGCTTTTGCTTCAACTTTCAACATGTATATCATATAGATAATGTCAATGCAAAGAATATGATCAACCAAACACAAAGTTATGTAAAAACTGTTATACTGGAGTTGACAATGATGTTTGCTTAAGTAGACAGAAAGAAGTGGGAAAACTGACTCAACATAAAAGTAAAAGAATGGCCCTTCGCAGAGGGAAGCAGGGATTAACATCATGTGCTAGAGCTGTAGTTCCCGAAGGCATATAGAGAGCATAAAATATTGTTTTGTAAGGTAATGGTGTATACAGGTGTCAACAAATCAAATAGCAGGTACTTGTCATCTTCCATGGCTAACTAACTTTTAGAGCGGTTCCGAGAGTTTTTAGGACTGCACTTGTAACAAGCACTTATTGGTGACACTCCTCCCAACCATTTACTTTCCACAAACCATGGCTAACCGAATCCTCGGGTGCCCACCAACATTCACCATGGAGGAGTGTCTATTTATTTATTTATTTATAGGGTGGACTAACCAGCTCTTTAATGCAAAATAAAAGGTGGAGAAGCAGATGAAGCTGCCAATCCTTGTAAATTAATTAGCATGGAAGATGACAAATCTCACTACTACGTCCTTATGAGCTTTTCAAGTAGTGACACAAAAAGGAAATGTAACAGTTTTGAGTAGTTAGTAGATAGCACATGAAGAAATTTACTTGGAATGGTGAAAACACCACATAATAGGTAGGTATGGTGGACACAGGTGGCATGGATTTGGCTCAAGGTTTTGGATGTACAAGAAGCATTCCCTCTTAGTACAGAGTTTAGGCTAGCAAGGTTATTATAAGCAAACATCATTATCAACTGGAATAGCAAGAGTGTACATAAAACACAAGGTTTGACGAACCATAGACTCCCACTGTCTTCCTTGTTAACACATAGCCTTCATCCAAAAATTATCTAGACTACTATGGACTTCCAATATGCAACAGATTATTATAGCAGAAAATCCTTATAGTAGTTCTTCATTAATAGCCATTACTTACATGATGCACAAGCTTAAACATTAATTACTTGACAGCTCAAAACAATTGGCAAGCATCAAATTACTCAAGACAACGATCTAAAAAGATTCATGTAAGCATTTTATACCACTACCACATGCATAGCATTTTTCTGGTCCAACCAAACACCAATCAACTTATTTGACAACTCTCCAAACAGATATAAGTGAAGCAAGAGAGTACTTTCTTCAAAAGAAACTGAAAGCTCTAACAAGAGATGTATGAAAAACTGAGAGCTAACAGCAATAACAGCAACTAGACAGGAATACTCAACAAGTATAAGTGAAGCACAAGAGTATTCTAATGAAAAAGTGGAGCGTGTCTCTCTCCCAAACATGAATACTAGGATCCAACAAGTATAGCACAGCAAACAAAACAAAACAAACTGAAAACAAAAACACACTGACGCTCCAAGGAAGAGTACACTAGTATGAAGCAATAAAAATATAGCACCATTAGAGATGACCTGATAATTTGTAGATGAAGAAGGGGATGCCTTGGGCATCCCCAAGCTTAGATGCTTGAGTCTTCTTGAAATATGCTGGGGAGGTAAGCCTCCCCAAGCTTAAGCTCTTCACTCTTCTTGATCATGTAATATCATTCTCCTCTATCAACACTTGAAAACTTCCTTCACACCAAAACTTAACAGCTTTTCTCATTAGCAGGTTAGTGCACTAAAAGATAATACTTCAAAGTTCTAGCAAAGACAAAACTCACAAGCCAACTATTTTAAACATTAGCCACTGTTACTAGGCTCAAGTGGGCACTTTTACACGAAAAGAAACCACTTAAAAACTTGTAAAAGAGAGAATGCAAAATAAAAGACAGAATCTGTCAAACCAGAACAGTCTGTAATGACGAATTTTTTCGAGGCACTTACGATGCTCAGATGAAAAACTTTTGAAATAATGAAAGTTGCGTAACATCATCAGGAACATGCACAAAAATTTCAGCATTTTTCGATTTTTTCTGATTTTCTACTGAATTAAACGGTGACGAACAGCAATCTGTCCCAATGCAGTCCCGAAAATAAAAACCAACTTTGCATTAGTAACTCTCCTTGGCACAACAAAACAGCAAATAAAAGATACAAAGGAGTTGCTACAGAGGTAAACAAGCATCCTTGACTCAAGAAAACAAAAATAAAACAGCAAATAAAAACATGGGTTATCTCCCAGAAGTGCTTTTCTTTAATGCCTTTGAGCTAGGCATGAAGAGATGCATCAAGTATTGTTAAGACCAGAGGTACCAATAGTGTTACCTTTAGACCTCTTATTCTTTTTCTTAGCCTTGGCTTTAGGGGCATTAGGAAAATGATGCAAACAATATGGAGGTTTAAATTTCAGAGTAGCTTCACCCATGTCAATGACAGCTCCCAATTGCCTCAATAATCCTCTTCCAAGTGTGATGCTCCCATTTCCTACACATTCAATGACATGATAATCAGTAGGTGTAAATACTCCCTTTATTTTAGTAACAACTCCTTGAGTAGTCCCAAAAGATAACTTGATTGAATTATCAGCTAGAGTTACAAAAGTTTCACTTTTTGAGAGTTCATATAAATTCAGGGAGTCATAAATCCTCTTAGGCATCAAGCAAAATTCAGATTTAATATCACAATGAGCATAGAAAATTGTCCCATCAATTGAAATTTTTAGTGAAGGAACCCATCCAGAAGGTTCGAATGGCATAGGGACACTTTCAAAAAGTTTAAAAGTTTCTTTAAAACTAGCCAACTCTGACTCAAGTGATTCTAGTCTTGAATGAATGTTCTCAAAAGCAGATTCTATTTTTTTATTTGAAGAGGCAGATGCTGCAATTAATTTTTTTATGGCATTGAAAGCTTGATCCCCATCATAACGAAGGAAATCTCCCCCAACTACAGCATCTAGAGCATATCTATAACAAAGAAGCAACCCAAAATAGAAACTACTAAGAAACAGACTCAAAGCCATTTTAGGTTCAGTTTTAACATAGGATTCAGAAATTCTAGACCAAGCATCACCAAAACTCTCCCCACTTCCTTGCTTAAAAGTGAAAACCTCTTCCTCAGGAGACATGATATTAGGAGCGGAACTAGACATGGCAACAAGCAAGTAACAACCGAAATAGTAAACTAGATGCAGGAATTTAATTTTTTTGGGTTTTTGATTTTTAACAGCAAGCAAAACAAAAATAAAACAAGACAAAAAACAAAGTAAAGAGATTGGAACTGAGAGACTCCCCTTTCCAATAGCCTCCAAGTCCCCGGCAACGGCGCCAGAAAACAGCTTGATGGCTACGTGTTGGTGAACCCCAAGAGGAAGGTTATGATGTAGACAGCAGAAGTTTTCCCTTGAGAAATCTACCCAAGGTTATCAATCCAGTAGGACTTGACGATCTATCGGAAGGTTGTTGATGTTGACTCCCCCTGGCGCTAGGGAGCTTGCACCAACGTGGAATCTGCACAGACACAAACCAGAACTTTGCCCAACACGAAACAGAGAGGTTGTCAATCTCTCCGGTCTTGCAGAAACAAAGAGTTAAACGTATGGTGTGGAAAACAGCAGGAAAAACAAAGTAACAGGAAACAGATGATTGCAGCAGGTTGTGTAAACAGTATGAGGAAATTGGACCAGGGTCCACAGTTCACTAGTGGTGTCTCTCTCAGAACAGATAACTAGCATGTTGGGTAAACAAATTACAGCTGGGCAATTGACAAATAGAGAGGGCATAACAATGCAATACATGCCAAGATGTCTACTATGAAATCTAGTTGGGCATTACAACAAAGTACATAGACCGTTATTCCAACCGCATCTATGCCTAAATAATCCACCTTCAAGGCAGCATCCGCATCCTGTTCAGTATTAAGTTGCTAACAACAGATTATTGCATGAAGTAAAGTGTGTAATGTAATCAATACAAGTGCCCTTGGACACTGCACCAATGTTTTATCCCTAGTAGCAACAGCACATCTACCATCTTAGACCTTTCTGTCACTGATCCAGATATCTAGAGACTGAACCCACTATCGAGCATAAATACCCCCTCTTGGAGTCACAAGCATCTACTTGGCCAAAGCATCTACTAGCAACGGAGAGCATGCAAGATCAAGAGCACATAGATAAACAACTTGAATAAACATGGTATCAATATTCATCGGATCCCAGCAAACACAACATCTAGCATTACAATAAGATGATCTTGATCATGTTAGGCAGCTCACAAGATCTAAACATGGAGGCACAAGGTAGAGAGACAACCATCTAGCTACTGCTATGGACCCGTAGTCCAGGGGTGGACTACTCACGCATCACTCCGGAGGCAGGCATGGTGATGTAGAGCCCTCCGGTGATGATCTCCCTCCGGCAGGGTGCCGGGAAGAGCTTCAGAACTCCTCCGATCTGAGATTGACGATGACGGCCGCGACGGAACTTTTCGTGGAATATGATCGACCGTAATAGGGTTTTCGCGTCGCGGAGAATATATAGGCGAAGAGGCGGCGTCGGTGGCCGAGGGGGGCCACCACGCCATAGGGGGGCGCGGGCCCACCCTGGGCCGCGCCCTAGTGTGGCGTGGCCCCCTGGTGGGTCTGCTCCGACTCCCCTTTGGACTCCGTGATCTCCTCGTGATATTATTGACGATGTCTTTTGTTTCGTCCAATTCCGAGAATATTTCCTTAATAGATTTTCTGAAACCAAAAACAGCAGAAAACAGGGAACTGGCACTGTGGCATCTTGTTAATAGGTTAGTCCCAGAAAATGCATAAAAATGATATAAAGTGTAACCAAAACATGTAGCAATTGATATAATAACAGCATGGAACATCAAAAATTATAGATACGTTTGAGACGTATCACGTCCTCTCTACGGCGAGAGAAGGAGGCCTATGCCGGCGCCTCGCTAACCACTACATGCCGGTGAGGAAGATGGTTATCCCAGCGCCGGCAGCATCATGAAACTTGCATGTCTCAATGGTCCGCCGTCGTCGGCTGCGGCCTTGAGGAACTTGCATAGCCTCGGCTGAGGCTTCTGGTTTCGCCGCCGGCACATGTGGTGGGGTTTGATCTACCCTCGTTGCATGTTGCGGCGGAAGGAAGCCTCTCCGGCTTCATCCTGCGTCCCCTTCTCCCGTGCCGGTGACGCTGTCGGGGAAGTTTCATCTGCTGTTTCTTGCTCCGGTGGTAAGGAGAGATTGGGCAGCTCGTCGTCCTCATCGCCATAGCGGGTGAAAGTACATCTTCCTAGATGATGGTTTGGTGTTAGTGATAACACAATTATGTATCTAACGATGTTTTTTGAGCTTCCAGGGTTTATTGTTATAAGCGTCATCGAATAGAGCTTGCAATTTGGTCTTAGCAGTTTTCTGCTCCAGGCAGCGGTAGTACCGCCAGGAGGGGCGGTAGTACCGCTACGCAGTTCTTCCTCGCAAGCTCTGCCAGCTACCGCTGGAGGTACCGCCGGTTTTCAGCTTCTGTCTCCTTCAGCGGTAGCTCCAGCGGTACCGGGACGGTAGTACCGCCAGCCCCAGCGGCAGTACCGCCAGTCCCAGCGGTGGTACCGCTGCTTGCGTTTCCAGTGCGCTGCAGAGGTTCCAGCTACCGCTGCGGTACCGCCCGAGGTACCGCTGTTTTGCACCGTCTGTTTCATCGAGCGGTAGCTGCGGCGGTACCGCGGCGGCAGTACCGCTGCCTCCAGCGGTAGTACCGCTTTGAAGACAGGCGCGCGTTCCAGCAAATCTAGCCGTTTGGTTTGAAGACGAAGGAAGGCATCGGTAGTACCGCTGCCCCCAGCGGTAGTACCGCCGCGGGAATTTGGCTGCGCAACGGCCACTTTTGGAGGAGCTATTTAAAGAGGTCTTCTTCCTCACTTGAAGACTAAGTTTTCCTACGCTCGCTCTCCTCCATTGTTGAAAGCTTCAACCTTCTAAGATCTCCCACTCCAACCACCCAAACCTCTTGATACTTTGTGGAGTGAAGGAGGAGGTCTAGATCTACATCTCCACCGAAGGAATTTCAAATCCCCCCACACTATCCGTGTGGAACTTGCATCTTGGGTTGCTTGTAACTCGAGGTGCCTTTGTGAGTCTCGGAGGAAGTCTGAGGCATTGTTGGGAGGCTCCAACTCATTGTGGAGTTTCCCAACCTTTGTGTACCGGCTTGGTCAACGCCATCAAGGTGACCTCATAGTGAAAGAGCCAAACCCCCACGGGTAAAGCTCACGGAGAATAGAGTGAGCACATCCGTGCTATTGGAGCGCCTAGGTGGCTCCACACTCCTCCAACGTAGACGTACTTCCCTTGGGAAGGAACTACGGGAAACATCTCCGTGTCTCCACTTTGCGGTTATTTCTATCCTTTACTTGTTGCTTCCGCTACATTATTTACCTTGCTTGTATCACATAGGTTGCTATCACCTAGTGCACATCTAGTCAACCTTGTTATACTTTGCTCAAGCCCTAATTAATCGAAAAAGAATTAAAAATTGGTAGTCGCCTAATCACCCCCCCTCTAGTCGACATATCGATCTTTCAATTGGTATCGGAGCCTCGGCTCTTATCTAAGGCTTCACCGCCTAAGAGAATATGTCGGACAACTTGGACCCAACCGCGTCGGTAACTAATGAACGCCTTGGTGAGGTTGTTAGTGATCTCAAGAGTGAGATGTCTAATCTCAATACCGAGATCACTACCAACCTCAACCTAAGCATGAAGGAATCGATGCGTGAGATGTTCAAGGGGATTCTAGGGAAACCGGAACCTAAGATTGATTTACCCCTCGAGGAAAAGGAGTCGGAGAAGGGAGATGTTCTTCCTTCTTCGGTCCTAGCCAATGTGGACGGAAAGGCAAAAGCCAATCCCGAAACAACGAATGCCGCGGAGGGTAACTCAATCCCAAGGAAGCCGGGGGTGTATGCAAGTGTCCCACCGGGACAAGTGTATAACTCAATCCACCAACATGTCTCTCCGCCACACATCGCCAATATGGGCGCACCTCCTAAGCTTGATCCAAAAGACTTTCCTAATTGGCAATATGCTATGCGATCACACATGTCTAGTTGTTGTGTTTTCTTGATTGACATTCTAGAGCAAGGCTTCTATCCTCAAGACCCACTCAACATGACTTCAATGGAGAAGGCCAATCATCAACTCAACGCCACCGCCATGCACATGATCCAAACGGCCGCCGGCCCTACTTATACCACTCATATCCGGATGTGCAAGACGGCAAAGCAATGTTGGGATAAACTCCATAACTTGTTCTTGGGGAATGAAACATTCAACTTTCCAAGTATGAAGCGGTTCAAGACGAAGCCGATGAGTTCGTGATGAATGAGGATGAGACACCTGAAGATCTCTATCGAAGGCTCACCGCTCTTTCCATCACCTTGAATGATTTTGGCTTCGAGAAGTTTGAAGATAATTGGATCAAGCGCAAGTTTCTGAAGGCAATCACTCCCTGAAATCAAGGCTTGGCTCAAACCATTCGATCAAGACCGGACTTCTCAACACTTGATTCCAACACCGTGCTCAACGAGTTTGTATCCATTGGAATGGTGGTCAAGAGCTCCATTCATGCTCATGCTCGGCAAAGAGGACTTGCGGGACACTCTCCAAATGTTGCTTTGAAGTCCACGGCCATCACTAGTGAAGAAGAGTATGAACATGGAGTTGAAGAGGAGGATTCGGAGGACGTCAAGCAAGAATATTATGAGCACATGGCCCTTGCTTCAAGAGCCTTTTGGGGCAACCATTCCAAGAGATCTTCGTCAAGACCTTTTGCTAAGAAGAACTTCGTTGCAAGACCAAGAGGAGACCGTCCAAAGACTTGCTATAATTGTAGTAATCTCAATCACTACATTGCCGATTGTCCTTGGGAGAATCGAGAGGACCACAATGGCAAGCTTGTGAGAAAAGACAAGTCCAAGGGCATCGGCAACAAGAACTACGTGAAGAAGAGGGTAGTCAATGCCTTGTGTGTTCAAGATAGAAAAGTTTTGGAAGAATACATGTCCGGTGATGAAGATGAAGTTGAAGTTGGAGCTACCGCTCGCATTGCCATAGCTACACCTTCCTCTACACCGTCATCCCTATTTGAATCCCCCAATGAGAATGAGACCATTCCCTACACATGTCTCATGGCAAAAGCCACCTCGGTAACTCCTTCTACCAAACCTATTACCTCTACACCTCCTTCCTTAATGGATTGTGTAGAGAATGTTGTGAAGGAGCCCCAAAGTCCAAATGAGGTGGACTTATGGCTAGCTAATCTTAAGGGAGAAGATAAAGTGAATGTTGATGCTCTTTTGGAGCAACTTGAGGAAACTAACTCTCTTGTAGATCAAAAGGAGGAGATCATTTCGGGCATGGCAAACCGTGAGGTTGACTATGCTAATGAGATAGCGGATTTCTCTATCGCTCTTGAAAAAGAGCAAACTCGTAGAAGGTTGTGGCGCCCTGACCTGACTGCTATACAGTGATGCTGAGTGTCACCGGTTAAGCGATACAACCGGAGGTTATGGGTTTACCAACCCCGGCCAAAACCTTTGGCAGGCGTTGCTCGGAATTGATCACCGGCAACGCAACACCCCGATTGATGCCTTAACACAGGCTCAACTATCAATGCATAATAGAGAGATCAAGACTTGTGGAACAACTGGCACATCACAGACTCTACGACTCAAATCATTATAATTCAACTCTTATACTAGAGAAAGATAGCAAAGGACAACCAGAGGTCACAGACCCAACATTACAACAAGCGGAAGCAAACTAGGTTGTTCTAAACAACAAGAACCAAATTATGGCCTAAGAGGCCTGCAGATAAACATCCAAGCGCCAGCTGTTCCGGGATGTCCCAAGCTGCCACCTGGGAACCCCAGACTACTCGTCGACGTCCACAAAGAACCCACCGTCGAGGGCGGTGAAGTCCTCCTCTGAAACAAAACAAACGACGTTGAGTTCGACGAACTCGCAAGATTATATATAGAGCTTTAGCTCGATGAGGCTTTCAAAGTTTTATGGCTGTTTTGCATAAAGCTGATTTTATTTAAGAAAACATAACTCAGAGGCATCGACTAATCAGAGTATTTTTAAAAGGGGTAAGAGATGACTCTTTTCTTTGATCACCTTTCTCAACATCTACCAACATCAACCACTGTACCTGTTCATCAAAGGCACCTCCCCGAATCACCCTCGAGGAAGTCAACCTTGCATTCGTGAGTGGTACCTCTAGTACCCAGTTTTTAATCATTCCGTTAAAATTATTCTATGATCACTGAATCCGTCACCAAGTCGTCCAGAACCGCGGACACGGCTTTTCGAAAAGATTTATCCCTACAGGGGTGTACAATGTGAAAGTCGCCAGGTTCCCGAGGGACCTCCCAGCTTCTTATCCATGCGTACCGTCCGGCCCATTGCCTAGCTCTTAGCTCTCTTCCGGGGAAAGCCGGCTGGGTGGGAGCGGCTACAACCTTTACCTCGCTTAAGACTAACCCAGGATCATCAGTGGCGGTAGGACAAGAGGTACCTCCAGCACCCTGTCCCGCGGCCACTTATTTTCCTGACACCACCATCCTCATCTCAGTCTTCGCCACCATCTCAACGCATGCGCAAATGGAAAGCCAAACTAGAGGACCCTCGGCTAGTCCGCCACAAGTTAGTCGGTCGACGAGGTTCCATATGCCCACGCATGGTTGCACGCTCATCTTGGCTCGTAGGCGAGAACTCGCATCTAGGCGGCGAGAACGAGACAACCCACCACATCCCATGTGGCCTCTCATCCCCACCTTTAAGCATTTTATTAACCGTGACCACAATTCTCCACCATCATTCTCATCTCATCACCTGTTTCCAACATGAAGTAACCATCGCACCGCTATGCAAGTACTAAGCATGGCTAAGCATCAACATAGCATAGTAGATATCTCGGGCCAACAATACAAACCTATGGATATAGGAGGGAAACAGGTAAATGGCATAGGGAACTTAATGCAACTATAGGATACTCTAATCCAAGTAAATTGACATTTGGAACCGCATGCAATATTATAGTGGAGAAAATATTTGTGGAAAATAGGATAAGACATGCTCAGAGGGGGATTACGCTTGCCTTGTTGTGCGGAGGAGTCAAACTGCTCGTCGGAGTAATGATGCTCAACTCCGAACTCGTGATCTACCGGAGAGCAAACAACACCGGAAAGCAAAAACAACAATCAACACATGGCAATTGTGCAATGCATACAAAGATGATGATATGACATCTTAAATGCACCATAAAAGCTTTGAACATGATCAACAAGTTAAATGGGGTCCCCATTATATTATTTGCATTATTTGGAATAACCCCATATTAAAACTTAATGATTCTAGTGCTCCTAAAAGTACATTATTGTAGTTGTGATCAATTATGCATGATGATGATGATTTTGGGTGATTCATATTTTTCTGAACATTTTGGTATAAGGAACACATTTTTCGGATGCCCCGATTAAAAGTTATTAATTTTAGAATTTCCTCTTTTAATTGTTTACTTTTAATTATTTTAATTCCAACGATAAATAAATTAGTTACTCGACTCGAGGAAGGAGATGGACATGCTGGAATCATCGTAGTTCGATAACCCTAATCGCGAGAGGGGGAGCGGGGATCATACACTACGAGGGGGAAATAGAAAAACAACCAGGGAAAAAAAAAGACAGAGCAGCCGGCCTGTGGCCCGGTTGGGCCGGCTGGCAGGCCGGCTTGGCTCCAGAGCCCACTGGTCTCCAGCCCGGTTTGGGCTGGCTCTGAGGCCGGCTAAGGGCCCAAGAGGAACGGCCTTGGGGCCGGTTCAGCCGGGTGCACGACCGGGCGTGCAAGCTCGTCGAGCTACGGCGACGGGGAGCGACGGCCACGGTGCTCCGGCGAGGTGAGAGCGAGGGGGAAGGGGTGCGGTGGACTCAGGGGCTCACCCAAGCGTGCAGCGGTGCAAGAGGGGGCGGAGATGGCGCGGTGGCGACGAATTCGAGCGTGGCGGAGCTCGGTCGGCCGCGGGGAGACGAGGTCGGTGCGGGCGAGTCCGGCCAGCCCGGCTCGATTCCTTCCGCGTGGAGGAGCAGCACGGCGAGGCGGACCTCGTGGGCCTGCGCGATTCATCGGGGCGGTCTCAGTCGATGGCGACGACGACGTCAACGGCGAGCTCGGTCCGGCCGTGGTGGGGAAAGAAGGAGAGAGAACGGGAGGAAGCTCGGGGCTCGATCTAGGTTTGGGGGAGGTGCAGGGCGTCCTGGGGACCTCCTTCTCGAGCAGCAAAGCGCGGCAGGGGCCCCGTCATCGTCGTGTCATCCAGGGCGCGCGGCGGGTGCGGTCGAGCACGGACATCTCCTGCGGTCGCTACAGAGAAGATGACCACTTCGCAAAAAGCCCCCTGGCCAAAATATTTCAATCACAGATTAGTCCTTCTGTTTCTTTTAAAAACTCCAGCAGCTTCGGCGATTTTATTTAGGGCACTTAAACCATTAGAAAAATATGAGAAAATTTGGGGAGCCTCCCCATATTGATTAGAAGCTACACAAAAATTGGCGATTGAAAATAAATTAGTTTGAACCACATTTGCTTATAGGGTTCGTTTGAGGCATTTTGTTAAATTCAAAAAGGTTGCTCCTTTGGAAAGTTATAGCAATTGCGAAAATATATTTTCAGAGCTCTTGGAACTTCCTTGACAAATATAAGCTGTCAAGTGAAATTGTCTTGCAAGTTTAAATTATCTCATTGATTTGAATTTGTAAGTGAACCCGTTTGGCATTTGTTTTTAAATGGTGCCAAAACCATTTGTGGGTTGTTTAGCAAGTTACATTTGGATGCCATGATGCAATGCAACACAAAAGCGGAAATTTTAATCGGGTTTTTAGGTTTCCAAACTTTGGGCTGCTACAAAGGTCTCTTGAGGAGGCCCTATCTAATTCCGAGGAATCCTATGCTATTGACATGTCTAGAGTTAAAAAGGATCATGAACATGCTCTTGCTACTTCTAAAGTCTATAAGAATGAGAAGCTTGAGCTAGGCATTGAACATGCTAGACTTGAGAAGGAAAACAAGAGACTTGATGAGGAACTCAAAACCCTCAAAGAGTCTTTTGCCAAACTTGAGAAGTCTCATGATCAATTCCTAGGTCAACAAGTGAAAGAAGTTATTGCATCCACATCAAATGAAATTGTTGCTAAATCTATTATTTGTTGTGAGCATGCTAACCTTGTTGAAGAGAATGCTAAGTTGAAATCTCAACTTGAGAAGGGCATTATGGCTTGTGCCCAAGGAGAAAAGAACCTCAATGACCTTTTGAGCAATCAAAAGGATCAAATTGGAAAGAAGGACTTGGTTTCTCTACCAAGTCAAAGAAGAAGAACAACAAGAAGAAGAAGCCTTCTCCCTCTTCAAAAGCTATTATCTTTGTGAAGGAGGGGGAGTTGGCTAAAGAGAAGGAGACCAACACCATTGTGGGTGGTGAGGTCACAAGGGACCTTCCTACCCATAATGACTTTGCCGGCAAATATAACCCATCTTATGTTCTTATGAAATCTAAGATGGTCATGTTTATGCTAAATATGTTGGCACTTCTTATGGTGATGATTATCATTGGGCTATTTGGGTTCCAAAGACCCTTGTGACTAACAAGAAAGGACCCATCGAAAAATGGGTACCTAAATCAAGACTTGATTCCTTGTAGGGTGTGGCGTCCGGTGCGGGTCGATGGACGGTGGATAGTGGCGCATCCCAACACATGACCGGACGCATTGACTTGGTGGATGATATTGAACCTCCTCTACCTCAATATTCACGAGTCAAAATTGGTGACAACCGCGAGCTTAAGGTATTGGGACGAGGCAAGGTCGTTGTTGCTAGAGAGTCTCTATCAAGAATGTACTTGTCGTTGAGTCCCTTGGTTACAACTTACTCTCCGTCTATCAACTTACTAAAAGTGGTTATGGGTGTTATTTTGATGACGAGAGTGTGATCATCACCGTGAAGGGATCTCTTAAAGTAGTCTTTGTTGGACATGTCGAGTACGGCATGTATGTGCTTGATTTCTCGAAAGAGAGCATGTCGGCCGCGACTTGTCTAATGGCTAAAGTTGATGTGGGTTGGCTTTGGCACCGCCGACTAGCCCACACCAATATGAGAACACTCCATGATCTTCAAAGTGGTGATCACATTCTTGGACTAACCGATATTAAGTTTTCCAAAGATCGTGTGTGTAGATCATGCGTTCTAGGAAAGCAACATGGAGAAGCCCATCCACCAAAGACGAAGATTACCACCGACAAGATTCTTGAGCTCATTCATTTGGACCTATTTGGTCCATTATCTTATGATAGTCTTGGTGGGAAGAAGTATTGCTTGGTGATTGTTGATGACTATTCAAGATACACATGGGTCTATTTCTTCAAGAAGAAGAGTGAGACTCAACAAAGAGTCATTGACTTCATCAACATGGCTCAACGTCAATATCAAGAGAAGATCATGACAATTCGAAGTGATAATGGGTCCGAATTCAAGAACTACACCGTGGAGGGGTTTCTTAGTGAAGAGGGTATTGCTCATCAATATTCCACTCCATACACCCCTCAACAAAATGGTGTTGCGGAGAGGAAGAACCGGACTCTTATGGATGCGGCTAGGACCATGATTGCGGAGTATGCTTCTCCGTTAACTTTTGGGCCGAAGCCATCTCCACCGCTTGTCATGCAACAAATCGGTTATATCTCCGCAAGCTATTGAACAAGACCCCATATGAGATTCTTCTTGGGAAGAAACCGGATCTTTCTTATTTTCGTGTCTTTGGATGCAAGTGCTTCATTCGCAAGAAAGGTAACCGGTTATCTAAGTTTGAGACTAGATCTATAGAGGGCATCTTTGTTGGTTACTCCACAAACTCTCACGGCTATAGAGTCTACAACAAGACCACCGGTCAAGTTGAAGAATCTAGTGACGTGAAGTTTGATGAGGATAATGGCTCCCAAGTGGGGCAAGTTGATCCTAATGTTGTAGGTGATGTACCTATGGAGCTCGCTCTAAGAAGGATGGCAATTGGGGACATTCGTCCCATTGAAGAGGATCCTCCTCAAGTTCAAGATCCTCCTCGAGCTCCTCCTCAAGTCATACCATCACCAACTCAAGATCCTCCCCGTAACCAAGAACAAACTCCGAGCCCTCAAACAAGTGAGCAAGGTCAAGAACAAGATCAACCTAGTGGTTCCTCTCCACAACTTGATGTTCAAGACCAAGCTCTAGATGGTGCACACGACAATGATCAAGAACAAGATCAAGGTGGTCCACATCAAGATCAAGCTCAAGATCAAAACAATGCACATGACTCCGATGATGAAGGAAATGATCAAGTCATCTCTCAAGAAACTTCGGAGGAGACCAAGAAGAGAAGAGAATTGCGAAGAGAGCAAAAATTAACTCGCTTAGAGCATACATTGGACAAAGTTCTTGGAGGTGTCCAAAGCAAGGTCGTCACAAGAAAACAATTGGCAAGCTTTAGCACCAACCATGCTTTTGTGTCCTTCATCGAGCCCAAGAAGGTGTATGAAGCTCTTGAAGATCATGATTGGATTGATGCCATGCATGAAGAACTCAATAACTTCAAGCGCAACAAGGTGTGGAAGTTGGTGCCAAGGCCAAATGGGTGCAAGAACGTCATCGGCACCAATGGGTCTTCAAGAACAAGCAAGATTCGAACGGCATTGTCATTCGAAACAAGGCAAGATTGGTGGCACAAGGCTACTCTCAAGTCGAAGGTGTTGACTTCGGTGAAACCTATGCCCCCGTTGCTCGTCTTGAATCTATTCGCATCTTGCTTGCATATGCATCTCATCATAACTTTAAATTGCAACAAATGGATGTTAAAAGTGCTTTCCTTAATGGTCCTATTAATGAGTTGGTATATGTTAAGCAACCTCCCGGGTTTGAGGATCCCAACCATCCGGACCATGTTTACAAGCTCGACAAGGCGCTCTATGGCCTTAAACAAGCCCCACGTGCGTGGTATGAGCACCTTCGAGAGTTTCTTGTAGACCGTGGATTCCAAGTTGGTGTTATTGACCCCACCCTCTTTACCAAGAAGGTGGGTGGCAATCTTTTCATATGCCAACTCTATGTAGATGACATCATTTTTGGTTCTACTAACAATGCTTTCAATGATGAGTTTGCAAAGCTAATGACAAGCAAATTTGAGATGTCCATGATGGGGGAGTTGAAGTACTTCCTAGGATTTGAAGTGAAGCAATATAGGGAAGGTACCTTCATCAATCAAGCCAAATATACCCAAGACATGCTCAAGAGGTTCACGATGACGGAGCTCAAACCTTACAAGACACCCATGTCCACCTCCGTCGACCTCCACACCGACACCGAGGGTAACGATGTCGATCAAAAACTCTATCGCTCTATGATTGGCTCTTTGCTTTATCTTTGTGCATCTAGACCGGATATTATGTTTAGTGTGGGTAAGTGTGCAAGGTATCAAGCGGCTCCCAAAGAGAGCCACTTAGTGGCGGTTAAGCGCATCTTTCGATATTTGCTTCATACCCCAAACTTTGGTCTTTGGTATCCCAAGGGTTCAAGCTTTCATCTCATGGGTACTCGGATGCGGATTATGCCGGAGAGAAGAAGGATAGGAAGTCTACATCCGGGAGTTGTCAATTTCTTGGCCGCTCCTTGGTGTGTTGGTCTTCCAAGAAGCAAAATTGTGTTGCTCTCTCCACCACCGAAGCCGAGTACATCTCCGCCGCAAGTTGTTGTGCTCAACTCTTATGGATGGTGCAAACTATGAAGGATTATGGTATTATCTTCTCCAAGGTGCCCCTCTTGTGCGATAATGAAAGTGCTATCAAGATCGCCCACAACCCCGTGCAACATGCCAAGACGAAGCATATTGAAGTTCGTCATCATTTCATCCGGGAGCATGTGGAGAGGGGCAACATTGACCTTTCTTTTGTAGGAACCAAGGATCAACTTGCGGATATATTCACAAGGCCCTTGATGAACCAAGATTTCGAGAGTTGAGGAATGAACTAAATGTCATTGATGCGAGCAACTTTGCTTGACCGCCTTGCACAAGTACCCATAGTAGACATCGTAACTAGTTTAGATGCATGCATGGACATAGGGGGAGTGTAGCTCAACTCATGAGTCAACACTACTTCTATTATGCGCACATAGACAATTCGTGCTTCATTTGGTCACTCCGGTGACAAATTGTGCTTAAACGATGAGTATTGGCCTTGAACCCAAGATATATCTTCGCGGTTTTGGGTTGATAATTGCTCATACATGGTGGCCTAGGCCACCGCCCTCCTCCTTATGAGGAGTTGGTTTTATTTGGATCTTATTTGGTGTTTTAGACTCTTTTTGGGGAGAGAACTCAAGCTTGGGTCTTCAAGTTTGGTTTTTGCAAACTTGAGTTTCTTCTCCTTCCTCAGCTACTTGTCTATCCCAAGCCAACACTCTTTCTTAAAACAGCCCTCTCTCTCTCTAAAAATGCCTTTTTCATGCTCTTGGTTGTTTGGATGGTCGGAAACGGCGGTCAAATCGGCTTAGGGGCTCATTTTTGAGCCCTAGCTGCTTTTTCCCCAGGCGCCGGTACTACCGGGCACCCTGGCGGTACTACCGCTGCGCGTGCTTCACAGCACTGTGCAGCGCGGTATCGCCACGGTGCCTGTTTTTACCGGGACCGGTACTACCGCTGGATGGAGCGGTAGTACCGCTCGCGGAGTTTGGACAGGATAAGGCTCGGGGTGACTCGTTTTTGAGGGTTCCTCCCTCATTCGTTTCTTCCCCAACCCTTCCCTCCCACTCCGCCGCCGCCGGCCACTCCTCCGCCGGGAAGGAGCTCTCCCAGGCTTGGATCTTCAACCTCCACGCCCCGGGACGCCTCCTGCATCTCTCCTCCTCCTCGATCCTCTGCCATGAGTTCCGGTATGCCCTATCCCTCTCTCTCATCTAGTTGATGGATAGAGATGAAATTAGTGGTGTTCCTCTTGGATTCGTGGTAGATTGAGTAGGTAGAGATGTGTATTTGTGGATCTAGAACCTTGTCTATAAATTTGTTGCGAAATTTGTGGCTAGTTTGAAAGTTCCTCTTCCTAGATTTAGAGGAGTAACCCTAGATAATGTTAGTGCTTTTTAAGCCATAATATTACCTCTTGTTACATCTCCAACACTAGATTTGGCACTCTCCCTCTAGTTTTAATTTCATACAATTTTGTAGACATGTGCTCTTTTTCTCCAAAATAATGAAATGGTGCATTCTTACCTATGTGCTTGCCCCTCCCATGCTATTCACAGGTAGTGCGTCTCGTGGTCGCACCAAGTCTGTCGGGCGCAAGAAACCAAGGACCGATGGTGCTGATGAGGTCAAGATGAGATTGATGGGGTTCCCGTGACTCGCCGGAGGTTTCCACCTCCGGAGAAGACCTTGCCCAAGAGGACCAAGACTGCTAGTCAATGTCGGACAAGGATTTTGCGGTCAAGCGGGCTGTCAATTGCTATGTGATTGAGAGGATGGATCAAATTCCCTCCATTCGGGGCAACAATCCTTTCTTTCACAACAAGTTCCAAGAACAATGCTACATGAGATCTTGTTGAAGAAGCCGGTGGAGAACCATGTGGAGCAACACTTCATCAATATGGATCACATGAGGGACAAGATTGATTACTTTGGAGAAGCCTTGATATTTGCGAAGAGTTTGGGCTTTACCCATGATGGAGTTGGAACAAGATTTTGATGAGAAGCTTGTGGCTCAGTTTCTAGCCACCGTTCACTTTGGCAATGAGACGGAGCGCACCATCACATGGATGACAAAGGAGAAGAAGTTTGAAGAGAAGTGGTCTGCAATTGCTCAGATGCTTGGTTATGAGGAGTTTGGTTCCGTCCTCTACGAGGACTTTGATGATACTCACTTCCGTGTACATCATACGGGGGTGCAGGCTGCAGAAGTTGAGAAGCTTTGCCTTTATATGACCCGGAGAGCGCTGAGAAGTGGAAGGTTGGCAAGTCAAAGGGACTCTTTCCCACTTGGGACATCATGCACAGGATTTATCGCGAGACCATCAACCCAAAGGTGGGCAACATTGATGAAATTCATGGGTATCTCAAGAATCTAATGCTCCTCACAAGGGAGATGCAAGGCAAAGGGAAGAAGTTGGATGTCATGGATTTCATTTGGCATGAACTTTGGGAGGTCATTATCAAGAAGAAGAACATCGCTTTTGCTCCTCTCATCATGCGTATCATCATTTGGAAGTGGGTTGAGGAGAACGATGTTGCGGAGCTTGGGGATGCGGAGGATTGGATCCCCACAAGAGTAAGCGGCTCCTTGTTAAGCCCCATCCGAAGAAGAAGAGCAAAGAAGTTGTGGATGAAGCCGGTCCCTCTCACACTAAGAAGGAAGGGCCTTTCCTTTGGATGGCTACTTCTATGAAGAAGCTCTTCAAGCTGACCAAGAAAGTTGAGAGGAACCAATATGATGTCTATGAGAGCACGATGAAGGCTCGCCAAGCTGAAATTGCTCACCGTCGTGCTCAAGGAGAACAAGTGCAGTCCGGTTCGGAGAAGAACATCACTCCATGGGAGGAGTGGCAAGCTCAGGACAGTGCAGGGCAGGTGATCACTTGGGCAGATTATGAAGAAGATGAAGTCACCTCTCAGCAGCCTCCGTTCGGTTTCGAGTGACCCATGGGGCGTTAGCATCGGTCTTTCCCTTTTTGGTGTCTCGATGCCAAAGGGGGAGAGATATCTAGTAGCTCGTACGGGGTTTCGCAAGGGTTGTGTGTCACAAGCTTGTTCTTTATTCGTTTGTTTCTCTATGCTTGTGAACACTTTTATTTTCAGTTGTGGATCTCTCCATGTGGTGTAAGACATGTGAACCTTAATTGCTTAGCTTATGTTTATCTTTGTTCATGTCTTATTCTTTGTTGCAAGCTCTTTATCTATATTATTTGCAAAGTTTGCAAAAGCTAGGGGGAGCATTGATCCTAGGTTGTGTGCGTTTGTGCATTCAAAAGCATTTCATGAATAATGCACATGTCTAGGGGGAGCTCCGTCTATCTTTTACAAATCTTTTGCCTTGCGATAATTGTGTTGTCATCTAACGCCAAAAAGGGGGAGATTGAAAGTGCATCTTCCCTAGATGATGTTTTGGTGTTAGTGATAACACAATTATGTATCTAACGATGTTTTTTGAGCTTCCAGGGATTATTGTTATAAGCGTCATCGAATAGAGCTTGCAATTTGTCTTAGCAGTTTTCTGCTCCAGGCAGCGGTAGTACCGCCAGGAGGGGCGGTAGTACCGCTGCGCAGTTCTTCCTCGCAAGCTCTGCCAGCTACCGCTGGCGGTACCACTGGAGGTACCGCCGTTTTTCAGCTTCTGTCTCCTTCAGCGGTAGCTCCAGCGGTACCGGGACGGTAGTACCGCCAGCCCCACGGCTGTACCGCCAGTCCCAGCGGTGGTACCGCTGCGTGCATTTCCAGTGCGCTGCAGAGGTTCCAGCTACCGCCGTGGTACCGCCCGAGGTACCGCTGTTTTGCACCGTCTGTTTCATCGAGCGGTAGCTGCGGCGGTACCGCGGCGGTAGTACCGCTGGGCAGCGGTGGTACCGCTGCCTCCAGCGGTAGTACCGCTTTGAAGACAGGCGCGCGTTCCAGCAAATCTAGTCGTTTGGTTTGAAGACGAAGGAAGGCAGCGGTAGTACCGCTGCCCCCAGCGGTAGTACCGCCGCGGGAATTTGGCTGCGCAACGGCCACTTTTGGAGGAGCTATTTAAAGAGGTCTTCTTCCTCACTTGAAGACTAAGTTTTCCTACGCTCTCTCTCCTCCATTGTTGAAAGCTTCAACCTTCTAAGATCTCCCACTCCAACCACCCAAACCTCTTGATACTTTGTGGAGTGAATGAGGAGGTCTAGATCTACATCTCCACCGAAGGAATTTCAAATCCCCCCACACTATCCGTGTGGAACTTGCATCTTGGGTTGCTTGTAACTCGAGGTGCCTTTGTGAGTCTCGGAGGAAGTCCGAGGCATTGTTGGAAGGCTCCAACTCATTGTGGAGTTCCCCAACCTTTGTGTACCGGCTTGGTCAACGCCATCAAGGTGACCTCATAGTGGAAGAGCCAAACCCCCACGGGTAAAGCTCACGGAGAATAGAGTGAGCACATCCGTGCTATTGGAGCGCCTAGGTGGCTCCACACTCCTCCAACGTAGACGTACTTCCCTTGGGAAGGAACTACGGGAAACATCTCCGTGTCTCCACTTTGCGGTTATTTCTATCCTTTACTTGTTGCTTCCGCTACGTTATTTACCTTGCTTGTATCACATAGGTTGCTATCACCTAGTGCACATCTAGTCAACCTTGTTATACTTTGCTCAAGCCCTAATTAATCGAAAAAGAATTAAAATTTGGTAGTCGCCTAATCACCCCCCCCCCCTCTAGTCGACATATCGATCTTTCAGCGGGCTCGCTCTTTGTCCGAAGCGAACCACTCTGGCGGTGGCTCCCGCATGCCGGTAGGGAGAAAGAGGCTGTCGCGGCGCGCCTCGTATTCCGCGTCCACCACGGCGTGCCAGTACGGCGCCGAGATGGAGTACTTGGGGTCGACCTTCTGCTCCCATGGCATCTCTCTCCATTGCCGGATGATGTAGTTGACTCGCTCTTGCCCGCTGAGCCGCGGCGCCACCGGCACGTTAACGACGTTCGTCACCCACCCCTCCCGTAGGGTGATGTCGTCCTCCAACCAGATGTTGTGGCGGCTGCACAGCCACGCGTTCTCTACCGACAACACGTACGGAAGCGCGTTGGCTGCCTCCTCACGCCACATATCGCGTTGCCACGCCTTGGCCACCTGGTGCTCCTCGTTGCAGCAGCGTTGCTCCAGTTGCTCGCCGTGGCGCTCACGCACGTTCCGCCGAGAGGAAGTCGCGGTGACGGCGAAGCTCGCGTTCCTCCGACGTCTCGTGGCTGCCCACCATGTTGGGCGGTGGATTTGCTGGTGGCGAGAGGGAGTTGCGAGAGGGAGAGGGAGAACAACTTGTTGTGTGGAGAGGAGAGGCGCGCCGCGCCGCGTTTTAAAGACGGCCGGAGGAGCGGGGTTGTGTGACGCGCATTAACGGCGAGCACCGGTTCGCCTGGCACACATTGACACCGACGACGCGTGTGCAGGGCACCACCCGTGGGGAGCCGCAGCAACGTCAATACGTGGACGGCGCTGCTCGACGCGTTGCATCGTTCTGCGACTGGTGGGCGTTATTATGATGTGTGCTGGCATTCGTCGCGCCTTCTCGTCGTCTCGCCATTAATCGGGCGCAACGGCCTGCTGCGCAGCCTGGCCGTGTCTATGACTCGTGGGCCACCCATTTCGGAGGGCATGTCCGACCAGTTCGGGGGTGCCGGACACAAAATGGCTCGACCCGGACACTTAGGGTGCCGTTGTGGGTGTTTTTTTCGTCCGGACCCTAATTATACATTTTGGGCTTAATTGGGGCCGCCGCCGGAGATGCTCTAATGAGACGTAATGAGACGTCCTGATATCATGTTGATCGCCACTTTGTCAATGATCACCGTAAACTCTACAAGGCACGCCCGACAATGCTTGTACTGCCTCGTGCATACTTCAGAGTCTACTTTAGAGAAATGTAGGACTGGTGTCCTCGGTGGATTTTTGTAAACGGAGGCAAAAAATTTTTGCTCTTATTAAATAAGGAGGAGTTTTTTTTCTTATTAAATAAGGAGGAGTTAACAAAGTTCGAGAAACGAAAAGGATGCTAACAAAGGCTGAATACAAACGCGACTACACTTGCCATAAAATAGAGCTCAAATGCTTAGCCCCGTCCATTGCCCAAAGATTCACGTCACTCTTAATATTGATCATAATCATGCTGGTCGTAAAATATTTGTTTCAAAAAACGAGGCATTTCTCTTGTTCCAAGTTACCGAAGAGGTGTTGAGTGAGAACATCGCTTTCCTACGGTGGCCATTAGGAAAAGCAAGCATCATCCACCACTCCTTGGCCGTGTCGAAGTCCACCCTATAACAGGGGTGAAGGTTGTGAAGACCAAGCTCTTGCTAAAGTTAGTGATCAAGCCGGTTATAACTCCGAATTTCATGGGAATACTGGCGAAGGGTTGAATCTCATGCTTCACTAGCGTCATAAAAAATGCAGCATCGTCGGTGTAGAGCGAGGTGCGCAATTTGTCTCTGGCACCCGCACCTCGCTAAGAATGGTCCTCGATGGATTTCTACATTCAGGTGGTGGGAATGTAGTAGAGTTGGCCTATCACGAAGACATCCCTAAAGGCATTGGTCGATGTACTCAACCTTTGCACTGTGATGGCCCGATTCTCACTCCCACGCTAACCCAGGAGGATACCGGGAATTTGTTACCTTGCACTTGCACAGTGGTAGCACACCACACCCAATTATGGGGAGAACTCCAGCTCATGTGCGAGGTACTGGATGATCGATTTGCCAATTCCAAATGCATTCATCCACTTTGATTTAGCTAAAGATGAAAAGTACCTATATGTGATCGCACGGAGCCTTCCTGTTTTGTTGAATCGAAGGGCGAGTTGTGCTTGTCCTTGCTTTACCAAAGAGTGTCTTATAAAAGCTGGTGATGTAGGAGATCTGGATCTGCAATGAAATCCAGGCGCCAGTATGGGCTCTACGCTGCACCATTCCGGTCCCTAAGAGCATCTCCAAGCGGAGCCCCCAAAGCCTCCCCAAACGTCCGGGCGGACAGCCCGGACAGCTTTTGGCCCAAAAAGCTCCACCCAACCGCACCCCCTATGGTCAGCCCAAACGTCCGGGCGGTCCGGCACACCCCAAAGCCAGCCCATATGTAGGGCGGGTTTGGGGCCGTCCGGACGCGCCCGGACGCGTCCGCCACGTCGGACCTGTCAATGCGGGCCTACCCAATTTTTCCCTTAAATCGGACGGAAACCTTGCTTCTTCCTCTTCCTCCTCCGCTCTGTCCAGTTTGGCCGCACCGCTCTGTCCAGTTTGGCCGCACCACTCTGCTCCGCCGCCGGCGACTGGCCGCCGCCGCCGCCCCCAAGTCACAGCGTCCGCGGCCAAGTCCTCTGCGGTCGCCGGAGGTCCGCTCCCGGTATGTTTAGCATCGCCCGACCTCCACCTCGCTCTCATAGTGTTTGTGTAAATGCCGGCACCGGATTTTGATTAAGTGTTCATGCATGTAGCCATGGATTCTTCGTCCGACGAGTATGATTACTCGGCCATGGATGAGTTGGTTTACAAGGAGTTCATCGACGGGTCCAGTGATGAAGAGATGTTTGACGACGGAGACGAGGAGGCCGCCATGTCCATGATGAGCATTCAAGAGGAAATGGAGAAGAAGGAGGAGCATGTTCTCAACTTCAAGGGATCAATTAACGGGCGGATCACCGTGGACCGTGACAGGCTCAAAGGCGCTCGAGATCTATATGACGATTACTTCAAGCGTCCGAAGCCGGTGTTTCATGAGGGGTTTTTCCGACGTCGGTTCCGGATGAGCTCAAGACTATTCGAGCACATACAAGAGAAAGTAACAAAGTATGATGACTATTTCAAGTTGAAGTATGATTGCTGCGGAAAACTATCCTTCTCTCCTATGCAGAAATGCACCACTGCTTTGAGAATGCTTGCGTATGGAAAAGCCGCGGATGCCATAGACGAGTATGTCCGGATGGGAGAGAGTACATGCATCGAGTCTATGGAGCACTTTGCATATGCCGTCGTGAAGGTGTTTGGGCCAAAATATCTGAGAGAACCTAATGTTGAGGACACCGCAAGGCTATTGGCCCTAGGAGAAGCAAGAGGATTTCCTGGCATGCTAGGTTCAGTAGATTGCATGCATTGGCAATGGAAAAACTGTCCAACGGGATTGCGTGGGCAGTACCAAGGTCACAGCAAGGAGGCCACTATTGTACTTGAAGATGTGGCATCTCAAGACTTGTGGATTTGGCATGCTTTTTTTGGCATGCCCGGTTCTCACAACGACATCAATGTGCTTCAGCGCTCTCCCCTGTTCAAGAGGCTCTGTGATGGGGAAGCTCCACCATGCAACTACACCGTCAACGGACACGACTACACCATGGGATACTATCTTGCAGATGTTATATATCCTCAGTGGGCGGCTTTTGTGAAGACTATCAGTAATCCCACTAGTCCCAAAAAATGTGGATTTGCAGCTGCACAGGAGGCTGTTAGGAAAGATGTCGAGAGGGCATTTGGTGTGTTGCAAGCTCGTTGGGGCATAGTCCGTGGAGCCGCAATGATGTGGGATCCGGAGGTTCTATGGCAGGTCATGACTTGTTGTGTAATTTTGCACAACATGATTGTGGAGGATGAGGGAGAAGGGGCAGCTCGCACTGATTTTGAGAAGCCTGGAGAACATGTCCAACTACCTGAACAAGAAGCGGAGCATGTCATGCAATTCCTTGAGATGCATCGACAACTTCGAGATGAAGTAGCGCACACCCAACTACTCAATGATCTGGTGGAGCATATGCATGTCTTCATGGGGAAGGAGTGAATTTTAAGTTGCAATGATTTGTGTCCGAATAATGTGAACTTTTATGTCCGGCTACTTTTATTTGTTTAGATACAATTATGTTGTAATAACGTGATGTGAACTATTTATTTAGACATCAAAACTATCTCTATGATGGACGTGCATGGCTTGCATGTATTTGGGTGTCAATATTTGAACATTGTGGTTGTAGGACACTAGTTTTGGGGGTTGTCCGGTCGGTGTCCGCGGACGCGTCCGGACGCGTCCGCGGACACTATGGGGGCCGAATTTGGGGCCTCCGCTTGGAGATGCTCTAAGGACTCCATTGTGTCATACCGATGGTTTCAAGCTTCCAAGCGTTATGTATCGGGAGGAAGTTTGCCACGCAAAGAATAGATGAACACTATATTTTATCCCAGACGTTGAGGTGGATGTTAAAACTCAAGTATGTCAGGAGTTGAATATTAGGACTCCAACAATGGTGGGACTTAATCGTACTGAACATGTTATCAATCTATTGGGGGAGAATTGTCAATGTCTTGAAAGTTTGGAAATAACATATTTTCTCTATGAGTGGAATCTTTTTGTTGAAGGCTATAATTTATTCAATTCCGGTGTATGTAATGGTTGTTTCCAAAAATCTAAAACAACTATGTAAGGAGATGAACGATGCTATGGCTGCTTTTTGGTGGGGTGATTCTGATGATCAGAAAAATATAAGTTGGTTCGCATGGTGGAGGATGTGTATAAAAAAGAGGGAAATGGGTTTTCATGATCTTCATGCTTTCAATCTTGACATGTTGGCGAATAGAGCGGGAGGCACAATCCAGGATTTTTGTGTGCAAGGGTCCTGGCAGCGAAGTACTGTCCTCATGGGAACCTCCTAAAAGCCAGACCCAATAATGGTTTGTCGTTTGCTTGATAAAGCATTGTGGCGGGTCTACGAACAATCATGTGTGGTCACATTTGGATGGTTGGTTCTAGGGCGAAGATAAATAGTTGGGATGATCATTGGATCCTGAGCAAACGAACAAGATATTTACTTCAAGGGGGTCAATTACTTTAAAAATATTGTGGCAAGATCTTATTGACCCAATTACAGGAAGATGGATGGACCCATTATTGGTTACAACTTTTTGTACATTGAAATAGAAAGAATTTTGCGTAATCCGGTGAGTGAACGTATGCCTGAAGATTTATAGCTTGGCACAAAACTAAATATTTTAGTTTATATGTCTGTTCTGCCCACTATGTCGGATGGGAACATCAATTTGGGGCGTGGACCAGACGAGAAGATGGGCATGGCGCGTCGTGTGTGAATCCTCTATGGGAGGTGGTTTGGAACCTCAACGTCCCAAGCAAGGTGAAGATGTTCCTTTGAAAACTTTTGCATGGTACTATTCCAGGAATGGCCGTTGTGGCTTCTAGACATATCTGAGTTCGTGTCCAATCTCTAGTTTGCAAGTCTGGCCCGAAGGATATCAAACACCTGATGTTCACCTTTGAACATGCACATGATGTATTTAAAGCTCTTGGTTTGTTTGATTCAATCAAACATGTTCCGAATATTGAAAGATCAGGGTCTATGGTGTTGGAGTAAACCCTTTGTTGTCGGAAAAGGAAGTCGCTAGTTTTAGGAAGTTAGGGTTTTATGAATCTATTTCAATTGGTGCATGGTATATATGGCTGGTGAAGGGTGAACAAGTTCGGCCTTCTTGATTCAAGCTCTCATGACAAATTATGGTGTGGCTACTCCAGGTACTCCGCCTGCAAGGAGTCCTCCTCGTCGGCAAAACGGATGTGGACTAGTGGAAAAATATCTTGAAAATGCTTAGGGAGCAATTCATAGTAATTAGTCAAAAAATAATTTAAATCAAGTGGAACAAAAGAGTGCTCGTGGTACATTACAGGACTAACACAATGACTTGAAAGTTTGGGTGAAATAATTAGCAAGCACGTATGGAACAAGCTTTTAAGCATGTGAGGCCAAATATCTAAAGCTAATTGGCGTAAGTTTAAATTGAATAATTCAAGATTACCAATGAGACGGGAAAATAAGATTGTTAGTGGGGCGCAAGCTTCCTATTAGCAAAACAGATAATTAAAAAAATGAACACAAACCAAACATAGAAAAGAAACTACACAATGATGTGTAGAAAACAAAAATCTGGCAAAAAAATGTAGGTGTTCTTTAAAGTATTCCAATAACCTATTATTAGTAAGAAAAAACTTCTTAAAACTGCTAGTGGAACATAGACTATACTAACTAAAAGGTTAAAACCAGATACACACTCAACTAGAAACATCTAGAAAGGATTAAAAAAGAAAAGAAAAGTAGAGAGAGGGAGAGAGACAAAACAAACAAAGAAAAAGAGACAGTACGTAACACGAACGTGCAGGACCCCTGCAACTCCATCACAATAGCTCTCTTTTTTGTACAGTTAGTAAAATCGTGGTAAATCGAACCCGGACGATATGATCCTGATACACCATTGAACGATGCGTCAGGGCGGTTAATATCTATTCCAGCAGAAGAACTAATTCGGTGGGAGCTTTTGAAAATCATTTTGTTCTGCTGTTTTATTGCACCACTGCGACGTACTAATACAGGTAAAAGTCTAAGATCTGATGATCTAACAACAGCTTTCAAATCTCAGTCACTGCCGACATGCCTTTCACTCATGATTTAAGCTTTAGGCCTTCCGGCTTTACCGCAATACTACGACTGGTTTAGGTGACTAGGCTTAAAGATTTCGATTGATGCTCTCGTAGCTTTGCATCATATCTAAGTGCCGACATGAGGAAGGACAGTGTACCAGCAGCCACGTGTCCTGGATCGAGTACTCGGTTGTATTATTTCCACGGTAGCCAAAATTTAAAGTTGGCAAGAGCCAAGAAGCAGACATTCGGCAAGCACGAAGAGTAGTGGTCGGCCGAGATCCACATCTAACCCTTTTGTCTACCGCCAAACATTTGAGCGGTAGGTTTGCACATGGTACCGCCGGGTGATCTGGCGGTAGCCTTGTACATGGTACCGTTCCGGCGGTAGAGTTAATCGTGGTACCGTAAAAATGACACCGGCGGTTTTACACCTAACCGTACCGCCAATATGTTGAGCGGTACTAAAAAGAGTTAGATCCAATTAAAAATTTGAAGACAATTCATTTCATGTTAAAGTTTTGCATAAGGGTTAGATTTGGTCGATTTGCCGCAGAGATTCCATTAAACAAAAGCTACCCCTGCCCTGCTAGCTGCCGCTGCCTGCTGCCCTCTGCACTAGGCCGTGTCGTCGTGCTCCGGTATCCTATGCGTGCCCGTGCCTCTCTCCTGCTCTGTTCTCTCATATCTACGGTATAGATCAACACAGTATTGTGAGAATACAAAATATTGTTCCATCAGTACGCTATTAATTTGTTTGTTTCGATTTCTTGATGTCTGTAGCCTACCCCAGAGACAGAGAGGATCTAGTACTAGTAAATTAGTAACAGGTAAGTGTGATGACCTTTTTTACTATTTAAAGAGAAATCTTGATTACTTTTGTTTCCGCTATTTCACATTTATCAAATCTTTTGGAAATTTCACAATCTTCTTTCTACAAGCACGCGTGAACATTTTACAGGCCAAGCCAAACTGTGGCATGCATGCATGGCAGCATGGCCCTGCCTGCGCGTAGCTGCAGTACGTTGCAGCCTTTTTTTTTTTTTTGCATTTTCCACTCCATATATTCAAGAACGAAACACATACAAAGTACATGGATCAAACACAGAAAAAGAAGAACAGAACGAAGGGGAAAAAGGACACGCACGAAGATCAGCAACATCGCCGTCGTCGAAGACGAAGGCCGCCACCCGCCATCTCGCCACTGCCAGGGAGAATTTAACCCTATGAGAGACGCCGCCAAGCTTCTCCGCCGCGCCGCGACGGATCTTTAGTCGATGAACGACCCGGGCAGACGGCCCCCTGCACCAGCACCACCACCTTGCCGCGGCCACCTTCAACCTCGACCGAGCGCGAAGCCGCGAAGCCCGCCTGGCCCTGACACCCACCCGCCAGATCCGCCGCCAGCACGGATCCGGCGGCAGGCAGAAGAACTCGAGCGGCGCGCCGGCCCTGGAGCTCCCGCAAGTCGTGCGCGGAGACACCGCACCCGTAGGAGCCGCATCGCCGGAGAAGCCCGCGCCGACACCAAACCCACCACCAGCCGCCCCTCCTCCTGAGCGCCGCCGGTGAGAACTTCCCCCTATCCTACCATATATACACGCCGGAGCCGGGGATCCATCACCCTCCCGCCGCCGAAGCGGCCGGCGGAGGGGAAGGATCCCGCGGCTCAGCGGCGGCGCGAGGTGGATCGGCGAAGGCGCTCCAAAAATCGCCCCCTCTCAGCTACAGAGGCGGTGAGAGGATAAGCGCGTCAGTACGTTGCAGCCTTGCAGTTGCAGGCATGAGGCGTGCCTCCTGCACTGGGCCACGCAATACGACTATACGAGCACAGTTTTTACTGGCGTCGGGCTCCATGCGTGACTTTGCCAAACATGAAGTCACCTGACTTTGGGTCACTGGCCAGTGAGATCCACCTTGTGTAGGGACCACATGTCAGTGAGACAACGTCACCACAAAGTCAGCCACACAGCGTCAGCAAATCTCAATCGCCATGCGTAGGGGGCAAATTTGACGAGTTTTTACTGGCATCAGATCGTGAAATATTTTGAAATTGGATCCATTTGGTGAGATGATTTTAAAAAATGGTCAAATTCATCAAATTTTCCTGCGTAGGGTAACATGCCACACACTACCGTTGAGGGCTCTTGTGATGCAAAATGATTCGGTAGATTTTCTAGGACCTTCCTGATTCAAAAGATTTGCGTTAGAATTTTGCATGATTAAAATTCTTAGAATTTTTTATATGAAAAATCTTATATTGTGTAACCGGTGGAGTATATAATTTTTAGGATTGAATTACATAACCTAATTAATCTTTTACACTAGAATTCTTATAATATACACTTCACATGAAAATTTGTTGAGTTGGCGTGGACATGACTCTGCAATCCCGCGTTTTTCCTTTCCCTCGATTCTAAGAGGTGCTTAAGGTTTGCTATGCTTAGAGATTTTCCCTTCTAACCCGTTTAATTGGTAGGATTGGAGTATTTTTTTTCCTAAATTTTTTTTGTTTTATATGGTGTCACACACTTTGTAGACAAAATTCTACTAATATTGTATATTTAAAATCACTTGGCACTTTAATCTTCATTTTCTATTCCTCGATCTATTTCGAGAATCCCGTGAATTAAAAGGCCACCAGTACTAATTGGTAACCGCCTACGTTTGAAATTACTTGGGTCAGTTGCGTCCTAATGAACTTTACTTATTTGTTGCTTATTACTGATTTGTAATGCTTCTCTCGTGTCCGGTAGGAAGCTAAGACACTACATACTCCCTCCGTTCCACATTCACATGTATCTAGATGTATATGGATATGTTTTAATGTGTATGTACACTTATTTCGATTTGTACCTAGCCAACATGTGAGATAGATAAAACATCTTATATTAAAAAACGGAGTGAGTAGTTCTCACTGTGATTTGATCATGAAACACACATGCACAGGTATGGCGAGACAAGCGAGAGAGATAAATGGTACTGCGACCTTTAGTGACACTATAATAATGTGTGACCGATGTATTATACTCTCTCCGTTTTTTATTACCATGCGTCATGAATTTCGTCAAAGTCAAGTTTTTATAAGCTTAACCAATTATATCGAAAAAATCAACATCTATAATAATACCAAATTGATATAATGTAACAAATATATTTTACGATGATTATAATAGTGTCTTTTTATTGTAGATTTTGACATTTATTCCTTATTTTAGTCATAAAGTCTACTTTAACTAAATCCATGACGTAAGGTAATTTTATGCGGCTGGGCTATATGTTGGCGTCCTTGCAAGATAAAACCTAATAGAGGCTTGGAAAATCGAAGCTCGGCTAGTTTCAGACGATTTTGCTTTTGTCACAAGAACATGTAAATTCTCAGGATGTGCCTGCAGATTTTCATGAAGAAATGTGTATATGTGACTGCTACGAGAAATATGGATCTATAATGGAGGTACTAATATATTGTACTCCCTCCGTTCGGAAAAGGATGTCACAAAAATGAACTTTCCGAACGGAGGGAGTAGTATTCATAGTAAAGTTGTCACTTAATGCTATTTTACAATTGTGCAACTTACATTCACATGTGTACATGTGAGATCTTTCTAGAAACTCCGAAATAAGTACACATTACTAGCAAGTAGCAACAGTGGCAATTAAGTTATTAACCACGTACGACTGACGGACTGTGTAGTAGTAATCACACGTCGGCCACAATCCCGAACCTTCGTGCCAAAGCCCTAATAATTAGCTACTCGTAACCTTTGCTTTCCTGGCTATAAATAGCCTCCCACCCTGAGCCTTAAACCTCAACCCAGACCAACACCAGCCTCTCACTCGATCCCTTTCCACTCCCAACACCATCAGGTAGCTAGCAAAGCCATGGCTTTCTCCAAGCCCCTTGCCGTCTTTCTGCTGGCGGTGGCGGCGACGGCGATGTGCGCGGCGGGGCAGCAGGACTGCAGCAGGCACAAGGTGACGGTGCAGAACATCTGCGGGCACGACCTGAACCTGGGCATCGCTCCGGTGGCCGACAGCAAGCTCCTCTTCAGCAACGGGATGCTGCTCCGCCACGGGACGCACCAGTCGTTCGACGTGTGCGCGTGGACGGGGAGCGTGTCGGCGCAGGGCGCGCCGGTGGTCAAGTTCCACCTGGGCCACGAAGGCGGGGCGTACTACGAGGTGACCACCGACCAGGCGAGCGCCGCCATCCACGTCTCCGTCACGCCGCACGGCAACCCGCTGCAGGGCCACTGCCCCACCGCCGGCTGCAACGAGGACAAGTGCTTCGAGCACTCCGTCCCCGGCGGCAACTGCCACGGCGTCTCCGAGATGAAGGTCGTCTACTACCAGAAGCACTAGGTCGTCAACCGCGACGAGCTAGCGCCGGCGTACGGCTAGCTGCTCTGCTCGCTAGTGTTTAGGAATAAGTTCTCTTGCAGCTCGATCGTTGACAGCGTCTCAGCTGCGAGTTAATCATCGTACTAGTACCGTTGTGTCGTGTTGTGTCGTGCGTGTTGTGTCAGATCGAGTCCATGCGTGTTAGCTTGCTCACATGCATGTGTACGTCGTACGCAGTGTTGTACCCTAGTTTGGTGTTTGGTTTGTGCGTTAAGAAAAGTTAATCCAAGTTAAAGTTTGGCCTGCCTCATTGCGCTTTTTCTGCGAGCTGCTTTTAGTTACCCTCGATCCACCGTAAAAGATTTAGATCGTGCTGCAATCCACGGCAGCTAGATGCTACTGTAGAAGCAGAGCATCAGTGCGTGGCTCGGAGCTGCTTTTTACCCATGGATTAAGCCAGGAATAAAGGGTGGAGTTACTTTGTTCTTCTCTCTTTCCTCTCTCTCGAAGTCTCCTCCGTCCCACCTTTTGAGAGTCGTCTACCGACGGCCGGGCCGATCTGCCGTCTGCCTCGCTGGAGTAGCCGGCCGGGGATGGACTATGAGAGGCGTCGGATGTAGGGCTGTACATAGTAGCTTCAATAAAGTTAGATCTAGTTTGTTTAGGCTGTATGCCTGTCTTTGGTGCTATACCGTGTCTTGAAGTAGAGTGCTGGTTCCCATCGGCCGGATCTGGCGCGTGCTGGCCTTGTTGTTCGCCGGTGTGCAGCTCCTGTGGCGGAAGCTGTCGCAAGCGGTGGCGCCGAGGCGAGAGATCTCCGAAAATAAGGCCGTCTTCCCTGTCTTTTCGAGCTTGTCTGGCCTGCCGTTCGGGCGCGGCGAGGCCCAGAGGTGGTGGTGCATCTCATCCAGCTTTCCATGGTGGAAAGTGGTCTTGAGAGGTGCTACTGCAAGCTCTTCTTCGAATAAGCCCATTACTGGCTGCCTGGTTCGAGCCGAGGTGGATTTGCTGCTTCCTGTTGCTGGCCATCGTGGAGATGGCACATGTGGACGGTGGTGGAACTCACTTTGTGCTAGAGTTGGGGAGCAGGGAATCGGCGCTGCTTCCGCGGCAATCTTTGGGAGTTCGCTATCAGCAGCTTTTCGTCCACTGCCTGAGGCAGGTTGGCTGCTGAATCTCATGGCCGGTAGGCGGCCACTCCCACCCTGGTTGACAGCAGTTGCTGGTCCTAGGGATTATTTCAACCTCCAGGCCGTTGTGCCAAGTTGGAGGCCCTCTTGCTCCGATGCGGTGTGCTCCCACTGTAGTGCCCCAAGTGGCCATGTCCCCGGCGGTGCTGCAGCTGATCGCGATCGGATGCATGCGAAGATCGGCGGAGAAGAGCTGGAAGAAGGCCCGGACTTGATTGCTTTCTTTATCTTTGTTCCAGGGTTCTTGGTGCAAAAATTGAGGACTTGGTTGTCTTTTATTTTTCTTTTATGGTCCTCTATGTAATATGTACTCCACCGACAGCGGATTAATGCAGAGCTTCGGGGTCCTTCGCGACCCCTTGTTCCAGTTCAAAAAAAAAAACCATGGATTGTGGAATCTCCAAACGTAAGGAATAACATATACGAAACGACATAATGCTGGCAAGCCTAGTCGGTTCTACTACTCGGCTCATAAAACCGAACACCTAGCTTTAAAAGATGCACTGCTCTGCTCCTGGATGAACTTTGAGTTTGCTAAAACATACTTAAAAATTGCTAATTAATTTTAAAAATTAAATACCGAGTTTTAAAGATCTCGTGGATTGGGCAAACGGTTTAGGCTATAAAACACTTTTGTTGTTCAAAATCAATTTATAGTGAGCTTTCTCTATATGCTTGTTGCTTTATTGTACCAATAATGCTATATTTACGGACAAAACTCTCGCTTTATTGTACCAATAATGCTATATTTACGGACAAAACTCTTAGAGCATCTCCACCGCTCCCAATAGAGCGTTCCGTTAAGTGTCCCGGACAAGTTTTAATGGGAGCGCCGGCACAGATTGTCGCCCTGTTGGGAGCCGCTACACCCACCGGCGCTCCCAATTGGTTTTTTCAAATGTTTTTTGAAACATGAATACAAACGAACCGACAATTTTTCATTGAAGAGTACATTTAAATTTTTTAAGGGAAATTTAACAAACTTATTTTTTTAACTACAACCTAGATGCAGCCCTATATCTAGCGGCACTTCCGGCTTCGGTGTGGGGAACTTGAATGTTGCTGCCTCGCCCCCCACATTGGTCCCTATAGTCGGAGGTGGCCTTGATGAACGTAGATGCATCTCAAGGAACTTTTGCCTGCCTCTGGGTCGCCGTCCTTGCCGAAGTGTGGTGGGGTTTTATCTAGCAGTTGAAGAGGGAAGCCTCGATGGCCGTCTGCATACCCTCCCACTCTGAATCTGGCCAGTCGTCATCGTCGTCCTCATCCTGCGCCGCATCCTCTGGTGTCGGTGCTGGGGCAGGTTCTTGTGCCGGAGCCGGTTCCTGGGCCGGTGCCGCTGCTACGAGAGGCTCGTCATCGAACATTTCGTCGTCCGACGTGAACCACTCCCTAGGTGGCAATGACATGCCGAAAAGGGAGGAAGAAGCTATCGCAACACCTTGTACTCAGCGTCCACCACGGCGTACCAGTATGACGCTAAGATGGAGTACGTAGAAGGGTTCGACCCGCTGCGCCCACAACATGTCCCTCTAGTCCCGCATGATGTAGTCGAGGCACGCCTGCCCGCTGAGCTGCAGCGCCACCGGCATCTTGACGATGCTCGTCACCAACCCGTCCGGTAGGTGACGGCTGTCTGGCACCGGGATGTTGTGGCGGAGGTGGTGCCGTGCCTCCTCCACCGTCAGAGCCAGAGGTGTACGGGAGAGAGCTGGCCTCCCGGGTGCGTACGACGGCAGAGGGTATGGCAGAGGTGGTGGCGCTCAGACGAGGTGGCCTGCTCGGGGCAGCGCGCGAGGAAGCGCTGCTCCTCGCGCAACATCTAGCGGTGCCCCACCTCGCCCATCTGCCGCTCCTCGTGGAGAAGGCGACATTGCTCTAGACGCTCGCGGCGTTGCTCCCCTCTCAGGCCGCGGTCACGGCAAGCCGCACGGTCCACGGACAGTGCCGTGCGGCGAGCCAGCTTCTCGTCGCTCATCGGTCTCCTAGTCATCTTGCGGCGGCCAGGCATGGTGGAGAGGTGATACGTCTCAAACGTATCTATAATTTTTGATGTTCCATGCATGTTTTATATCAATTGCTACATGTTTTATATACACTTTATATCATTTTTATACATTTTCTGGGACTAACCTATTAACAAGATGCCACAGTGCCAGTTCCTGTTTTCTGCTGTTTTTGTATTCCAGAAAAGCTAGTCAGGAAATATTCTCGGAATTGGACGAAACTTCACGGAGGGACCTATTTTATCAGAACACACCTGAAGGTCCAAAGGAGCAACGAAGAGGAGCCAGGAGGGCCCCACACGCACCTAGGGCGCGGGTCCCCCCTGGCGCGCCCTAGGGTGGTGTGGGCCCCTCGGGGGTCTCCAGCCGCCGCCCTTTCGCCTACTTATTCCCCCCGACGCGAAAACCCTAAAAGGATCGACGATTTCTCCAGAAGAGTTCCGTAGCTCCGCCGCCACCAAAAACCCTAATTCGGGGGACAAAAGTCTCTGTTTCGGCACCTTGCCGGGACGGGGAATTGCCCCTGGAGCCATCTCCATCGACGCCACCACCATCTTCATCGCCGTCGCTGCCTCCCATGATGAGGAGGGAGTAGTTCTTCATCGGGGCTGAGGGCTCTACCGGTAGCTATGTGGTTTATCTCTCTCTCCCATGGTGTGATCTTTATGTGATCATGAGCTTTGTAATCTAGTTGAATCCATAGATGTTACTCTTCATTATCTTATATGTTACTCAAGTGGTTTTATTAATGTAAGCTCCGGAGTCACCTTTGTCCCACGGTGCTAAGTTGACAGTGTGCGCCCCGTGTGTGGCTCTTAGGCTAAAGATAACAGGAATACTTATCATGAGTTATTATTTGCGTTGGATGTCTCTATGAAATTGCGGTGTTTGTCTAGTACTATTTAGGGCGCTCAAGTTGACAGTGTGGGCTTCCCTAGATGTGGAATGCGACTTTAAGCTGTGCTGTTATAGCCCTACGCAGTGGATTGGTGTTCGTTGTCCAACGAGAGAATCATTCATAGTAGCATAGTGAAGAGGAAATATCTATGTATTCAATTATATTATTATTGTTGAGAGTGTCCACTAGTGAAAGTATGATCCCTAGGACTTGTTTCCAAGCATTGAAACACCGTTTACAACCAGTTCTGCTACATGTTTGCTTGCTGCCATTTTTATTTCAGATTGCAATTACCACTTATAATCATCCATATTACTTGTATTTTAATATCTCTTCACCGAACTAGTGCACCTATACACCTGACAAGTGTATTGGGTGTGTTGGGGACACAAGAAACTTCTTGTATCTTAATTGCAGGGTTGCTTGAGAGGGATTTCTTTGACCTCTACCTCCCTGAATTCGATAAAGCTTGGGTGATTCACTTAAGTGAAACTGGCTGCTGTTCTACAAACCTCTGCACTTGGAGGCCCAACACTGTCTACAAGAATAGAAGCGTGCGTAGACATCAAGCTATTTTATGGCGCCGTTGCCGGGGAGGTAAGGTAAAAGGTACTCACATCCTCCAGCTACTTAGCTATTTTCTAGCACTGTTGCTGACGTGTGAGTGCTCGAAGGTATTTCCTTTAGATTCTGCAATTATATCTTTTTGTTTCTTGTTTTTATTTTACTAGTTAGGCTTAATGGAAAAAAAAAATTAGAGAGCTCTATGAAATTTATCTTGAGTTAGGACATGATGCTTTTGAAGAGAAAATTAAAAAACTTATGGAAATTATTTGCGTGATGGTAGCAATGTTATATCTATGAATTCTTTGAACACCATTATTGCTAATGCTATGCAAAGCTCTAAGCTTGGGGAGGTTGAGGTTTTTGAAAATCCTTTTGCTACAAATGATTATAATGACTGTGATATTTTCAGTCCACCTACTATTGAGGATATAGTTTATGTTGATTATGATATGCCTCCTATATATGATGTTTACAATGATGAATATGATATTTTTAGTCCATCTACTATTGAGGATAAAATTCATTATGATTATTCTATGCCTCCAATTTATGATGATTACAATGATGGATGATACTTTTACTCCCACTATTACTAATGAAACTATTTATGCTTATGTGGAGAGTAATGATACTTTTATGCATGTGGATCATGATAAGAATGCTTTATGTGATAGCTATATTGTTGAGTTTATTCATGATGCCACTGAAAATTATTTTGAGAGAGGAAAGTATGGTTATAGAAATCTTCATGTTACTAAATTTCTTCTCTTTATGATGAAGGTTTTGAGCTTTCTCTTGATTTGCTTTTATTTGCTGGGTACTTTAAGACCTACTGGTCCTTATGAGAGAGGGAGACATGGATTCATACATCACAATAATATTAAGTCTCCTCTTTATGTTGAAAGTTTTGATGTTGCACTTGTTTTGCCTTCCTATGCTAGTCACTTTGTGCTTTATTGATTTATTTTCTTACAAGATTCCTTTGCATAGGAAGTGGGTTAGACTTAAATGTGTTTGATATTTGCTTCTTGATGCTCTTTCATATTCACTCTTATACATATGAGAGCATCATCAAAATTATCATGCCTAGCTAAAAGGCTTTAAAGAAAAGCGCTTGTGGGAGACAACCCATTGTTTTTATTTCTGCAATTTTTTTTTTTGAGTCAAGGTGCTGTTTACTTCTGTACAATGCCTTTGTATCTTTATTTTCTTGCATTGTTGTGCCAAGTAAGGCCTCTAATAGGAAGATGATGCTAGATTTGGATTTCTGCGCAGGAACAGATTTCTGCTGTTCACCGTTTTGCTTCTGTAAAATCACAGAAAAATTATTTAAATCTGAAAATTTTTGTGCGTAATCTTTATGAATGTCTGAATCTTTCGTTAGTTCAAAGTTTTTCGATCTGAGCGTGTAAGTGCCTCGAAAAAATTCGTCTTTGCGGACTGTTCTGTTTTAGACAGATTATGCCTTTTTATTTTGCATTCTCTCTTTTACTAGTGTTGAGTGAAATTCTTTTTTGGGTGGAAGAGCTTCACATAACATCAGTGGCAGTAGCTAATGTTTAAAGTAACAAGTCATATTGCGTCTTTATAGAACATGTGAATTTTTGATTATGCACTAACCCTCTAATGAGATTTACTTTGAGTTTGGTGTGACGGAAGTTTTCAAGGGTCAAGAGAGAAGGATGATATAATAGGATCAAGAAGAGTGAAGAGCTTAAGCTTGGGGAGGCTCCCATGGATCTCCCCAGCATATTTCAAGAAGACTCAAGCGTCTAAGCTTGGGGATGCCCAAGGCATCCCCTTCTTCATCGGCAAAATTATCAGGTCATCTCTAGTGAAACTATATTTTAATTCTTTCACATCATATGTGCTTTTCTTGGAGCGTCTGTGTGCTTTTATTTTCAGTATTGTACTTTTATTTTCAATAAAGCTTGACTGGACCCTAGCATTCTTGATTGGGAGAGAGACACGCTCCGCTTTTTCATGAGAATACTCCTATTCTTCACTTATATTTGTTGAGTATTCATATCTAGCGCTGTTCAGCTTTTAGCTCTTGTTTTCATGTATCTCTTGTCAGAGCTATTAGCTTTCTTTTAGAAAGTACTCTCTTGCTTCACTTATATCTGTTTGGAGAGTTGTTGAAATAAATTGATTGGTGTTTGGTTGGTTCAGAAAATGTTGCATGTGGTAATTGGTATAAGGAAAAACTTGCATAATCTTGTAGATCACTAATTTGGATAACTTGATGCTTGTCAATTGTTTTGAGTTAACAAGTAGATCATGATTAAATTTGTGCATCACATGAGTTAAGCCTATTAGTGAAGAACTACCGTAAAGCTTGTTGAAAATTTGGTTTGCATCGGTGGTATCTCTAAGGTCTAGATATTTTCTAATAACAGGGTTTGGTTAACAAGGAAGACGGTATGAAGTCTTATAACGTTTGCAATATGTTTGTCATATAAAACTTGGTGTACGGGTTGATATTCTTGTTTGCTTACATAAACCTTGCTAGCCTAAACTCTGTACTGAGAGGGAATGCTTCTCGTGCATCCAAATCCTTGAGCCAAAATCCATGCCATTTGTGTCCACCATAACTACCTATATGTGGTATTTCCTTGCCACTCCAAGTAAATTTTTCATGTGCTACCTTTAAATTATTCCTTTTTGTGTCAATGTTTACTAGCTCATGAGGAATTAGTGTGGTTATTCTTTATTCTATTTGTCAAATGGACTTTTACACCTGGACTAGCGGCATATACATCCGCTTATCCTCTAATTTTGCAAAAAGAGCTGGCAACGGGGTGCCCAGTCCCAATTAATTACAACTTTAACCATTAATTCTCTTCACACTTTTGCCCTGATTCATCAGTAAGCAATGACAAACAGTGAAATACCTGCATGTGTGTAAACCAAAGAGAAAGAGGGATGATCTGCCTTGCTGGTAGAAATAACGTCCTTCATGGGAGCCGCTCTTAAAAGTCCGTTTGACAGGTAGAATACTGTTCTCACCCGCTACCATTCGTTGACAATTAACAAACACCTCTCAAAAATAGATACTCCTCCATGGTATGTGATTGATGGAAGGCACCCGAGGATTCGGTTAGCCATGGCTTGTGTTAGCAAGGTTGGGAGGAGTATCAAATATTTTATGCAATCTCTATATGCTTTCAAAAACCTAAAAGCTCTAGCACATGACTTAATCCCTGCTTCCCTCTGCGAAGGGCCTTTCTTTTACTTTTATGTTGAGTCAGTTTTCCTATTCTTTCTGTCTTCCACAAGCAAACACTAGTGTCAACTTTGTTACAACATGCGTTATATGCTACGTATTGGACTTGTTATACTACTTTGTGTTGACGATATCCATGAGATAAATATGTTGAAAGTTGAAGCAAATGCTGAAACTTAATTCTTCCTTTGTGTTGATTAAATACCTTTTATTAGAGACTATTGCTTTATGAGTTAACACTTATGCAAAACTGTTTGATGCTTGTCTCGAAAGTACTATTCATGAAAACGTTTAGCTTGTGTGATTCATTGTTTACTCATTATCTATTTGGTAGCAAATTATAGACCATTGACTTGGATCACTTCATTCATTTACATGTGCCTTACAATATTATTGATCAAGATTATGATGGTAGCATGTCACCTCAAAAATTATTTTGTTTTTATCGTTTACCTACTCGAGGACGAGTAGGAACTAAGCTTGGGGATGCTGATACGTCTCAAACGTATCTATAATTTTTGATGTTCCATGCTGTTTTATACCAATTGCTACATGTTTTATATACACTTTATATCATTTTTACATTTTCTGGGACTAACCTATTAACAAGATGCCACAGTGCCAGTTCCTGTTTTCTGCTGTTTTTGTATTCCAGAAAAGCTAGTCAGGAAATATTCTCGGAATTGGACGAAACTTCACGGAGGGACCTATTTTATCAGAACACACCTGAAGGTCCAAAGGAGCAACGAAGAGGAGCCAGGAGGGCCCCACACGCACCTAGGGCGCGGGTCCCCCCCTGGCGCCCTAGGGTGGTGTGGGCCCCTCGGGGGTCTCCAGCCGCGCCCTTTCGCCTACTTATTCCCCCGACGCGAAAACCCTAAAAGGATCGACGATTTCTCAGAAGAGTTCCGTAGCTCCGCCGCCACCAAAAACCCTAATTCGGGGGACAGAAGTCTCTGTTTCGGCACCCTGCCGGGACGGGGAATTGCCCCCGGAGCCATCTCCATCGACGCCACCGCCATCTTCATCGCCGTCGCTGCCTCCCATGATGAGGAGGGAGTAGTTCTTCATCGGGGCTGAGGGCTCTACCGGTAGCTATGTGGTTTATCACTCTGTCCCATGGTGTGATCTTTATGTGATCATGAGCTTTGTAATCTAGTTGAATCCATAGATGTTACTCTTCATTATCTTATATGCTACTCAAGTGGTTTTATTAATGTAATCTCCGGAGTCACCTTTGTCCCACGGTGCGAAGTTGACAGTGTGCGCCCCGTGTGTGGCTCTTAGGCTAAAGATAACAGGAATACTTATCATGAGTTATTATTTGCGTTGGATGTCTCTATGAAATTGCGGTGTTTGTCTAGTACTATTTAGGGCGCTAAGTTGACAGTGTGGGGTTCCTAGATGTGGAATGCGACTTTAAGGTGTGCTGTTATAGCACTACGCAGTGGATTGGTGTTCGTTATCCAACGAGAGAATAATTCAGATTAGCATAGTGAAGAGGAAATATCTATGTATTCAATTATATTATTATTATTGAGAGTGTCCACTAGTGAAAGTATGATCCCTAGGCCTTGTTAGTAAGTATTGAAACACCGTTTACAACCAGTTCTGCTACATGTTTGCTTTCTGCCATTTTTATTTCAGATTGCAATTACCACTTATAATCATCCATATTACTTGTATTTTAATATCTTTTCGCCGAACTAGTGCACCTATACACCTGAAAAGTGTATTGGGTGTGTTGGGGACACAAAAGACTTCTTATATCTTAATTGCAGGGTTGATTGAGAGGGATATCTTTGACCTCTACCTCACTGAGTTCGATAAACCTTGGGTGATTCACTTAAGGGAAACTTGCTGTTGTTCTACAAAGCTCTGCACTTGGAGGCCCAACATTGTTTACAAGAATAGAAGCGTGCGTAGACATCAAGACGCGAAGCTGGTCGGGAGCGGAAGTAGGTGGCGCCCCATTAACGTGGGCACCGGCTCGTATGCCATGCATTGATGATGACGAAGCGTGTTGAGCCTCGCCTGGGGAGCCAGTGCACCGCTTGACGCGTCACGTCGTTTGCGTCAGCCACGGGAACCGCTACGCAATAAATAACATTAACTGACCGTTTTGTCGGGCTAGTCGCAGCCGTCATGATCCGAAGGGTTGCCGCGGTTGCCTCACTGTAGACAGGGCATGAAGCTGAGTTGTCGGACGCTTTTTTGACGCGTCCGACACTGCCGTTACTGTGAGGCCCGATGGGTATCTTTTCTTGTGGGATATGTTTTCTTGACGGCACGTCAAATAACAGTATTGTGAGCGTGTCAATGGAGATGCTCTTAGATTTGTGTTACGGGCAGCAATTTTGCTTTTCTGCATGGAGATGTGACGTGTCTCGCGCTAAAAAATCGCGCCTTTACAAAAACATTCTTTTCTAACCTAGTGAGGAAAAAAAAGGGAAAAGTGAACCATCGTGGCATGGCATGCGCACACGCCACTGGTCCACCCAGTATGAGCACATGCAAACCAACGACTCGATTTTGCTGCCACAACTCGACGGTAACAGTAACGTGTCACACGTTGCACGAGCTAGGCCGGCTACAGGCTACAATACAACGGTGGCTAGTGTTAAGTTAATCATAAACTTGCTATCTCACTACTGATTGCCAAAGCATTCGCAAAGCCCTAAGAGCAAGTCCAGCAGCTACCCGATACCCTACCCGATACACAAAATAGGGGAGAGAAAAGAGAAAACAGGCCTCCAGCAGATCCCCTACCGACCTCCCCAACAATCGGCGTCCCCGACCTAGTCCCTCGTTTTCCCTAAACATCGAGGAGGTGGCGGCGTCCCCGATCCGTCGACGGGAGCAACCGCTCGCTCCCGGATTCTTCCTCCCGCCACCATGCGCGTAGGAGCAGGTTCGTCCCCACCCCTTTTTTCTCTTCGATTTCAAGCGAATCGAGCTCAAATCGAGCTCTAGAGTGGACGGGATCCAGGGAGAGGAAGTAGAGCAGAGGGGAGAGGAAGGTTGGGGGGGGGGGGGGGCAGCCATGGTTGGACGGGAGAGGAAGTAGAGCAGAGTGGAGGGAAGGTTGGGGAGGGGCGCAACCATGGTCGCGAGTGGAGGGGAAGATCGACGGGAGAGTGCGGGAAGGGAGGGCTGGAGCTCGCGGCTGGGAGAGGAGAGGAGGGATGGGAGGGGCGCACCTCGCGGCGGTCGGGAGAGGGACTCGCGGCCAGGAGAGGAGAGGAAGCGAGGAGCCATGTATTGCTACTGCTTGCTCTGCTTCCGATTCATGTACGGCTACTGCTTGCTCTGCTTCCGATTCATGTTGTGCAAGGAGTATATTTCTGTTAAATTGCTGCCAAAATTGTGCAAGGAGTAGATGAAATTGATGTCAAATTTCTTTCAGTTTGGTGTTAAATTCTACCCTGTTTGTATATTATTGCAGGTTGATTTTATGGCGGATCAATCTAATGTTGATCTGAGTTCGAGCTCGAAGAAAGGAAAATATTGCAGCGTGCATGAGGACGAGGTGTTGACGGACGCATACCTCGAGACTACTCAGAAAAAACAGAAAAAGATCTCTAGTTCTACCCCTGATTCGTCTACTCCTAGTGCCAACGCAAGTAGGTTCGAGGATGAAGATGCAGATCTGAACATAGAAATCGTTAATTTAGAGACAAGACCAATTGGTAGGAAGGAGGCGAAAGCGCTACGAGTTAAATTGATGCACAGATGGCCAACGGTACTACGTAAGCGTAAATGATTGAACAAGCTTTATCATATTTTCTCGGATTTGCCATTGGGGCTCAACTAGGTCTGCTTGAATCTTGAGACTGAACTTGTTTGTCGTGCTGAACATGAGACCATGTATCGTATGAATTATTTCATGTCTGATACTACTTTTATTTTGTCACATTTATGAACTATTTCCTGCGCTATATGAACTAGTTCCTGTGTTGTATGATCTATTTCGTATCTGTTTATTAGTTGGTTACAAATATTGTTAAAAAATTGTTGAATGTGATATAGGGGAGAGGATATAGGGGAGATGCTGCAGATGAACAAAATTTAGGGGAGGAATCTTTTTAGGGGAGTCCCCTAAATGCATACATAGGGAGAAGAAATAGGGGAACGGCTGGACTTGCTCTAACCCTCGCCGCTCCGCCTATAAATATCGTACAATCCCTGATCCTTAAACCTCAACCCTAAACCAGCATCAACCCTTCACTTCTACAAAGCTCCAACACCAGCAGCTAAGCCAGCCAGCCATGGCGTTCTCCAAGCCCCTAGTCGCTCTTCTGCTCATGCTGGCGGCGACGGCGATGTGCGCCGCCGGCCAGGGTCACGGTCTGGGTCAGGGTGTGGCTCCTCCTAGCTGCAACGGCCACAAGGTGACGGTGCAGAACCTGTGCGACCACGACCTGAGGCTGGACATCGAGCCGCTGGCCAACAGCTTCCCCCCTCTTCCACAACGGCTACCTCCTCCCGCGCGGCACCCACAGGGAGTTCCCGGTGTGCGCCTGGACGGGGCGCGTGAAGCTCGCCGGCGCCAACATGGTGGAGTTCCACTTCGGGCACGAAGGCGGGGCGTGGTACCAGCTCACCCCCTCCGGCCCCGGGCAGCAGTCAGGGTCGACCATCCCCGTCTCCTGCACCCCGCACGGCCACCCGCTGCAGGGCCACTGCCCCACCGCCGGCTGCACCAGGGCCAGGTGCTTCGAGCACTCCGTCCCCGGCGGCAACTGCCACGGCGTCTCCGAGATGAAGATCGTCTACTGCAGCACCTAGATCCAAGATCCGGCCCAGAGCTCAGCGAAGCTAGCTAGCTGCTAGCCTGCTAGTGCTACTCCAGTGTTTAATAAGTTTGCGGCTCGATTTGATCGTTAGTCCTAGCTGCTAGTAGTAATCATGTGTGCTTGAACTCTAGTAGCCAGTAATGTCGTGTCGTGTTAGGTTTGCAGTTTAATAAAAGAAATTGTACCAGGTATTTCCAGTGGTCGATGCAAAACTGTATCAGTCGTTGTTGGTTAGTGTGTTTGTGTGATCTAATTTGGAATTTTAGCCGTTCGACCCTTCATGCACTCATATGACTTTTTCTTGCACATCAAACATTCATACTCGGCCGTTCCAAAACATAAGACACGCAAATTCCTTCATTTCATATATCATTATACTAATTTTGTGGAGTATAAATCATGATCATTTATACAACGTTCACAAGACAAAGTTATGACAGCCTTAATATTTTGGGACTCAGAGAGTACTACATTCTAACAAAACATTCCTGCATGCACGCCTTCTGCTAAAATGGAAAACATCATGCGTGCATAGACGATTGGGCGCACATGCTTTCGTGATGGAGGCCATGCTAGCTGCAGCACAGTTTAAAATACGGATTGGAGTTAGCAAGGCCCTAAACGGAATGGGGAATAGTTTGGAGTGAAGATTAATGGTGACAACTTGACAAAATGAGAGCATGGTCCTCCAAGCTTGTCGTCGTCTTTTTACCGGGAAGCAAGCGGCCAGGGTAGGTAGGGCAGAGATGGATTCCATTTCGGCACGCCCATCACCTTCACAGTCATCGTCCTTATCCCAGCAGCAATGCATCGATCGGGGAAAAAGCAGCGGCGGCCGCTGAGAAAGACGTGGCAGAGACACGAGGCGCCCATCGATTTGCGAGAGTGCACGCGTGTACAGTACACCTGCAGCCTCCAGACAACGTTCCTCACTCTCATCAGCAGAGCACTGATTCCTCCGGTCCGTTTTACTACCTCCGTACCAATATATAATAAAAATTTAAATTTCCGATGTATCTAAATGCGTATTAGTGTCTATATTTATTCATTTTTATCCATATGCAGTCCGTATATGAGATATTTATAACATCTTACATTTTAACACAGCTGGAGTATAAATTACAGGAACGACCTAGTATTACTATCGTATTTGTGCATGAAATATGTTGCCAAAATCTCAGATTAATCTGATTTTTAACAACTGATCTGACGGGCATGGCCAACTCGAGTCAGTGATGATGTAGTATTAGCCGTCTATGTGTCATCATTTGACATATACATTTCAATTGTTTTTAGAATTTTACCAAAACTGGGTCGAAAATTACAAGAAGTGATGAAAACTTTTAACTGGCTGGTTCAAATTGTTTCAGACCTTTTCAGACTAGTTAGTTCATGTTATTTCAATGGTCATTGGGATCGAGCGATGACAGTGCATGTGCGCCGTAGTCCCTCTCGCATTGTCGTTGGAGTTTTTTGCCAGCCGCAGCGGCGATGAAGCCGCGGCGGTCTTGTTTCATCGAGGCCGCCCGGTGGCTTGCGGTGGGAGATGGTCTTGATGCGGGACGTTTTCTGACCGCAATCTGCTCGTTGCAACGTCATCTCTAATGGCGCCACATGAGTTTGGCGATGGGGTGGCAACCCATAGTTTGGCGATGTGGTCATGTAGATGATGTGATGGTTGGATCTCCAGCTCTATGTGTTGCGGTCGATAACGATATGGGATATCTTCTTCTTTGACTACGGAGTTTCGAGATCGAAGGCAGTATGGACACCCCTCCGTTTCGAGATCGGCTTCGATTCGACGCAGCAGATGGTACTCACGCTGGCTTTGGACGAGCTGTCACATCATGCATGGCCGACGGTGGCGATATGGTGTCTCATAGGAAGGCGTTAAGTTATGCCTCATCCTAATAGATGTTATGCACGACGTCCTTTCTGCGGTGTCAAGTGATGTATTTTGATGATCGATCGAATGTGGTGCGACGGTGGCTAGAGGTGTGGCTGTATGAGATGTCATCGGCTTCTTGTTTATGATTGAGCGGCATCTGGTCAAGGATGTCTTGTTGGTTGGGCAGGTGATGATGGTAGAAGCGTCCATTACGAGTTTGCACACTTCGGTGAAAACATTTTTTACATTGTTGACGCGCTTTGCTTCGTGTCCTTGCTGAATGTGGTGGCTCGAAACTCAACTTTGGGAATGAAAACCCTAGCTCAAGCTTAGGTTGGGTCATCATCATTGATGCGGTTTTTCTTTCTTAAAGATTTTGTTTAAAAGTCGTGTATTTTATTTTTATTTTTCTCTTCAACCATAAACTTAGTGGTAATCTGGTAAAGATATTGCCGCGAGGTATGTATGTTTGGGTTTGTTTACTTTTTATCTTTCTGGACTTTGCAATAAAATGGCTGTGTGCATTCGTTTACCCTTTAAAAAAATATATTTTTGAGAAGTTTGAAAGTGTCACCAAATAATTTTAGCAGAAGCTCACAAAAGTAACAAAACTTTCAAACAGTTGTTTCAAACTTTTTGTCAGGTGATGACACGATATGCAATGCTATATCATGACTATAACTCGTGGATCCTGCTTGTTAGATCTGCTGTTAAGCTATGTCACTATGTGCAACCTATTACATCAATAATTGATGGTCTATGTAAACGACGGAAAATAAGGAGCTTTGTGCAACGACTACGGCGATTATTCCTTCTTTATCTCGCGGTCACTGTGGGTCAGTACTCAAGAGTAGGCCCCTACTGAAAATGGAAGAGGAACACTTTTGCTCATGTTAGGTCAAGGTCTCGAGCCGTGTGATTTTGGTTCGTGGCGTGACCAGAAAGCCCTACAAGCTCTAGAACTTTGATATCCTTGTACGTACTATGGAGTAAGTTATTAGTACTCCCTCCGATCCATATTAGTGGGCACAACTTTGTCTAAATACACATGTATCTAGTCTATGTGTATCTAGACAAAGTTGTGCCCACTAATATGGATCGGAGGGAGTACTACTGATTCAATCACGTGGCATTTATTTCCATTTTGTGATATGTAGGAGTTACCTCATGATTAGGAGGGCGTTTACCCTTTACCGTGTAGACCATAGGCAACATTAGATCTAAATAAGGAAAAATAAGCGCGAAAAGGTAACAAAATAATTGCATTGAATTACTTGTTTCAAGAACTTCTTTCGTTCATATCGAACTTTAAAAGATAAAAAAATAGTTAAAAGGCACCAAGTGGGTGGCTTTAGATTAATAAAGCCTATTTTCCTGTGATGTTCCCTGCCTTTCTATTTTCAGTTTCTGTTTTTTTCTTCCTCTCTATTATGTACCTGAACTTTGTTTTCTCCCCTCCTAGATCTTTTCTCAAAATAAAAATAAAAATAAAGCCACATCGACCAGGGACGGAGGGACACACATAGTACGTTGAGAATATCCTTATATTTTTGAGAGTATGCAATTGCATACCATATTTTATAGGAAAGAGCAACGAAATTTGTAAGGAAACCAATCCAAATTGCGAACAATCGAGTCAGTTTCAAATCTCGATAACACACTCAAATCCCACTATTGCACCATGATTCATTCACTCCACCAGTTGCTTACTCCCAAAGATGGAACTCGTCCGATGTGTTCGATTAGCTACACTTTGTCACGTTAATCTCGCAGATTTCAGAAAACTCTTGTGTTCATATTTCCATGGCATCCAAGCGGTCGGGATCATCAGGGTGTCAAACTTTCTTCTATCAGACTATTGCACACACAGTGAGAAAATCAGATTGAGTCTTGTAGAACCAACATGGAAAATATAAATGGTAGGTCACGGAATTTAATTTTGAAAAAATGCACAATTATATATTAGATGTACTGTACTTCGGTTGCAGCACATGAAAACACTTGATTTTTCTAAGCGATTATGTGTGTGCCATGGTTGTAAATGAAACAAAGCAGAATCTGTATCAAGTTGGACTAACCGAAATTCTCACTTCAAAATTGCATCCAAAGTATACCATGGGACAATATTTTTTGAAAATATGTAGGCAATCTTTCAAGTTAAAGATGGTCTTGCAATTTGAGCAGATTTTCGGACTACAAAGCTTGCAATTCGGTAACATGCGTACCCCTTGAAGTTGAAGGGGCGTACTACTTCCGATGTGTCATCTTTTAAAGCACCAAATATTACAAACTACATCATGCAAGCTCTCAGCGACGACATAATGATCACTCTTTTTTCGAGGGAGAGACGGAGAGCATGACGGTATGAGCCGTGGCCATGTACGGGAGCCCCTATGCCTCACTCTTAGCGAGTGCAAGCGCTAGGCTCGCCCGCGTGGTTCGCCACCTCTCCATATGTGGGACGACTTTGGTTCGACCCCATGAACAGGTATGATTTATTTCTTATTTATCTTTTCTTTCTATTTTTATCATTTTTTGTTTATTTACTAACTATTTTCGTGGATAATGCATGATTTTTTAATTCCAACTTTTGTAAATTTGAACCAGTTTAAAAATGAACAATTTCAAATCTAAACATTCTTTAAAAAGCGGAACCATTTTAAAAATACACACTTTTGAAATCTGAACATTTTCAATAATGTAAACCATTTTCAAAAATGGATATTTTTTAAATCTGAATCATTTTCATAAATAAACATTTTTTTAATCTGAACAATTTTAAAAATGATCATTTTTCAAATCCGAACCATTTTCAAAATGAACATTTGTCAAATATGAACCATTTTCAAAAATGACAATTTTCATAATCTGGACCATTTTCAAAATGATTATTTTGAAATATACTGTTTTATCTGATTTTGTTTCAAATATGAACCATTTTAAAATGATTTTTAATCTGAACCATTTTTCAAATGAACATTTTTCTAAATCGAAACCATTTTATGAAATGATCATTTATGGAAATCTAAACCATTTTAAAAAATGTGTAACATTTTTAAAGTATAAAACTTTTTAAAAAATGATCATTTTTAAAAAATCCGAATCATTTTCAAATATGAACATTTTTTAAATTGAACACTATTCAAATTTGGATATTTTGATAGAATAAACATTTCAAAATTTGAAACATATTTTGAAGCATAACATTTAAACAATATAAAAACTAAAAAGAAAGGAAAAAAAGAAAGGAAAGAACGTAAAAAAAACTAAGTACGAAAAAGAAACAAAATTGGGAAAAAGGAAAACCGGAGAAAAAGAAAAATGAGGAACGGATGGGCCGGCCCATACGTCTCGACCTCTGCGGGCGAGCTGGTAGAATCTCTCGCAAAGAGCGAGAAATAGCGCTGGCGCCTCGCGGCATGTACTGGTATAGTTGACTGGAGAAATTGGGCCGGATGGGCCTCCGTGGCTCTGGATTCTAGCAAGTCGATCAACTGTTTTTCCTCTTAAAAAAATACGTCATTTTTTTCTAAACGAAGAGAGTATCTTATACTCAAGTCAAAAAAAAAAAGAGAGAGTATCTTATACTGTCAAGGACCTCTTCTCTCTCGTCTTTCTCATGCCTCCACCTCATCAAATATCCTCTAGTAGTTGGCAATTCTTACAAACGGTTATTGAATGGCGCGCGTCTCCTCGGTCGCGGTTGCGGCGCCGTCGCCAGCCACACAGCCGTCTTCCACAGCCACCTATTGCACCATCGAAGCTCGTGCTAGTCGTGCCTCGGCTCAAAAATATCCAGCACCGGTGACGCCTCCGCTGTGTTTTGTTGATCCTAGGCTCCTAGCAACGGCTTTATCACGAGCACAACGGACTGGGGATGACTGGTCCTGCATGCCCACCAGTTATTCGGCGAAATGCTCAAGACAGAATGTCGAAAGGCAGTGATCCTCATTGGTGACTATTTGTTTGAATCGTGGAACCTTGGAAAGGTAAACATGCATTGATGAGAAATCTCCTTCCCAAAGACATGCAGCATTAGCTTTGAGAAAAGGGTTTAGGAGTTAATACCATTAAGCCCGCATGCAATGCACGCTCAAATTCACAGCCTTGGGGTTGCATCTCCCTCGATAAATACTTGCCATTCTGTTGCCTTCGCAGTTCAGTCCCTTGCAGCAGCACGAGTTCAGCACCACATGCAGTAAGCTCCATCATCTTCTTCGAAGCTCCTCTGCTTGTATGTAGTTTGAAACTTCTTGTGCCTTTATTTTTATGTGCTTCTACGCATGCCTGCAAACTGCAATGATATCTCTTCCATTTAGTTTTTGTGTTGTTGGCAGTTTCTAGGTAAGGTTTAGTCACTATTGTGATGTTCAGTACTTTACTTTGCTGCCCTTCTTGTGAAACAGAGGGAAGATAACTAATTTGTCCAGTCTTCAAATAGTTAGATCAGCCTTAGTAGTCTTGGGATCAGTGGCGGAGCCAGGAATTGAACTGAGCCGAGTCGAACAAATAAGGTCTAAAAAAATTTTAGGCAAAAAGACAAGTGTATTCAACACAAAAAAGGTTCAAACAGATTAAATTTCATATTTCATCAAGCACAAGTACAAACTGACTACAAAGAACAAGAAAACTACATAAAGAATAGTGCTACATTTTGATAAGAAGATAGTACCATTAAGTTGAATCCATGTTGGCAAGACAAAAGTGTCGAGAAAGATGACCTCTACGGTCATTTTTTTAGATAAATAGATTTTATTACTTAAGAGTTTTAAGTATTACACCCGGCCTCTGCATAGCTAAGATGCACACAGCCACCAGTTCACCAGTAACCAATTCAGAACAAAAAGTAAAAACGGCGAATTACATATCATAATGAGAAAATGTAGATCCGCCTAAGATGCTGGTAGGTCTATCCGGAGTCTATGTTGCCATCCATGCTGGAAGAATAACTCCCTGGCCGCAGCCTCCAGCCTGAACGCCACCTCCAAAAATAAGTCACGGTGCTCCACACGCTGCAGGGCCGACCATGCTCGTAGCATAGCTGTACACCGATAAATAACCTGCATAACAGAAGCATTTTTATCGTTAAAAACCTTGTCATTTCTACATAGCCACAGCGACCAATAACGGCAATCGCGCCCATCCTACAGAAGAGTTTAAACCTAGATCCACGCCATTTAACCAGTTGCCAAAAAGGTTTGCAACAGTACGCGGTGGATGTAAGGTAGAACCTATCTGGACGGCTGACCATATAGACCTGGCGAATTCGCACTGGAAGAATAAGTGTGTAATGGTCTCGTCATGTTGACAGAAAACACACTTTTTACTTCCGTGCCAATTACGCTTGGCAAGGTTGTCTTTAGTAAGAATTACACCCCGACGAAGATACCATGCAAACACTTTAGTTTTAAGTGGTATCCTCATCTTCCAAATTTTGTTATTATCCTTAATATCGACTGGCACTTCAGGTAGAATTAGTGCTCTATACATAGAATCAACCGAGAATTTACCATTCTTCGTAAGATTCCATTGAAATTTATCTGGACCTTCCGACAATTGGACAGAATCCAATCGGATGAGCAAGCATTCCAGGATGCTTGTCTTGTTCCAAGTAAACTTCTTCTGAACGAAACATCTGGGGGGAGGTACCCAACACCTTCGCGATCGTGTCGCTTTTGTTTCGTACAATAGTGTACAGAGCCGGATATTGTTCTCTAAGGGTAGATTGGCCTAGCCATTTATCCTCCCAGAAACGAATTTCCGATCCATCCCTAATTGAGAAAATCCATGTTGGAAAAAAAACTTCTTTGTAGCCATGAGGCCAGCCCAGAAGTGTGAATCGCCAGGTTTCCAAAGAACCTGAGAAACAGCTTGATCTCCCACATACTTTCTCCTAAGGAGGGTTTGCCAAACTCCATCTTCCGATAGAAGTTTGAAGAGCCATTTACCTAGCAAGGCTCTATTCTTGACCTCAAGGTCATGAACTCCGAGCCCTCCTTGGTCTTTAGGGCAGCAAACCACACTCCATTTAGTCAGTCGATATTTTTCTTCTCACAATCCCCTTGCCAAAAGAATCTAGATCGGAAATAATCCAATCGTTTTAAGACTCCTTTAGGCAATTGGAAGAATGAAATCATATACAGTACCATGTTTGTTAGTACCGAGTTTATGAGAACCAATCTTCCACCCAGGGATAAGAGTTTGCCTTTCCAGCTATTTAAGCGTAATTGAAGTCTTTCCTCCACCTTTTTCCATTCAGCATTTGTAAGTTTCCGATAATGAATCGGAATACCCAAATAGTTGATAGGAAATTGACCTTGCTCACAGCCAAAAAGTTCAGCATACAAGGCGGCGTTTTCTCGAGCCTCGCCAAAGCAAAACAATTCACTTTTATGGAAATTTATCTTAAGACCCGAAAGTTGCTCGAATGCTGACAAGATCAGCTTAAGGTTACGAGCTTTTTCGATGTCATGTTCCATAAAAAGAATTGTATCGTCAGCATATTGAAGAATCGATAAACCACCATCAACAAGATGTGGAATCACTCCTTCAATTTGACCCTCAGATTTAGCGCGTTCGATCAAGATAGCCAACATATCAGCCACTATATTAAATAGTATTGGCGATAACGGGTCACCCTGTCTGAGGCCTTTTTTCGTTTGAAAGTATTTGCCAGTGTCATCATTGACCTTAATGGCTACACTTCCTCCCGAAACAAAGCTATTAATTAACGCGCACCACTCAGGAGAAAAACCTTTCATTCTGAGGGTCTGCTGAAGGAAAGACCATTTGACTTTATCATAAGCTTTCTCAAAGTCAATTTTAAGAATTACCCCATTCAGCTTTTTCCTATGTAGCTCGTGAACTGTTTCATGTAGGATCGCAACTCCATCAAGGATGTTGCGGCCTTGCATAAAAGCCGTCTGAGACGGACGAACACATGATCTGCCACACTGTTCAGTCGAATCGTAGCCACTTTGGTGAATATTTTAAAACTAACGTTAAGAAGGCATATAGGTCTAAATTGTTGAATCCTTTCTGCCTCGTTAACCTTAGGTAATAAAATTATCTCACCAAAATTGAGACGAAACAACTCTACTGTCCATTGTGAAGACAGGCAAACAGTTGAAGTAAATCAGACTTGATAACATCCCAAAAGTTCTGGTAGAACTCAGCCGGGAAACCATCAGGTCCAGGTGCTGTATTATGTTTCATTTGGAAAACCGCCATCCTCACTTCCTCCTCTGAGTAAGTTTAGTAAGTAGACTATTTTCCGCATCTGAAACCTGGGGATATCCTCTGTTCGAGACTCATCCAAAGTGAAATTTCCTTCCTCTGGAGCACCGAACAGGCCTTTATAGTAATTTGTAATGTACGACTTTAGTTGTTCATGGCCCTCAATCGTTCCCTCATCCTGGACTAGAGAATGAATGCGCTTTTTCCTGTGTCTGCCATTGGCAATACTATGGAAATAGCGTGTATTCGAATCCCCTTCTAGGATGAATTGGGCTTTAGAACGTTGATACCATTTTAACTCCTCCTCTCGCAGTAGCTTCGCTATCTGTGCATTGGATTGGCTCTTTAGCTCAATCTCTTGCTCGGATAGTAACCGAACTTCTGCTAATGCTTCTAGAGCATCAATAATCGAGGAAAGTCGATCCTTTCTTTTTTAAGTAAACCAGAAGTATGACGAGCCCAACCAACGAGGTGTGCGTAAAGCACGTATCTTGTTGTTCCACCGCTGGATAGGCGTATCACCCGCAACTGGTCTTTCCCAAATTCTTTTAACCATCTCATGGAAACCCTCGCGGTGCAGCCACCCAAGCTCAAACTTGAACCGTGGCTTACACTGTGGTCTAGGTATTCCAGTTGTCAAAAGAATGGGAGCATGGTCTGACAAACCCTCAATACGTTCTAGCGCCCGTACCGACACCAGTGGGAACCTAGATTCCCAATCAGTATCCATCAGTACACGGTCTAGTTTCTCGTATGTGGGTTCAGGGAGAGAATTAGCCCAAGTGAACTGTCTCCCCACCATTGTAATCTCTCGTAAGTTCAAGCTGTCGATGACTGCATTGAACAAAAGGCCAACGGTTGTCAAACCGACCCTTACTTTTCTCAAACGGAAAACGTAGCATGTTGAAATCCCCACCAATGATAAGAGGGTGTGGGTTATCTTTTGCCAAGTTTACCATTTCACAGAGAAAAGAAGTCTTAGCCGCTTCCTGGGCCGGCCCATACACGGCAACAAGACTCCAAATGAAATTATCGGATTTATTACGGATGTGCATTTTAATATGAAAATCACCATCCGTAAGTTCCAACACTTCCATGGTATCAATCCTGATGCCTAGTAGAATGCCTCCAGAACGGCCATGAGGGGGACGCGAGTACCAATCAAACTCTATACCGCCCGAAATACGGTTCAGTAGAGATTGCGAAAACTCACGTCTACCCGTCTCAGAAATAGCTAAAAAATCCAAATTATGGTCCCGAATGCAACCAGCAAAGTGCAAATGTTTAGCCAGGTCACCAAAACCTCTGCTATTTGCGAACATGCCATTCATTGGGAAACTATGGGGGATTTGGAAAACTTAGCCCGTTTCCGAGGCAAATTGTTAGTGGCAGATTTAGATTTCCGGCAAGATGCTTTTAACTCATACAATGAGCACAACCCATCCTTATCCAAACCAATCTCCAACACTTCACCAATAAAATGAGAAAGAAGCTGACCATCTGATGTGGCATTCGCTTCTTTTTCATTAAAAAAGATGGCAGTCAACCCAGTCAAAACTTTAGAAATAACCGTAAGACGGTCGAATTTCATAGCCTCAAGACCTTAGTTAACACACTATTAAACTTAGAAATAAACGACGGAAATGAAAAAGAAGAAAAGGCCGCTGGATAGCGCCGCTCTCGTCGTCGTCGCCGAGGCTGTCGTCAGAGGTGTCGTCGCCGTCGTCCCGGCCGTTGCCGTTGAGCATCAGCCGGTCACCCCGCCTCCGCTCGGACCGTGGCGAGTCCCTAGGCCCGCCGACACTGCCGGACAGCGAAGAAGAACGAGCTCGTCCCTCCGGTGTCCGATCCAGCGGCGTCTCCTGCGACCTGCACACAATAGCGCCCGACGTACCTCGCTGCTCGATGCCGTCTTCCGTGGTTTCACGTTCCCAGAGCCGCAACTCGTTCGTCGGAAAACCGACGTATTCCCAGAACACCTTAGCCAGCGTCTCGTCGGACTTGGGCGGCCGGCACACGGCGAGCTCCTCCGCAGCCCAAACTTCCCTCCCTCATCTTCTTCAAGGGCATAAAACCGGGATCCCGAGGACGCCGGCGAGCTCGCCGCCGCAGATGCCCCTGGCGAGAGTGCGGCTGGCACTAGCGTCAGCCGCCGACAAGGGTTCCTGCCGCGGCATCGCTCCGTCGGGAGCCCGTGGAGCACGCAACTGGTTCCTGGGGAACACAGCTCGATGGCGAGCTCCTCGACGCGGCCGGGCCGCGCTGCCGCGCGGGCAGTGGCCTGGCCGCCGACGGCCTCTTGGTTCGCCATCCCGTCATCAGCCGCCGCCGACGCCAAGTTGCTGCATCTGAGGCGGTTGGACGCCGTGGATTTGGGAGAGCTGGAGGAGAAGGAACAAGGGTGGTGGTGCACGTCGCGGAGAGCCACCGGAGGTGGCCGGAATCGACCAGCGGCGAGCGGCGGAAAAAGCGGATCGGGAGCGGCCATTCGGATGAGTACGCTGAACACATGTCACAGCCGCATAGTTGCAGCAGGTCGCAATTGACCTTTGTAGGAATGGAAACGTAGCATAATCTTCTTGTCATCAATTTTTGCAAATTTCTCTTTCTCAACATAGCAAATCATCAAATTATTGAGCCAATCATCCCCTATCCTGTTTCGAAGATCTGTCTTTATAATATTCATGGCCGAGAAAACTCTCTCAACTTGTGCTGTTGCCACAGGCATGATGGATGGGCAGATTTCAAAATGTGATGTTTTGTTTCATCAATCAATCTGCAAGAAGGAACAAGAAGGTTCTCTGAATGTCTATGTGTTTCTGAAGTCCAAAGAACGATCAGAAATAATAAGTTGCAGATATAATAATGACCAGCTTATGAAACTGTCCTCTGGGCATACCATGTAATTACAGTATGCAAAGTTCCAGATGAATACCTTATCTTTGCTTGGGCTGAGTTTCCCCAGAGAAGAAATACTAATCAGTGAACTGCTCCCATCCTTTCTTGGCATGCGAGTTGGCTTGGTGTTCCCTCACTGGTCAGAGAAAAAACAATATAAACAAACACTATATAGCAAGATGTAACTCCCAAACAGGTTGATTTTACCGCAACTTACTAGTACATCACTAAAAGAGTGTGAATTCGAATGGTAAGACTAGATGTTTAACAGATCAATGACTAGAGAGGGACTGAACAGGGCACTAGACAACTTAAGTCCGCATTCATCATTAAGGGCATGGGAAAAAACCGATATTTTTTTAAATAGTTTACCATGCCCACTCATAACACAAACAGATGTTGCAAATTTGACAAGATACCCTTTCTTCAAAGAAAACTGCTAGACCTACAATGCTAAACAGAAAAGGATCCACAATTTTCGACTGACCTAGAGTAAGCTAATAACATAAAATGGAAAACCAGAATACAGTGAAGTACAACTAAAAAGACAAGAAATAAACATAGTTAATGTAATCAAGATTCAAGTACACAGAGTAGTGGCGGGGGGCAGGAAGCGCGCAGATGTGCGGCGGGGGCGACCGGGCGAGCTCGGGGGCGAGGTCCTGGTGCGCGGGGATTCGCGGCGGGCAGGCGAGCTCGGAGCAGGGCGAGCTCGGAGCGGTGCGCGGGATTCGCGGCTACCGGGCGAGCTCGGAGCAGGGATAAGGCGCAGCTGCGCCGGGGCAGGGACTGGCGGTGGGGATTCGCGGCGGGCAAGGCGTGGCGGTGGCCGGAGGGCGGGGCGGGGCGTTGGCCGGCGGGGGCTGGCGGGCGGGGAGTTGCGGCGCGGGAGAGATGGGGATTAGGGTAGGGGCGAACAGGGCAAGGTCGGGCTCGGGCGGGTCGGGGATGCTCTGCTCGGTCGCTGTTTCTCGCCTGTTAATTTTTTCGCTCGAGCTGAGCCGGGTCGGTCGACCACCCTCGACCCCCTACTGGCGCCGCCACTGGACACTAGGCCCATAAACATTGATCACAGAGAAGCGGGAGTTGTCTAGCTTGAAGGAGAAGGACGCGGAGACTGAGAAGTCATCAATAGAGTGGGACACAAGGTCAAACAAATTTGCATTCCAGGCGGTGAGGATCCCGCGCGAAGCTCCATTGGAGGGTTTGAAAACGAAAGAGCGGAGAGAGGGGGTAGGAAGGAGGAGGCGAAGAAAGGGAGAGATCAGATCACCAAGTTTTGTTTCCTGCAAGCAAATGATCGAAGGAGAAAGCATTTCAAGAACTGCGCGAACATGGTCACGCTTACGGCGATCTCCTAGCCCACGCACGTTCCAGCAAATTTGAAATATATTTTCATCAATTCCTGACATTTTAGAGTCCTAATAACGGGCGCGGCAAACGTGCGTCTAAATGATCTAGTAAAAACTTAAGGCCACGCTACGGGAACAAATCATCAACACACAACGGACGAAACATGCTAACGCAAGAAATGGACATTGGGCGTGGCAAACCCGCCATATTCTTCTAGTTTAATCAACATGGAAAAGAAAGCAACACCGAAGTAGGAAATACAGGTTCAGAACATGATAAGCCGACCGGGTAAATAGAAGTTAACAGGGGCGGATCTTAGTGTATGTCAGGGGGGGGCCACCGCCCCCCCCCCCCCCCCCCCCCCATGATTTACACATGCAGGAAGGATTTTTTTTTGATAGAGCTTATAATTGTGTTGTTTTGTGTGATTTGCCCCCCCCCCCCCCCCCCCCAAAGGTCGGCGGACAAGAGGCCCCGCATGGGCCAGAAGGAACCGGAGTTATTTACTTCTGAAGCCCAAATGCTACGCTATTCAGCAGGCCCCCACCAATCAGCGAGCAGACACAGCATATGATGAGTTTCTTCCCCAGGTAGTTTTGGTCCCTCGCCCTGAAGGCGATCCAGAGCACCCTCAAAACCTGGCCGAAGCCGACGATGAAGGTAGCAACTACAGCAGTGTAGAAGGCGACCTTCCTACCGCTTGACTTCCAAGATGAAATCTGCGCAAGTTCTTCTTTCGTCCCAGACACAATCGTGCTTACTTCGGTTGACACTGTCATCAACACCACCTGCATGTAAGATAGGACAGTTAGACCATGTAAATGCTAATCAATGGTGTTCTCTGGACATAAACTTAAAACGCAGAAAGGAGTGAGGCTTGAGCATTCAGAAATACTGAGCAGTTGGAGACGGCCGGGGGTTTGAGATACTGAGCAGAGCACTAATTACTCAAGTTCAGACATGAGGACATGCTACTGCTGAAAATCAACAGGGACTTCCGTATTCTAATTGCTGAAATCAATTGGTACTAATCAAGAATTTGTAATGCAATGCCATTCAGAAAGAGAACAGGTTATTCTTCAGTACCAAATTGATCAAGCACTGTTAATTGAATAATAATCAGGAATATCCAATGCAGTGAAACCCTCAAGGTCGTTGTACTCGAGGCCGGAGATGGCGTACCCTGACTCCTGGCGGTAATTATGAATTCCTGGCAAGCGGTAATCACGTAAATACCCATCTGTCCTAGATGTCTGATGCTGCCTCACGAACGGCAGTGTTTCAACCCATGGGTAACGCTAGGATGCTCCAGGTTAGTCCTGTCGTGTTTCAATACATGCATTTCATGTGTTCTACAAACAATCTTGAGACTAACTATTTAGTGTATTACTCATGGGAGCTTGGAAATCGAGAATCACATCACCTATACAATCAACGCCTGATTTAATCATTTTTTACAAGCCCACTAGATTTAAGTGTAAATGTGTCATGGTCTTTCTGTTCAATTTTAAACCTTCTCCATTACTTTTGTGTGTGATCAGAGCATTCGGAGACGGCCGGGGGTTTGAGATACTGAGCAGAGCACTAATCTTATATTTACTAATTGGAGGCACCATACGAGACACCACGTTAATCCTCAAGGTTAGAAATTTTCATCCATCCGATCTACACATGACCTGTCTAAACGCCGTTAGATTGAAGTCAATTTTCCAACACGCAGGCATGACTCTTCTCGCAAGTCGTACGAACCTATCTGTCTCCGCTCGAGTTCGAATCACAAACCATCCCCGATATTAGCCCCTAATTAATTCCCAAGCGATCCGGCCGATATTACTCTCATGTACGTATTAACATCCCTTCGATTAAGTAGCCCTACGTATACCTTCGATTTCTCCTCGCGCGGGACGTATTTACCTCGATGGCACTCAATGGCTAAAAGCCTAAAAGCAAGCGTGCCCTATGGCATCGCTTCTTCTCTACCGCCGGCCGCCGGCTGCCGTCAGCCGACGACCGGGAACAACAATCTCGCAGGTGCACGCATGACACAGGTTAACCAATGGTATCAACACGCCTCAGCGAGTATTCCATCCGTCCTGGAGTTGATCGAATACAATGGAACGATCCAATCTAGCATGCCCAGCTCTCTTCATCGTGTTAATATCCAACCGCGCTGAATCTTATTTGCAATTCTGATCACACCGCAATGAGCAATCCAGCATGCGTATTCCAGTACAGATTTATCCACGATGGTTTCTTTAGAAGAGCAGGATGTGCACCGGCTCTTAGAACCAGATTAGGTGTCCGCCACCATCTGTGAGGCTATCGCTAGGAAAATTGTGGCGGATTGGCGATGCAGTTGTTCCTGACGGCTTCCAGCTTTTCACGCTCACTCACCAGGCAAGAAAGTATGTATCCTTGAATTCTCTGCTCCAGATATATCTTTACGTGTACAGTGCTGAATCTAGAAGCTATTGATCTGGTGCCGGACATTTACCATGTCCCTGTGTTTCACGTCCTGATTAAGTGGATGTTGGCAGCATATTAATCACGTTCCCTCACTCTCCGGTTAGTACATGTATTGTTCCCATTGCTTCGGTTTTCCAATAGTAAATGCAGTGGGATCAACTAGCTATCACAGTCGTATCTTAGGAGAGGTAATAAATTTATTTGGTCTTACTTATTAATAGCGGTCTATATAATTCATATAGCCTCGGTGGCTAACTATGTCATACATTTGAATAGCTGTCTAAATAACACTGCGTTTTTCTTTACACTTTTGGTTTGCATCCACGAGCCTAATTATATTAGGGATGTGTTCACCGCTGACTTATCTGTCCGGAGACTACATGTTGTAATTTCTGATAAATGATCTAACACGCACATTTGTAATCTCAAAGATGAAACAAAGTTATGGTACATGTCATTGTATTGCTTAATTTCCTACACCCTCCCTTTTTTCCGCATCGAATTGTGCTAAAATATGTGGTATGCTAGATTATATATGTGCCCTGTCACTCCAAACTTTGACCATTGCTTGAGTGATTCCAGGATATCATGAAATGTTGGCAATATTGGTAAACTTCGGTCACTAACATTTGCAAGGTGAATCGTTTTCTTTAATCATAATCATCATTTTTTTCCACGTACAAAATATTTTAGTACTTCCTATTTATATTTCTGAAATCGCTAGCCCGTGCAAGTGCTTTCAACAACTATCCTCACCATCAACGAATTGGGTCGTGGGCGTGATCAAAACAGATCACTGCTTGCAAGAACTATGCATGCACGCTATTTATCCGGTTCAAATCATTCGCCAACCACTATCTCCTTCTAATTTTCTGGTGTCTGCCAATGCGCTCTAGGTATTTGACAAATTGTTAACTTACAAAATTTTCAGCATTAGTGAAACATACATTGAGAGTAATCAGAATGATTCTCAAGTTTACAGTTCGATCAAGTTGCAGGACAATCATGGTTTGTACAGGAGGTCTGATTTTGCATGTCGATAGTCAAGAGATGAAAAAGAGGTCGCCAGGGATGTAGCGCCCGTGTGCGAGATGAGAAAATAGTGGCAGTTAGATGACGCAGGAGAGCGGCCAGGCCAGAAAGAAGAGGCAGCGGCGATGTCAGAGAACATAGAAGCGATCTGGAAGAGGCGGCGGTGGATGAGATCGTGAGGGCAGGGATCTAAACGGTCGAGAATTCTAGGAATGTTATTCAGGCGTGTTGTTTCTACTACATGCGCATGCAGGAAAGAAGCTACGGTTATGCTCCTAAGTCACATGTTCTTTAGAGAAAGCTTAGCACCGACAGAGGCAAACAAGACACCATTCACGGTATTTGTGTTAAACATCAGATCTGTCCTTTTTCTCCATCATTAACTGAATATCAAATAATCCACACATCCTATTTAAATGCTTATTAACTTCTATTTGATATTGTTTGTCCATTATATTTATCCTAGCCAACGCTGCCAAGAATCTTTTTCAGTGCTGACATAAATGAATCCTATGGTTTTGGTCGAATTTATTTGACGTTCTGGGATGATCGACACTGCCAATAATCTTTTCAAGCCCTGTTATACTCTGCACCCATCATTTTGCTGGCTAAACCCTTAATGTCACTCCCTAGAACTATGAGAGATGAGGACATGCTTTCCTTAGAAAAGATAGAAGTTAAGATGCATTTTTCAACACAAAATATAACAAGGCCTAAAAAAATGTCTTGGCAACATTGACAAAAATGAATCCTATGGTTTTGGTCGTACTGATTGTTCTGGGATGATCAGTAGTGCCAAGAATCTTTTTCAGACCCTGTTATATTCTGCACCCATCATTTTACTGGCTAAACCCTCAATGTCACTCCCTTGAACTATGAGAGATCAGGACATGCTTTCTTGAAAAAAGAATATATTAATCTGAGATATTAAATTTGGATATAGGTATATTAGGATCATTTCTTGACCACATATGTCAATTTAGTCTTAAGGTAATTCTACAATGTAAACTCATTTTAGTTTCCGATTTGGTAAAGGTGTATTTTAATATGATTCTCTTAGTAGTGATAAAACCAATTTGCAGTCGTAATTATTTAGCGAGCAATAACATTATTCAAATTTACTAAAAAACTATACAACCATTGTTCTTACAAATATTTCTTATATAGTCTAATTAACCAAAAAATTATAAAGGTCGTCAAAAGCATTTCTTTTCTTTAGGTGTGCCATCAAAAGAATAAACTAGCCCGTGCAAGTGCACGGGTTGACGACTAGTTACTCTAATTCCGAAGATGCAAAGGAGGTTGGAGATTATAGGGCCATAAGCTTTTCTATAAACTTTTCTCGAAGGTGAGGATGTCATCAACGGGAAGACTATGCATTCAGTGGGACAGAGAAAAGTACATACAATTCTTACATACTTAGAGGATGAAGGAAGGATGAGAAGAGCTGTATTACCATCAGGAGACCATCACGGTTTCTGTTGCCTGCTCCGTCGGCATGAGTTTCCTCCGCCGGCATGGTCACAGTGATTTCAGGAAGAGGCGAGGACGACGCCGACTTGTAGTGAGAGGTAGTCCGTGACGGAAGCGACCTGGACGTGCGCGGCACCTTCTGGAAGAAGCCGAACAGCGAGGGGAAAGGCATTGGAGAACTGGAGCAGTGCCCGCGCGGAGCAATGGGGGCCGGCAGCCGTGGACAGTCGCGACAAAAAGTTCCAATCCGGTGCAATTATCCCGATCCGTGACTACGGAAGTAATTACATGGTCTGCCTAAGGGCATCTCCAGCCGTCCCCAGCGCCCCCCAGGGCCCAAAAAAGCGTCGTTTTGGGCCAAATAGCGCCGTTTTTCTACCAGTCGCCTCCCCCAGGAGCCCAAATAGCGCCGTTTAGCGCCGTTTTGGCGCCGGCGCACCCAGCCCAAACCCAGCGCGTCGGGTTGCGCCTGGGGGGGTCGGCGGAAGGGAAAACGCACGTGGGCCAACACTGTCGGGGAGACAGCGCATTTCCCACCCCACGCCTCGCCCTTTCCTCTATCCTGCCCCGTCGCCGCCATCTCGCCGCCGGCACCACCCCTCTCCCTCCGCCGGACGCAAGCAGCTAGGAACCCCACCATCTCGCCCCAAACCACGGCGCCGGCGCCGCCCCTCCCCTCCGCCGTGATCTAGCCGGGAGGAAGGCTCTCGGGAAGGCTCGCGCCCACCTCGCCTGCTAGGTGTTCGGCGGTTTGCCCGCCCAGCCATGGACTCCGACGACGACGGGCTGCTCGCCGAACTGCTCGACGAGGAAGCCCAGGCCGACCTCGACGACGAAGAGCACTTGCTGATCCTGGCCTGCCTGGCCGGCCTGCTCGCGCACGACGCGCGGCCGCGGCGTGGTGGCTCGGCGCCCGGCCGCCGCAAGAGCAAGCCGAGGCAGCGCTACGAAGGGTACTGCATCCTCTACTCCGACTACTTCACCGATCATCCCTTGCAGGACGAGGCCGTGTTTCGGCGTCGCTTCCGGATGAACCGCAAGCTCTTCCTCGACATTATGCATGCCATCCGGGAGTTCGACACCTACTTCAAATTGAAGAAGGATTGCACCGGTACGGTTGGCTTTACCTCAATTCAGAAGTGCACGATGGCCATGAGGTTGCTTGCATATGGTGCTCCCGCTGATTCGCAGGATGATTATTTGCGCATGTCCGAGTCCACTGCCATTGATTGCTTGAACAAGTTCTGCCGGGCAGTGGTGGCAGTGTTTGGGCCAAAATACTTGCGATCACCCAATGCGGAAGACATTGCTCGGATCCTAGCTTGCAACGAAGCAAGAGGCTTTCCTGGGATGCTTGGAAGCATCGACTGCATGCATTGGGCCTGGAAGAACTGTCAATTTGAATGGCAGGGGATGTACAAAGGCCACAAAGGAGAGTGCAGTGTGATTCTTGAGGCCGTGGCTACACATGATCTATGGATTTGTCATTCCTTCTTTGGTATGCCAGGAACTCACAACGACATCAATGTGTTGCAGTGCTCGAATGTCTTCGCCAAGCTTGTTGAAGGTCATGCCCCTCCATTGAACTACGAGATAAATGGGCACCAGTACACAAAGGGCTACTACCTTGCAGATGGCATCTACCCGAAGTGGTCAACATTTGTGGAGAGCATCTCCAACCCTGTGCCAGGAAGCGCCAAAGCTTGGTTTTCCAAGTGCCAGGAGGCTTGCAGGAAGGATGTTGAGCGGGCATTTGGTGCGCTGCAGTCTCGATTCGCTGTTGTCCGGTACCCAGCCATGACTTGGTCGAAGGCCAACATGTGGGAGGTGATGAACTGTTGTGTGATCTTGCACAACATGATCATTAAGAGTGAGCGGGATCATCCGGTGCCTGAGACTACTGAGCCATACTACCGACAGGGTCCTCTTGCAGATGTACATCACCAGGTTCCGGCAACATGGGCAGCCTTCCTCGCTATGCGCCAGGAGATTCGAGACCCTGCAGCACATACACAACTGCAGAATGATCTTGTGCAGCACTTGTGGGAGCGCAAAGGCAATGGCAATGCCGACAATGCCAATGCCTAGTTTGATTTGTTCTATTTGCTTGCATTGTTGTACTATTTGTGTGTGGATTTGTATGTTAAACTATTCTTATGTGTGAGTTTGTATGTCGAACTATTTTAATTGTGTTGGCCTTTGTTTTATGCGCGAAATATGGACCAAACTCGCCGGCTGGGGGGCGGCCTGGGTTCGGCGGCTGGGAATCGGCGCCCCCAGCGCGTGAAATAGCGTCGTTTCCCCCCAGGCGGGCCAAAATACTACCGACAGGGTCCTCTTGCAGATGTAGATCACCAGGTTCCGGCAACATGGGCAGCCTTCCTCGCTATGCGCCAGGAGATTCGAGACCCTGCAGCACATACACAACTGCAGAATGATCTTGTGCAGCACTTGTGGGAGCGCAAAGGCAATGGCAATGCCGATAATGCCAATGCCTAGTTTGATTTGTTCTGTTTGCTTGCATTGTTGAACTATTTGTGTGTGGATTTGTATGTTAAACTATTCTTATGTGTGAATTTGTATGTCGAACTATTTTAATTGTGTTGGTCTTTGTTTTATGCGCGAAATATGGCCCAAACTCGCCGGCTGGGGGGCAGCCTGGGTTCGGCGACTGGAAATCGGCGCCCCCAGCGCGTGAAATAGCGCCGTTGCCCCCCCAGGCGGGCCAAAATAGCGCATTTTTCGGCCTGGGGGGCCGAACGACTGGAGATGCCCTAAGCTTGGAGCGGATCATGGGGAGGTCAGTACTCACGGCCGCAGCCAGTGTAATTTTTTTTGAAATAAATGGGTGAGCTACTAGGCAATAGCAACATTTGCTCACCCGAGCGATCTTCCTCAAATTCACCCGAGCGATCATGAGCCAGTGTAATTGAATGTGCGATTGGAACAAAGCTAATTCTCAAAAAGAAAAAAAACAACTTGGTGTGGCCACGTTTTGATCTTTTTCAAGTTGGTGATGAAAAATTTCAAAGTGAGTAGTAGATTTGGTTAAACTAGAAGAAATAAGGAAGATTTCAAATTCATCCATTTACAATGTTGAATTGCCAGTATCGTGCTTGTGACCGAATTTACTGCATGGAAGTAACCTCTATATAAGCGCAGGAGCACTTGATCATTCACCGATCGTCACACAGCGACACACATGCGTACTTGATCATTCACCGATCGTCATCTAGCTAGTTAGACTCCAGCGAACAAAAAGAGAAAGGGCGTTGGTCGGCTGATTTAGGGCTCATTTGGCTGTCGGGGAGAAAAAAAATCCAGGAAACTAAATCACGAGGGGGGAATTTCCATGTACATATGGGATCCCTCCGCCACGCGACAGAACACCCCAGGTCATTTGGACAGCACATGGAAGGAAAGGAAATGATAGAAGATAAAAAAAATAGAGAGAGTATACCTTAGTTAACCTCGAGAAACAACCCCTCGCGTCGCTCCCGAGGGCGACACCGGGGGCGACCTGCACCGCGCCGCCAGAAGAACCCGCCGCCCGCCTCTCCTGCCGCCGAACATGGCCTAGGGTGGGGGTTGCCGGAGGTGGCCTGCCTGGAACTGCTGGGGCGGAGAGGGGCGGACATCAACGAGCAGCGACCAGAGCGGCGCCCCCTGGTCGGGGTGGAGGTCCTTCCCGGCGGCGCCATGACCGGCGGCGGAGATGGGGCTGGCCTAGAGGTCAATGAAACCCTAGATTTCGATCTGGGTGTCACCCGTGGCGCCCCCAATTCGTCCTCGCAGTGGCCGGATCCGGGAGAGGGTCGACCCTGCTTTGCCGCTGCCTTCCGAAGCAGCAAATCTTGCAGGTTACCGGCGGGTGGCGTGGGGGCTGCCTGCTCGGTTTGAATAAAGGTGGCGTTCCTTGGATTCCTCTCACGCCAAGACGAAGATCTGCTTGATGCCCGTCTTCATTGATTTGGCCGGAATGTCGAGTTCCGGAAGGCTCCGCCGGCGAACTCCATTGGGCAACTCAAGCCTGGAGATTGACGGATCGGGTGGGATTCGGTCGCGCGCAACCATGTTTTCTTCTGGCCGTTGTGGAAGAAACCAAATATGGTGCTCTTTGGAAGGTGGTTCAGACTTTCAGCCATCGACACGTATATCATGTACCAGAAAATGATGAAGGAACTCAACAAGGAGAAGAAATTAACAAAGATGCTTATCAGGAAGACCTATGTTCATCGGCTCGTATTGTTAATGTTGTTGAAGATGAGGAGGAAGAAGTGGATGTAGGCGACCTTGGGGCTGATCGGAACGATGAAGTGGAACGTATTGAAAAACGAATTGGTCCTCAATTACAGCGTGAACTTGATGCTGCCAACCAAGAAGTTCAGAACAACGACGACGAAGATGTGGAACAGTTGCAGGGGAATACAAGAGGTGATGCGACTTCAATATCGGATGTTGAGAGCGATCTTGATTAGTTACATTTTCTTATCAATTATTTTTATTTAAGGAGAACTTGTACTTAATTATGCACAATATGTTTTTCAACTTAGCTTTATTTTCAGTTTGGTACTTACAACCGTGAGGTTCATAACAATCAATCACTTCCATTGTGAAATCTGATATATTGTGTCCACAAAATTTATTTCTTTGCTAATTCATAACTTCACCAATTCTTTGATAATAGAATTGATCCAAAAAAGATGACAAGAAAAATTACACACTTCAATAGGAACACAACTTCGTTGATTGCTCCTACAAGTCCGACCAATACTTCCTCCATCTCCTTATGATCAATGGCTAAATTTTTGCGCTTGTTAGGATGCTTCTCTTCCTCCTCAATCTTGGAGATCGCGTCATCAGTATTCTCATCCGAGCAACTAGTGGACCGACATCTAGTACATTCCGGCTAATAAGTATATCAATGTAGTCTTCCTCCCATACCAAAATTCACAACCTTTCTGCATAACAGAATAGCAAACATTGAGTTCCATACAGTACCGAATTATATTATAGGATCAAAATTGCACTCTTTGTCCATTTCACACTTGAAAAAAATCCATCCTGGATGTTTGTCCGTCTTCAAGATCCACCGCTGGACCAGTCGGCCGTAGTTGTCACAATTGATGATTGGTAGAGGCTGGCCGGCGAGCTGTTGTGCGAGGAGTGACCCCGGACGAGCAATGATCGAGGAAGTTCTTGCTGTCCGATCAACAGCAACACGACGACTAGGAAGAAGACATACCCAGAGGCGGCGCGAACCCGTCGATCGGCGTGACTATGGAGGTTGGGTCACCGATCATTCCTCGAAAAAGCTATGGCGATTGCCTTATATTCGGTAAGGGACCTAAGGCTAAAACGGATGTGACATAGATGACCTAATGCTAGTGAAAACAATTTTTTTCTCCTCTCACCGGATATTACAGATCTGATTGAGATCACCAAGGCTCATTCAATTTCTCAAACTCAATAACATTAATAATACGCAAACATAGCTATATAGCAGAAAGGTTCATAATTCGAATAACCCTAAGTTCATATTTTGAACAAAATAACCCTAAGTTCATAATTCGATGAAAATAAAAAGGCTGATACATGATTGTTCAAACAATTAGATAGAAAGGCACATCAGATTTACATAGAAAACCTTTGCATCTAATGGCCCTGCAGGAAGACCCTACTAGCCTCGCTTAGCCATCTCATCCTCGAGGAGCTCCCTCTCTAGCAGTTGGGCTTTCTTGGCCTTCTCGACCTTCTTGTCGAGGCGCTGCTTCTCCAGCATCATAGCTTCGTTGCACAGGAGAAAAGCATCCTTCCGCGCCAGCTGGACTTCCATCTCGAGGGCTATAACCTTCTTATGAAGTTCGAGGTTGTTGGCCACCTGCTCCTTCAGATGGTCGGACATCTTCGTCACGATGTCTGAGGCCTTCTCGACCTGCTCTCTAGCATCCACCGTCTCGTCCATGTACTGCTTAGTTTTCTTCAAGGCCACAACTAGTTGATCTCTTAACTCATCAACAGTCGTCCTGAGGCCGGCGATCACCGACAACTCCGACGGCGTGAGCTCCTCGTCCGCTGCACTGTCCCTGCGCAAATAATCCAAAGATGATGTTAATAACCTATGTGAACGGATGTAAAAAACAGATGCAACCATGAGGAAATAACAACCGGATCTGTACACAAATTAGACCACATCTACCTCATGCTAGCAAAGCGCTTGAGCGGTGAAGCCATGGATGGAGAAGCCGCGACGAGTACAAGTATTTGGATGAGTGGCGACGGCGAGAAGGCTCGAGGATGAAGTACATAGGGGAGGGGGTGTGCACCTCTATTTATGCTGCCGTGGAACTGATGAGGCGGGTGCGGAAGTCATGGCAACCCTACGTATCCCACGTACTCGTTTCCCCATGCCACCACAATTGCACGTTTCCTCTTCCTCCAAAAAAAAACCATTGCACGTTTCCCACTTATTCGCTTCCCCACTCGTTATCGTTTTAATAAGTAATTTAGATTGCACGAAAAGATAACTTGAAAATAAATACGTGGATACAAATCGACCCATCGTGCACATTAAAATCCACAAGTACCAATACATATAATAAATCATTCGCTCACTTAAATCCAAATAGCAGCATCACAACTGAAACTTGAAAAAGCCAAATACATAGTTATTTTAGCTTATTATCTTCATTGCTTGAAGAACTACTCCACATCCAGATGACGAATGTAGGATGCAAAGAGGAAAACCCCTTCATTTCCATGGTAGAGCTTGAAGACCATTGTGTCTCCAATTCTTAAAGTGTCTTCCTTTTCCATAAACTCCTTCCACCAATTAACAAGAATGCGACCATCATCAGAAGAAATGGCGTAGGTGGTACGGACACATGGCGGTAATATTACCAAAGTCGTACTTGCCATCATGGACCATACGGCGAGAAAGTTTCTGTTGCAAAAAAACATATGACATTTCTTATCAAAATTTCATATAGATGCTAGCACAGAAGTGTTAGATGCAAAACATCGATATGTAGTGCTTACCAGTTCTCTCTTCACACAGTTTGTCCAGTTCAAGGTGTGCAGCAGAAGCGTGCATTCACCATCATCATAGTCGCCACATCATGGTGATCTACGTAATCCTCCAGATTCTTAACATGTTCAATCACTAACTCCATCATCCTCCAGTTAATAATGGTTCTCGAAGTTTTAACAAAAGAGTCGATTATCATACATTTCTCCATTGGCAGTTTATAGTATGCTGGTACATGTATAAATAATTACATTACAATTTGTACCTAGTTGAAGTAAAATAATTCAATTACATTACAATTCTTGCCAGACAAGAAGTGAGCCTATCTCACTTGGCTAGTGGAGTGGATGTACAACCCAGTCACCCAGGTTCAAGTCCTCACGGGCGCGAATTTGGGTTCTTATTATTTAAAAAACTCGCTGTGGGGGCTTCCCCCACCGCTTTCCTTTCAAAAAAAAAAATTCTTGCCAGACTTTGCAATGAAAAAAGTTTTGTCATCTACGTTTGTAACCCTAACTTTGTACTTGAATCCCTCTTCAGTAGTAAGTTTAGCCCTGAAATCTGTGTTCTGGGTTGTGGCTACGCCAAACTTCTCAAGAAAATGAGCTCTTATGTAGCAGGGGACATACTATAAGAAGTAAACGAAATGAAACCCATGAGTACACTAACATGTAGCCAGTAAAATATGATTGTAAAAGACATCCAGATCATAGAAATACCTATAAATGTAATTAATTGCATGCATGTACATAAATACGTAAGATCAACAAATGGGTTGGATCACTACTACAAATATAATGACGGATTAGTAGATTACCGTCTTTTCACCACAACCGACGTCAAGGGTCACAACGAAAAAGGATTTCTTCATATTCTTGCCAACGCACAAGCCCTTATTGTCAGAGCACGTACCACACTACGAACTCATAAGAAAAATAACACTACCCAAGGTACGACGTTTGATAATACTGAAATGAGATTGGTGTACAGATATAAAGTAAATAATCTGTTACCCGTTTGCTCGTAGCCATCGATGACTTCGTCGCACCGCATTCATCCTGCCAAGGGTTTTACTTAAGTTGAGATATTGTTTTTTCAACTTGTCACCTAGATCTTATAGAACTTTGGAATGCGTATGAATACGGCATGTAGATTTGTTCGACTATGTGCCGTAAAAATTATGTTTGCACATCGTAGATTCATGGAATTGTCTTCAAATCTTATAACCTTTTGATCACGGACTGAATATCGTGATTGCCGCTTTCATAAGTTTTGTTGATCACATTCAGAAATAGTAGCAGTACGCCGCTTTTAGTAGTTATGTTCACCACAACCAGAAATATAAGACTTGAACCCACTTTCAAAAGTTTTGTTAACAACTTTCAGAAGTTTTCTCTACCACTTTCAGAAGGTTTGTTTACCACTTCCAGAAACCTTTAAAATCATAGTAGTCATGTTTGCCCGCCTAACTATGTGCCGTACATTTTTTTTACACCTTAGATTCATGAGAGCTGCCTTCAAATCTTCCAATTTTTTCTCTCTTCTTTTCTTAGGGAATGATGAACTATCCGATTACGAGAAGGTTCGGCAACATGCTATGGCAGATAATCTTGCACGTATGACTGCAGTGCTGCAGCAGAAAGCTGGCAATGATGGTCAGAGCATCCAAGAATTCACATCCATAGCACGTGCATTCGTGTATGGGGGTGCACAAGCAGAAACAAGACACATAGAAAAACGCAGCACAGCAAGACGAGATAGCTACTGACTTAGAATATAAACATATCCTTCGAGAAGGCAGCTGAAGAAGAGGACCGTGCATTATATGAAGAGGAGCGCAATCGTGCAAACAAGGTCATATGAAACTACATATATTATTTCATGTACAAATTACAATGTTGATTGCATACTAATGTCTTCGGCTGTTTTCAGGAGGTAGTAGATGGTTCTACAGAACCACGAAACAAGAAGAAGCGTTCGAGTAATGTACTGCCTACGACCAGAATAACAAGATAAAAAACAATCCAAGAGTCCCAACCGATGGAAGAGACACCCCTAAATGGGGAGAACATTGCGGCAGAGAACTCGCCAACACAAAATTTAACCTCCAAAGACAGCAACTCACCTGATGATAATGCACTTGTTAACTTCGACATGCAGCGTACGCTCATCATTTCTTATTTTTCTTAACATACTTAATTGTTTCTTTTTTGCATCTGATTGTACATAATGTTACAACGTGCATTGTGAATTTATTTCAGAGGATCCAACAATCTCTATGAGGGGAAGCTGAAAGCGAGGTAAACGCACACCAACAATGAGGCATGGCCTAGAAGCGTACACAAAAAAGCATGGAGGCAATAAGATGCGGATTAACTTCACCGAAGGTGCGCAAAGACCCATAGATCATGTGCAAGCAACTAAATTTAGTTCCCAGTTCGGTGTTCACGTCCGCAACAAGATGCTTCTTGCAACACACTGGAAGGAGTATGAGAAGGGGGAAGAACTTGAAAATGTGATTCCAGATGCTTTGGTAACGGTGGCGGTGAGTCGGCACAGTTATGATATTCATCACCTAATGTTTACATGCAGTTCAGCCATACCATGCTAATATAACATTGGATTCATAATTTCTGTAGGAAAAATCTAAAGATATAAACGCTGAGACCCATTGAGCGCACCACATCGATTTGAGCTTTCTGGCCGTCTGATCCCTCCCGTTCCCTGCCTCCGCACCGTCCGATCCTGGCCGGCTAATCCAGTCGGCATGAACAGGGATTCGCAAAGTCGCTCCGCGTACCAAATTTCGTGCACCCACTCTCGCTGACGCCCTCCCCCGACGCCACCTGGAGCCACTGGGCCCACCCGTCGGCCTCGCGCTGCGTGTTTAATCGGTGTGGCGGGGTGGCCAGATTCCCTCTACGTGCCTCCCATTGGCTGATTTTGTTCATTTACCGAAATAGGTATTCCGCCCAAATCTCCCGTGCGTGTGCGGGTGCTGCGTATTTTCTACAATATGTCGGGGCACGCTCGGTATTTCGTACGGGCGTCGGGTACGTTGCACTGTTCGGCCGCAAGAGGAACCTTCGTGCCACCTTCACTGTGACCTAGCTCGCGTCTCGCCATTGGTACGTTTAGTCGTAATCGACCTATTTGGTTGCCGCGTCCACTGTGCACTATGCTGGGGTGAGGGGGTATATAGTTTGGGTTTTGGATCGGATGGGTACTGCAGCTCTCATTTCCCCCTTTTCTTCTCCCTCGCAGGTTTTGCTCCGCCGTTTTCTCCTCGAGTTCTACCATGTTTGGAATCTGTTTGCTGTTTATCTCGCCACGTTTGTTCCCGGTGAAATCAGATGGGGTTTTCTTACCCTGCGTTGCTTTCTCTTTTTTTGGTCGTTTTTCGTTCGTGTCGTTCATCCTGCGGTAGATCCGTGTGTTTTATTGTTTGTTGCTTGTGTGGTTTGTTCTTTTTTTTTGTGGGTTTCTCTCCTCTATTTCCTGTTCTTTGCTTTGATTTTTTTTCATGTTGTTCACCGTGTGGTAGATCCGTGTTTTTTTGTTGTTGTTTGCTGCTTATGCGGTTTGTTCTTCTTTGTTTTGTTGGTTTCTTACCCCTATTTCCTGTTTTTTGCTCTGTTTTTTTGCAGGTACTGTTACGGGTTGCGCTGCGGGATGTGCCGGGTCCAGTTGTTCTTCACGTATAAACGAGCCGTCCTGTTCATGGGCTTATTTATTGGTATGTTTTATTCATTGGTTGTCTGGTTCGTGTTTTCGTATTTATATGCCTTCCCTTCTTTCTTTCTATGTCTTTTTTTCGTAGATAGACCTCTTGCTATTTTCGTTTAATATAATCGCTGTTTGGTTTCTTCGGTGGAGTCCGTGATTGTTTTCTGACTTGTGTTGTCTTATTTTTGTGCAGGTTGTTTCCTTACTCGGGAATATCTTATGCGCGGTGGTTTTTGTTTCCCTTTTGGCTTTTGATTTTTGTTATTTCGTTCTTTTTCATGTTTATAGGTCGGTTCCGTTGAGGGTAGTTTCTGCTTTGTTGCTGTGTTTGTTTGTATTCCTTTGTTGTTTATCTTGCTGGTTGTGTGCTTGATTTATACTCGGCCGGCTAATTCAGCCGATGTGGCCGTCTCCACTCTGACCACCCAAAGCGCGCAGTCGGCAAAGTAGGTGACGCCGAAGGGACGCGTCGACAACTATTGGGATAACCGCTTCGAAGAGCAAGACATGCACTCCTCGACTCCACTGGCTGAGGCCGACTAATCCACCCGATGCGACCGACTAATCCACCAGATGCGGCCGACTCCCCTGGTTGCGGCCGACTCCACTGGCTGTGGCCGACTAATCCACCCGATGCGGCTGAGTCCACTCGATACGGTCGACTTCAGGTTTTGTCCTTAAGAAATTGGCACGGTGGGTCTTGGTGCCACCTCGAGGACGCCGGCATGGATAGCTATTGACGACATTATTGATCGTAGGTTGTCGGCTTTTTATATATTTGTTTATGTTGGGTTGACTCCACTCGATACGGCCGACTCCAGGTTTTGTCCTTAAGATGTTGGCATGGTGGGACTTGGTGCCGCCTCGAGGACGCCGGCATTGACGACATTATTGAGCGTAGGTTGTCGGCTTTTTATATATTTGTTTATGTTGGGTTTTTCTTTGTTCGTAGGTTGTCGGCTTACTCGTCCGTTGTTCTTCTGGTTATTCTTCACCTGTAGATGAAGCGTATTTATTGTATGGTTTATTTTTTGGTTGTACGGTTCGTGGTTTAGTATTTATATGATTCTCCGTTCTTCTTTCCACAATTTTTTTTCCAGATCAGTCTCTTGCTATTTTCCTGTCATTTCGGTGTTGACTTATTCTGGTTGGTTGGTGCGGCCGGGTTCCCGTTTGGCCTTGTCGGCTAATGATTTTTTTTTCCGGTCAAGGTTGGTTCCGTTTAGTGTAGTTTGTGCTTTCTTGCTGTGTTTGTTTGTTTTTTCCTTTGTTGTTTATTTTGTTGGTTTTGTGCAATATCCTACCAACTCGTGCAGTCGGCCAGGTGGAATCGGACAGGTGGAGTCGGCCAGGTGCAAGCGACCAGGTGGAGTCAGCCCCAGGGAGTTGGTGCGTACAGAGACACGTGCGAAAGCAAAGTAAACTCAATATACACATCTTTTTTTTGAAGGAAAGGATCTGATTCATTAAACAGAGTACTCAGACAAATTACAAACAAGTCCACAAAATAAAAGAAATTACAAAGCGGACCCTGCAACTTGCAGAGAGCACCCCAGGCACCCTGAAGAAAGCTCAAACAGATCCCTCGCCGGCTCCCAAGAAGCCTAGCGAACGCCGCCGTCGCCGTACCTCAATCCGCCATGGAGGGAGCGCCGCCCCACTTTGAAGAAGACCGCAAGCCTCGTCCGCCGCTGCGCGACGGCACCTTGAAGCGATGAACGAACACGGCCCCAACGCCACCTCCACTGCACCACCCCACTTCCAGCCGACGGGACGTCGCACAGGCCAGCCACCACCAGCCCCCACCCACCTCCAGAAGCCGCTCCCCCGCCGCCACGGCCGGCCGGAGCTGAGCCACCGAAGGAGACCACCAACACCAACGCCAACAAAACGGGAACACCCAGCTCCGCCCGCTCCTCCCCTCGCCGCCACGGCCGGCCGGAGGAGCAAGCGCAGACCAGCGCGCCCGACGAAGAACCTCCACAGCCTCCCCAACGTCGAAGACGACGCCGAAACGGGGACGGGAGGGGGAGGACCACACCCCACACTCCGGCGCCAACGCCACCGTCATCGCTGGCGCCGGAAGGAACACACACCTAATAGAAAGACCTATCTACACGCACAGCGAGACCCAGAGCTCCCCCCCCACCTCACGGTGCCGAGACGGCGGCCGGAGGCGGAGGGAGCGGCGGGACGCGCCGGCGAGACTCAAATCGCCCGCGGGTCGCCTTTCTTTACTGTAGCACGGGGAGAGGAGAGGATAGCTCTTTCTAAGATTTTTAAACTCAATATACACATCATTTGACAACATTCTCTAACCAAAAATATTTTACCTCAAAACTAATTCCCCTCCAATGTATAGTTACTACCAATAAAGGACAATCCAAAATCCAGCAGAAACAAAACGACAACCTTAAGGATGCATGCCCCAATGATACGACGACCTACAAAAAATAGGTGAAAAACACCACAACAACGTGAGTCAAAAAACAGAAAGTAGTAACACCCACGAGGCGAAAGACAGAAGGAACAGTGTTCGTAGCCGTCGGCTTATTGGTTCATATTTTTAGTACGATGTGTTCATATTTGTGATTTTTTATTATGTGCCGTATACGGAAGCCAACGGCGGGAGTGTTCTGAATTTGGACAGGCATACCATGTTGACCTGCAAAAGAGTACACGTCTGTTTTGTTGATGTCCGGATTTGGTTGAGTTTTGTTTTATTTAGTTGACTGCTACTTTTGCCGTGCCCACGTCTGCGCTCCTTCTTATTGGGTCCTTTCTTTCCTTCATTTGCATTTCCGGACCAGGGCTTTGCATTTTCTTTCCATTACTTTATTGTCTTTAATTTTATTAGATGCAAATATTTCATCTCCGTCGCTTCTCAGCTTTCGGTTTTGCCTGAGAGAGCGAATTTATTACTACACACCCAGTCGTCAAGGAGGAGTCGGCTCACACCCAGTCGGCAAGGAGGAGTCGGCCAGGTGTAGTCGGCAAGGATGAGTCGGCCATGGGCTAGGGGGTGACCCATGAGGACAAAAAGATAGAACCAACACCTGGCCTCACCCTTTATGATGTTTTTGTGTAGATAAGAGGAAAACAGCAAACAGTACGGAGTAGTACCATATTTCGGTTACAGTGCACAAAATGTCAGGAAGATTGCGAGGTTTGAAGGGAAAAATCACACATCACAGCTGAAGTGTTTTGTTGAAACAGAAAGTGAAAAATTGTCGCCTCGCGGTTTGAGCTATTTTGCCTTAACGTGTTGGTTGTCAGCCCCTTCGCACATCGGCTGTTTGTAGGGCATCAGCGAGAGTGGGTGCACGAAGTTGGTATGGTTACGACTTTGCGAATCCCTGTTTATTCCTGCTCGATTAGCCGACATGGACCTGGAGGCCCAACGTGCAGTCGGCAACGTGCAGTCGGCAACTACTTCACCTTCCGACTGGGTTCCTGTCCAGTTGAGTCCATCGTTTCTTTATGAGTTTACTTCATCCGTGTGTACGTGAATGTGGTCCTGTAGCGGAATAAGAAGAACAAGCCGAGCTAAACACATCAAGAAACTACGAGTGAGTGCCAAGAAAGAGGACATAAAATCGAGCTACTATTTGTTTTGTCCGTTTGTTGGTTTGTGCTTGATCATCAAACTTGATAGGGATAGTGTGTTCACCCTTCAAAGCCTCGACTCGGCCTGACGTCGAAGTGTGGGTCGACACCGTGGAGTCGATATCGTTTAGTCGGCATCGTGGACTCGACAGCCTGGAGTCGACATTGCCCGAGCTACCATAGTCGAGAACGTTATTGGGAATCATTTACCGCAACGACCAATGTATGCCTTTTAAGATTTTATTAATATTGTCGAGGCGAAACTGTGCCGTAATATTTAATAGATATTTGTGAAAGAATCGGAATGAGTACGTGGTTCCAGTGTTATCTATGTAGTTTGTAAACTTATTTCCGTGTAATTCTCATAGTGTGTGTTGTCTGTACTTTGTGCTAGCCTCCAAGGATCCTTCCCTCGGTCCCTTTTCCGTGACGGGATGGGTGCATGTGTGTACGGAGTACTTAAGACCATTATGTATATCGGGCCGACTTCACCGAACTATGTATGGGCACATGAATAAAGTAAAACGATTTTTACACAGACGACAATGTTACCCTATATTAAATTTGGGGTTACGGAGGTTGGTACGTTTATCGATTTTTTGAGTCTATCTAAAAACATGAGGCATCGTTGTATCTATATTAGAATTTCCTGAAGCTTAATGGGTGGTACAAAGATTAATTGAGAGATTATCAGCGCTATTGACTCCACCCGATCCGGCCGACTGATCCACCCTATGCAGCCGACTCCACGCGATGCGGCAGACTAATCTACCCGATGTGGCCGACTAATCTACCCGACGTGGTGTGTTGTGTGCTCGCCCGAGTGAAGTGACGTTCGCAAAGGGAAGCCTCCCCGTAGTGGTGCCCGTCTTTGGTTTACTCGGTGCTTGCTGTCTCCACACTGAGTTTCTCATTTGTCGAGATGCCTTCTCTGCAAGACCGGTACATACCACGTCGGTCCATACATAAATGTACTGATATTACTCACCAGATGATGTCCACTCCATACTATCCGAAAAAATTGCAGCCCGTAGTGTGGCTACGTATAGACAAAACTTTGCGAAACAGCTGGACCGAGAATCCGGCTTAAAACAGGTGCATAGTACGTCGGGGGGATCCCGTGTGGAATGTGACTTAGTAAGTTGCCATCTGCGCCACGGATGATTACAAACAACATCTTAATATAGTTCAAAATAATCAGATCGAGACATATAATACCCATTGAGTGCACGTATAGCATGTATGAATCATAGGCTATCCCATTCTACATCAGTCAGATAGCATTTCATAAGTTGGTAGTGTTCTAATTATTGGTCAAGCAGTTGACAAAAGCAAAACCAATGCCATTAGGTAAATGTAAGGACCCGAACTTTGCATGAACTTACAATAGATGAAGTCGGAGGGGATTGCTGGAGATTATCAAGCCGGCTTCTGTAAAGTGTGTACCAGACGGAGTAATAAATTTGCTCTCTCGAAGGGTTTCTGGACCCGTCTGACCATTTGTTTAATGCTCTGTCCTCTGTACTTGGCGTGTGTGAGGTCGTGGTGTCATGATGATGTTCGTTCCTTCCCGAGGCAGGGTGGCGATGGACTGTGTATAATCTTTTCAGTCAGATGAGTGGATCTTTCAGCCACGCGTTTGGGACAGGGATTTTAAGACAGGTAAATAATACTCCATTTGTTGGTAGAAGGCGTCATCAAGAGTACGTTGGTGCTTGCATGTTACTCCCTCCATGTGCCGTGTCATCAGAACATGTCGTGTTATCTCGGATCATGGGTCTATGTACATATTCACGGACATATTGTCCATTCACTTATTGATTTGAGCAGATGAAGACGGGGAAGGCCATGTTCCCAAACACATGATACAATGCTGATTCTTAGCAGATGAATCAGCAAATGGGCATATGGGTTGACTGAATACAATTTGACTTATGAATCCCTAAAATCTATGAAAGGCCAGATTGTGGTCGACTTTTTTGTTGAGTATCGGATTGACTTGTATCAAGAAGCCGAGTTAATCATTGTGTCTGTACCGTGGAACATTTATTTTGATGACTCAGTTTGCAGCAGCGGACAAGGAGTCGACGGGATGGGTGCATGCGTGTATTTAATGGCTGCCGACTAACAAATCCCGTGAAGTCGGCCGCGTGGACTCAAAGTAGAGTCGTGACTCCGTGCTCTATATCCAGGTCAGTTCCATTATCTCGGCTAGACATTATGTCGTCTGTTCCTATCTGTCATTCGTAATTCCTTTATATGATTGTGCTTTTTTTTTCGTCGGTCGTCTGAAGGAGCAGGAGAACAAAACGCTCGAGGTGATTCAGTGAGGAAGGCGTTGACCCACATGTGTAAATGATGGATAGTCCGTACGGCTTTTGGGGCGGTACTACTAATGATGTAGGGTAAGGTACGTATTTGTTAGTTCGGTGGTGAGTCAGCCACATGTAGATTGGACATAGAAAAGACGGCCTTAGTTGAAGTAACATGGTTCATGCCTTACATAACGAGTTAACACATGTATTGTCCCCTCGACAGTGGACGAGTTCCTTACATAGTAGTGATCTGAACAAAATATATCATGATCGACGTCTTCGGTTAATTTAGACTAGATACCTCGACTGTGCCGTAGCCGATTCCCGATCAGAGTCAGGTAAGCCGGAGGGGTTAGAGTTGGGGGGAAGGTGGATCCTGTCCTCCTCGATTTCTTTCATCAGGATCGACATAGCTTTGTACAGTGCGTCTCTCCTGTTGCTTGCCCGTATTAGACAGTTCAGAGGGAAGGACGTCGATTCGTCAGTAGTTTGGCATGCACGTGTGATAGCTTGATTAGTTCATAAGGAAGGTTGTTAGAAAAAGACAGATAGGATCGTTAAATCCAATGAATAGTTACCAAGGTAGGGATATGTGCTTTGGTGTATCATATGTTTTAGGTGCTGAAGACGTCCAAGTTGCTCTAATAGGTTACTGTGACGGTTCATCTCATGTTCTTCCACTTGCTTCATTAGATCGTCGTGGTATTTCTTCACAGCTATGTAATTCGTTGTCAATGTCTCCTTCTTAACAGGCAAGATCTGACAAGCTTCATCTATCTTGCTGCATTTGGTGTTGTGGGCCTTCTTTAGGTCATTTATTTTGTTGTGCAATTCAGTACGAGGAACATATGTTGTCGCTGCCTGTCGCAGTCCAGCGATGACATAATTTCGTTCCTTAGCTCTTTCTTTCTCCTTGGTTAGTTGGTCCTGTAGTTGGCCTAAGAACTTTTGTTTGTCGGCTAGGGTCTTCGCCGTGATCATCTTTTCTTGCTCCTTTTTTGTCAGTTCGCGCTTTTATATAACAAAATAACATATAAGTAGAAGAAAAAAAACTGTGTTTGGAGAAGTTGTGTGTTTCTGGCCTGATGACGTACCTGAACTTTTTCAAACTTTTTTGCCTGTTCATTGCTTTCTTGGAGCTCGGTTTGTAGGTTGATGCAGTAGTTCTTTTCTTTGGTCATGTCCTTCTCTACTTGCGTTTTTTCCATCTCGGCCTTGGTCAGTGTTTCCTATAGGGTTATATCATTAGAGGATACGGTATGCATACGGAGTTTTAGTCGATGGTAAGAAGTTTGTGGATTACCTTGTGTAGTTGTTTTAGTCTTGCTGATAAAGCAGATTGTTGTTTCAACCATTCTTTTTGTTTGTCTTTGCGAGTCTTCACGCTTTGTGTTTGTGCTACCGGGAAGGCGAGACGGACGTACAAATTTTCAAGTTCTCAGCGTCATGAACGGCAGGATCTGCATCAACGTTCTCTCCGAGGTTATTGACAGGATTAACGACGCCCGTTGTTGTGTCCGTCAAGTTTGTCTCCTCAGCTCCGGGCGTTTTCGTCGAACACCATGATTCATTGAATGGTGAATTGAAAAAGTCAGTCGTCGTGGACCTGCACGTGGGTAAGGTAAATGTTATGACGGTATGTAATCCCATTTTGATAAAGACAGACATTAATACCTCCTTGACGGATTATACTCCTCATACATAGGAATATCATGAAAGAGGATCCTCATAGAAATACGACATATGACTTGGTGTTGGCACACTTAGTGTGTTGAAGTCATCGAGCACGTCCCATGGACTCATACATGCTGGAGTGAAGTTGTTTAGCTCTGAAAATTGTTCCGTTGGCTCATGTATCGTATGATCTGTTGCTGAGAAACCTGACGTGGTCGTGGCAGGTGTCTCCTTCCATGAATTTCCAGTATACACTTGCTTTTGACGATTCGGCGATTCGTAGAACAATGTCTCTGGCAGAAAGTAGATTGGTCTCTTTCCATCAGCCCGGGAAAGGGGAGACTGTCTGTGGTCGAAATCTTCATTCGCCGGCTCCATTCCAAACATCTGTCCATTACCGTTGTTTGTCAAGCCGGACGCTGTGTTGGCTTCGGGTTCAGATCCTGACGTTGTGTCGTAAAAACCTGCTAACAAGAATAATTTTGACAGTTAGAAGACCTTGAGTCGTACGACACTGCTGATTATAGGCAACCACATCGGTAATTTACCTGCAACGGTTGGTGATTTTGCGTGAAATTGTACAACATATGACCTTCCATATCTCGACGATGCACCCACTTGGCTTCCGGTATTTCCTTTTATGCTGAAGATTCGGTTTCAGAGTGTGAGCGAGGGTTTGATTTAGTGCCGGATTGGGAAAAGTTTCTTTACCTTGTATCGGCGTCTCAGCTTGGTCTGCGGTGGCAGAACGTCGGCTTCGATGCAGGGCTTTAGGGTGGCTTTCTCAGCTTTCGATTCCTTCACTTCCAACGCTTGTGTTTCTTTCTTTTGCTTGGATCTATAGTGTTTTCCTTTGGATCCGTGGGGTTGGTGTGAGGAAGATGATGTCGGAGGGGATAGGGTGGAAATGGTCCTACTATTTGAGCTGTCTGCCTTAGCGTGTGTGGGAGTGTTTGGTAAGCCGGTAGCGCTTTGTTTAATGCTGTGGACCCTGTACTCCATTTGTGAGTGGTCGCCGTTTTATGATGATTTTGGTTCTTTCTCGAGGTATTTTTGGCGAGGTCTACATATAATCCTATCAGTCAGACGAGTGAAACTTGCTGTCACGCGGTAGGGTCAGCAATTTAAAGACAGGGGAAAACATATCCACTTAATCGAGGAGTGGTAGTGCTACGGAATATTGTGATGGTGATGGCCCTTGACGTAGTTACCTGCGTCAAAAGAATATGGGTTAGGTTGAGACTCCAAGTGCAGAGTGTATAGTATAGGAAAGACGGTTTCCCCACGAGGGGTGACTCGAGGGTTTAATATCGAACTCTCGGTGAATCAGTAGTGAAAGATTTATCTTCTTATCTTTCTCTTGAAAACCTACAAACAAAGTAAATTGTTTTGGCCCTCAACCTCACGAAGTAGTTGTCAAGCACAAGGTGTGAGAATGATATCAAAATAAAATGAATGCAAAACAGTAAATAAATATGCAATGATGATAAATAAATACTCAAGGATGGTGGAAACAATGATGGATGATATTTTTGGGTTTTGTATTGTGAATGCAAGATGTAAAAGTGTTTTTATATTTTCGGATTTTTAAATGGCAGAAAATGTAAAGTGGATAAAAGTTGTTGGAAAGGTGTTTCTTATGATTAAAAATGGACCGGGGTTCATGGTTTCACAAATGCACTCTCTCTTTAATAAAGTGGTAGACAATGAAACACTAGAATTGACATATGAGATTGCAACAAAAAGGTTTCATGACAGGTTACTAATTATATGGGCATCACGTCCTAACATAGAGATATTTTGTTTATTAATCTCTCTTATACTCCACCAAGATGCGAACTAAATCATAACACCTTAGTAATTAAGATAAATCAGAGCATAGCATTAAGTATCATGACATGAAGTTAAAATAAGAACATGCTAGATCTAGTCATGGAGTAGTGGCAATGGTCACACCCACATCTCCGGTAGAAAGGTATTTTTCTTTATCCCTAGTGAGGCAACAAAGTAAGGTAAAAAACCCAAGTGGATCGCGGAACTTTCTCTCATGTTCACCGCACTAGCCACCCCCCGTTACTCCAACTAATGCACACGTTCCCCCTCACACGCTCTCATACACATGCTTGATCAAAACAAGTAAACAAGAACGGGGTACATAATATGCATCTACTTTCATAACTGAAACAAAACTATTGTAATCTCAAAATATATTAACTCATATAAAGATCCACCACAAAGATATTACATAGATGACCGTAATCATGTTCAGCAGCTCATACGATACTAATTAGTGAAGCTCAAGAGAGGAGAGATACATAAGTTACTTCCACAAACCATAGTCCAGGGGTGGACTACTCCCTCTTCATCATGGAGACGGTGGAGAAGTCGTTGGAGAAGACGGAGACTGATACGTCTCCAACGTATCTATAATTTTTTATGTTCCATGCTTATATTATGTCAATTGCTACATGTTTTATTCACACTTTATAGCATTTTTATGCATTTTCTGGGACTAACCTATTAACAAGATGCCACAGTGCCAGTTCCTGTTTTCTGTTGTTTTTTATTCCAGAAAAGCTGTTCTGGAAATATTCTCGGAATTGGACGAAACAAAAAGCCAAGGTCCTATTTTTCTGTCACGTACACGGAGTCCGAAGGAGAGACGAAGGGGGGCACCGAGGCGCCCTCACCATGTGGTGGCGCGGGTCCCACCCTTGGCTCGCCGCCACGTGGTGAGGAGCCCTCGGGCCTCCACCGACATCGCCCCTTCGACTATAAATTGCCTTTCTCGGGAAAACCCTAAACACCCGAGCCTCCATCCACGAAAAGTTCCAGAGCCGCCGCCGTCGTCAACCCTAGCTCGGGAGGGTTCTGAAGCTCTTCCCGGCACCCTGCCGGAGAGGGGAATCATCACCGGAGGGCTCTACATCGCCATGCCTTCCTCCGGAGTGATGTGTGCGTAGTCCACCCCTGGACTATGGGTCCATAGCAGTAGCTAGATGGTTGTCTTCTCCTCTTGTGCCATCATGTTTGAGCTGCCTATCATGATCAAGATCATCTTATTGTAATGCTACATGTTGTGTTTGCTGGGATCCGATGAATATTGAATACTATGTCAAGTTGATTATTGATTTATCATGCTATGTTGTTTATGATCTTGCATGCTCTCCGTTGCTAGTGTAGGCTTTGGCCAAGTTTATGCTTGTAACTCCAAGAGAGTATTTATGCTAGATAGTGGGTTCATGCCTCCATTTAATCTGGGACAGTGACAGAAAGTTCTAAGGTTGTGGATGTGCTGTTGCTACTAGGGGTAAAACAGCAATGCTTTGTCTAAGGATATTTGTATTGTTTACATTATGCACCATACTTAATGCAATTGTCTGTTGCTTGCAACTTAATACTGGAAGGGGTGCGGATGCTAACCTGAAGGTGGACTATTTAGGCACAGATGCATGCTGGATAGCGGTCTGTGTACTTTGTCGTAATGCCCAAGTAAATCTCATAGTGATCATCATGACTTGTATATGCATTGTTATGCACTCTCTATTTTGTCAATTGCCCAGCTGTAATTTGTTTACCCAGCATGTTAGTATTTTATTATGGAGAGACACCACTAGTGAACTGTGGACCCCGGTCCATTCTTTTACATCTGAAATACAACCAACTGCAATCATTGTTCTCTTTAATTCTCTGCAAGCAAACATCATTTTCCACACCACACTTTTAATCCTTTGTTTTCAGCAAGCCGGTGAGATTGACAACCTCACTGTTTCGTTGGGGCAAAGTAGTTTGATTGTCTTGTGTGCAGGTTCCACGTTGCTGCTGATTCCCTGGTGTTGCGCCGTGCCACATTCAGCACCAACAACCTTCAGAAGACCCTTGACTTCCTACTGGTTCGATTAAACCTTGGTTTCTTACTGAGGGAAAACTTGCTGCTGCACTCATCACACCTTCCTCTTGGGGTTCCCAACGGACGTGTAACTTAACACGCATCAAGCCAGTTTTCTGGCGCCGTTGCGGGAGGTCGAGGTACTTCTGGAAGGTCTTGCAACCCCGACAAGACGCCACAGTTTTCTGGCGCCGTTGCCGGGGAAGTCAAACCTTCTGCAAGGGGAGTCTCTCACTTCCAATCTCTTTACTTTGTTTTTGTCTTGCTTATTTTATTTTTACTTTATCTTGTTTGCTTCTTTATATCAAAAACACAAAAAAATTAGTTACTTGCATTTACTTTTATATTTCGGCCTAGCTTTAATTTTGCTAAAATGAGTACTCCTGAGAACACCAAGTTGTGTGACTTCACTAGCACAAATAATAATGATTTCATATGCACTCCTATTGCTCCACCTGCTTCTAAAGCAGACTTTTATGAAATTAAACCTGCTCTGTTAAATCTTGTTATGAAAGAGCAATTTTCTGGTGTTAGTACTGATGATGCTGCTGCTCACCTTAATAATTTTGTTGAACTTTGTGAGATGCAAAAGTATAAGGATATAGATGGAGATATTATTAAACTGAAATTATTTCCTTTCTCTTTAAGAGGAAGAGCTAAAGAATGGTTGCTATCTTTGCCTAGAAATAGTATTGATTCATGGACTAAATGCAAAGATGCTTTCATTGGGAAATATTATCCTCCTGCTAAGATTATATCTTTGAGAAGTAGCATTATGAATTTTAAACAATTTGATAATGAGCATGTTGCCCAAGCATGGGAGAGAATGAAATCATTGGTAAAGAATTGTCCCACCCATGGACTGACTGCTTGGATGATCATCCAAACCTTTTATGCAGGACTGAATTTTTCTTCAAGAAACCTTCTGGATTCTGCTGCTGGAGGTACCTTTATGTCCATCACTTTGGGTGCAGCAACAAAGCTTCTTGATGATATGATGATTAATTACTCTGAATGGCACACTGAGAGGACTCCACAAGGTAAGAAGGTAAATTCTGTTGAAGAAACCTCTTCCTTGAGTGATAAGATTGATGTCATTATGTCTATGCTTGTGAATGGTAAATCTCATGTTGATCCAAATAATGTTCCTTTAGCTTCATTGGTTGCTCAAGAAGAGCATGTTGATGTGAACTTCATTAAAAATAATAATTTCAACAACAATGCTTATAGGAATAATTTTGGTAACAACAATTATAAGCCATATCCTTCTAATAGTGGCAATAGTTATGGTAATTCCTATGGTAATTCTTACAACAATAATAGGAGTGTACCCTCTGATCTTGAAGTCATGCTTAAGGAATTTATCAATACCCAAACTGCTTTTAATAAATCTGTTGAGGAAAAGTTTGGCAAAATTGATGTTCTTGCTTCTAAAGTTGATAGCCTTGCTCTTGATGTTGATCTTTTGAAACTGAAAGTTATGCCTAATGAAGTTAAAGATACTAAGACTTTTGCTACTGCCAATGCTATCCAAGTTAAAATTGATAATAATATTAGGATGTTGGCTGAATTGCATGCTAGGTGGGAAAGAGAAGATGAAATTGCTAGAAAGAATAGTATAGCTAGAGTTTGTACTATCACTACCACTAGTAATGCTGAAGCATCACATGTTAGTAAACCTTCTACTATCAATGGTAACATTATTGGTGTTGGCAATGTTTCCACTTCCATTGCAAAACGTTTGAAATTGCCTAAAACCACTGAAACTGTTCCTGATAAAAGTGCTGAAATTTTTCGAACTATGGGGGACAATGGTCCCATTGCTTTAGATGACGATGATCTTGATTTTGATAATTGTAATATTTCTGAAGTTATTATGTTCTTGCAAAAGCTAGCTAGAAGTCCTAATGCTAGTGCTATAAATTTGGCTTTTACAAAACATATTACAAATGCTCTCATGCAAGTTAGGGAAGAGAAATTAAGACATGAAGCTTCTATCCCTAGGAAGTTAGAAGATGGTTGGGAGCCCATCATTAAAATGAAGGTGAATGATTTTGATTGTAATGCTTTATGTGATCTTGGTGCTAGTATCTCTGTTATGCCTAAGAAACTTTATGATATGCTTGATTTACCACCTTTGGAACACTGTTATTTGGATGTTCATCTTGCTGATAATTCTATGAAGAAACCTTTGGGGAGAATTGATAATGTTCATATTATGGTTAACAATAACCTTGTCCCCGTTGATTTTGTTGTTTTGGATATTGAATGCAATGCATCTTGTCCTATTGTTTTGGGAAGACCTTTTCTTCGAACTGTTGGTGCTATTATTGATATGAAAGAAGGGAATATTAGGTATCAATTCCCACTCAAGAAAGGTATGGAACACTTCCCTAGAAAGAAATGAAGCTACCTTTTGATTCTATTATTAGAACAAATTATGATGTTGATGCTTCTTCTCTTGAGAACACTTGATTTTCACTTTCTGCGCCTAGCTGAAAGGCGTTAAAGAAAAGCGCTTATGGGAGACAACCCATCATTTTATTTCCTGTTATTTTTATTTTATTTGAGTCAAGGAGTGTGCTTACTTCTGTAACAACTCCTTTGTATCTTTATTTTCTTGCAATGTTGTGCCAAGTAAAGTCTCTAGTAGAAAGTTGATGCTAGATTTGGATTTCTGCACAGGGACAGATTTTTGCTGTCCACGGTTTTGAGCTTTATTCACTCCAGAAAAATTGAAAAATTCTGAAAAATTCGTGCGTGATCCTCAGATATGTACGCAACTTTCATTAGTTTTGAGTTTCTCAATCTGAGCAACTTAAGTGCCTCGAAAAAATTCGTCTTTACGGACTGTTCTGTTTTGACAGATTCTGCCATTTATTTTGCATTGCCTCTTTTACTATGTTTGATTGGATTTCTTTGCTCCATAAAACATCAGTGGCTGTAGCTAATGTCCAGAAGTATTGGTGATGATTGTGTCACTGTAGAATATGAGAATTTTTGATTATGCACTAACCCTCTAATGAGAATTACTTTGAGTTTGGTGTGGCGGAAGTTTTCAAGGATCAAGCGAGAAGGATGATATGATGTGATCAAGAAGAGTGAAAAGCCTAAGCTTGGGGATGCCCCCGTGGGTCACCCAAGCATATTTCAAGAAGACTCAAGCGTCTAAGCTTGGGGATGCCCAAGGCATCCCCTTCTTCATCAACAACTTATCAGGTCATCTCTAGTGAAACTATATTTTAATTCTTCCACATCTTATGTACTTTACTTGGAGCGTCTGTGTGCTTTTATTTTCGCATTGTTATTTTTATTTTCTGAATAAATTGGATCCTAGCATTCTTGTGTGGGAGAGAGACACGCTCCGCTTTTTCATGTGAATACTCATATTCTTCACTTATATCTGTTGAGTATTCTTATCTAGCTACTGCTATGCTTTTAGCTCCTGTTTTTCATGCATCTCTTATTCAGAGCTGTTAGTTCTTGTAGAGTAATACTCTCTTGTTTCATTTGTAAATTATTTGGAGAGTTTTTGTTGAAATAAGTTGATTGGTGTTTGGTTGGAAACAGAAAATGCAACATGTGGTAGATGGTATATCGAAAAGACACACATATAGATCATTGTCTTGGATAATTTGATACTTGGCAATTGTTTTGAGCTCTCAAGTATTTCATGTTTAAGCTCTTGCATCATGTAGTTAAAAACCTATTAGTAAAGAACTACCGTAGAGCTTGTTGAAATTTGGTTTGCATGTTTGCTATCTCTAAGGTCTAGATATTTTCTGGTAAAAGTGTTTGAGCAACAAGGAAGACAGTGTAGAGTCTTATAATGCTTGCAATATGTTTTCATGTAAGTCTTGCTGTACCGGTTGATATCTTGTGTTTGCTTCAAACAACCTTGCTAGCCTAAACTCTGTACTGAGAGGGAATGCTTCTCGTGCATCCAAATCCTTGAGCCAAAACCCATGCCATTTGTGTCCACCATAACTACCTATTATGTGGTATTTCCTGCCATTCCAAGTAAATACTTCATGTGCTACCTTTAAACTATTCAAAAGCTATTATCCCTTATTTGTGTCAATGTTTTATAGCTCATGAGGAAGTATGTGGTGTTTTATCTTTCAACCTTGTCATTTACTCCTGACAGACTTTCACCAATGGACTAGTGGCATATACATCCGCTTATCCAATAATTTTGCAAAAAGAGCTGGCAAATGGGGTGCCCAGTCCCAATTAATTACAACTTTCACCTTTAATTCTCTTCACATGTTTTGCCCTGATTTATCAGTAAGCAATTTAAAAAGTTGATCATTTAAAATAGACACTCCTCCATGGTATGTGATTGTTGGAAGGCACCCGAGGATTCGGTTAGCCATGGCTTGTGTAAGCAAAGGTTGGGAGGAGTGTCACCCAAATTAAAGTACATGTGTAAACAAAAGAGAAGAGGGATGATCTGCCTTTGGGTAGAAATAACGTCCTTCATGGGAGCCGCTCTTGAAAGTCTGGTTGACAAGGGGGTTAGAGTGCCCACTACCATTCGTTGACAACAACAAACACCTCTCAAAACTTTATTTTTATGCTCTCTATATGATTTCAAAACTTAAAAAGCTCTAGCACATGATTTAATCCCTGCTTCCCTCTGCGAAGGGCCTTTCTTTTACTTTAGGTTGAGTCAGTTTACCTACTCCTTTCTATCTCAGAAGCAAACACTTGTGTCAACTTTGTGTGCAACAATTTTTATATGCTTACTTATTGCACTTATTATATTGCTTTGTGTTGACAATTATCCATGAGATATACAAGTTGAAAGCAATTGCTGAAACTTAAATCTTCCTTTGTGTTGCTTCAATGCCTTTTACTTAGAATCTATTGCTTTATGAGTTAACTCTTATGCAAAACTTTTTGATGCTTGTCTTGAAAGTACTATTTATGAAAAGTTTTTGCTTATATGATTCAGTTGTTTACTCATTATCTATTTGTTAGCAAACTATAGACCATTGCCTTGAGTCACTTCATTCATAACATATGCTTTACAATATTATTTGATCATGATTATGTGGTAGCATGTCACCTAAGAAATTATTTGTTGTTATCGTTTTACCTACTCGAGGACGAGTAGAACTAAGCTTGGGGATGCTTGATACGTCTCCAACGTATCTATAATTTCTTATGTTCCATGCTTATATTATGTCAATTGCTACATGTTTTATTCACACTTTATAGCATTTTTATGCATTTTCTGGGACTAACCTATTAACAAGATGCCACAGTGCCAGTTCCTGTTTTCTGCTGTTTTTTATTCCAGAAAAGTGTTCTGGAAATATTCTCGGAATTGGACGAAACAAAAAGCCAAGGTCCTATTTTTCTGTCACGTACACGGAGTCCGAAGGAGAGACGAAGGGGGGCACCGAGGCGCCCTCACCATGTGGTGGCGCGGGTCCCACCCCTGGCGCGCCGCCACGTGGTGAGGAGCCCTCGGGCCTCCACCGACATCGCCCCTTCGACTATAAATTGCCTTTCTCGGGAAAACCCTAAACACCCGAGGCTCCATCCACGAAAAGTTTCAGAGCCGCCGCCTGTCGTGGGTTTGTCACGTCAGATGTCATGGGTGACTTCGTAGGTGTGGGATTTGCGCGAGTCAATCGTCTCCGAGCTAAGGATCGCAGGGCACGAAGAAGACAATGTTTTTTACCCAGGTTCGGCCCCTCAATGTGAGGTAAAGACCTACGTCCTGCCTATCCTAGATTGGTATTGATATGAATATGGTGTTTACAAGGGGTTGACGATCGATGTGTCGAGTCGCCTATCTCTGGATATATGAGAGCTTAGGGTTCTAGATCCTTGGAGTCCACCTTATAAAGACGATGGCTCGCAAGGTTACAAGGAAACTTCTATCCCAAGGAAAGTATGAGCCGGAGTCCTACTTGGAGACTAATCTTCGTGTCCCCAAGTTATATCTTCTCCGGTCTTCTAGATCCTTCCTCTTAATATGCCATGATCTTGGGTCGGCCTATATTTGTGTAAGCCCAATAGTGGTGCGACTGTGAATGAGTCGCGCTTTGCTTGAATAAGTCGCGGGATAATTATTCCCCCGACATTAGCCCCAAGCTTCCGGGTGATTCGTAGAATCAGGTGGAAGATTCTGTCTTGATGATGATTTTGCGGGCTTGCGTATGTAGTTCTTGCGACTCGTCGATGTTGCACTTGGCGACTTGCTGATGTTGAGCTTGGGGACTTGCTGATGATGAGTCGCGAGCGTAGCGGCTTATTGAGCTGTTGATGTAGAAGCGCTGAGCCGCTGACGTTTTGTTGATATAGTATCGCGGGCCTTTGAGGCCGGCGAAATCCTGCTGAAGCTTCTGAATTAATGTGGAGGCAGCGAAGCCTTTGGTGAAAACCACCTTATCCTGTTGGATGTAAGACTGAGCTGAAATCATAAGAATAATAACTTACGAACGTCAAGATATATTAGCCAAATATGTATAAGGTGCTGAGTCATAGACATCGAAGCAGAAAAGACCATGAGCATAAATAAGTTGGTCAATCATTAGAGTATAATAATTTGTCAAGTTATCATGACAAGCCATCTGAGCGCATGTTGAATCATGGCGGCTCAAGGGTATATAGCCACTGATTGAATTAAAAAAGTTGTGAGTCGCTAATTTAACTCGCAGATGTATATATATATATTTCCATGCACTGCAAAAAATGAGATATGCATATAAACATGATATATGAATATAATAAAGACCGCCGGATACTGGTGGATGTGTAGCCCCCGAGGGCCGAGTTGTATGCACGATCATGCTGCTCGGGACTAAAAAATATCACAAGTTGGACAAAATTTAATTGTCCTAGCCCCCAGGCATTAAGCAGGCATGATTTCATTATCCTGCTTGATGGCATATCGTTGCAATTTGATCCTACAACAGATTGAGCAAATATTTTGCCGCAAGAAAATAATGATACTTGGAGTAGGGCAGAGCCGCATATAAACTCCAAACTGTGAAATATTAGTTGAGATGCTAAAAGATAATCCCAGTCAATATTCTAGATATAAATTAAGAAATCATCCTTAAAATTCCACTTGATATGGCTGAAATTAAATAAATGATGGTGGCTTGTACAGCCGATATCAGGAATGATCATCCCAATCCGAAAAAATCTGGTCATGCCAGTTCAAACTCAATTGGCTGAGTTATATGTTCCTGAAATTCAAAAGGCAAAGCCCCTAGGAAGCAATGATAATAACTTGATGATAATATGTTAGCCCTGGCGGCTGGTAATAATTATGATAAAAAGTTAGTGCTCAGCATAATAGCATATGGTACCCTGCATGATAGCATAGTATAATCTGCATGATAGAAAATGGTTGCATAATAGCAACTTAGTTGCATGATAGCAACTGGTAAGATGCATGATAGCATATTGTACGATGCATGATAGCATATGGTACTTTGACTCAGTATTTCCCGATTCTAATGTGTGTTCAGGGTCGAGAACGGCCATGATAGGCATTCAGACTCGATTGACGCCACACGCGGGTACTTTAGCCCTTCTGAATTATCTCTATTACCATTAAGCAGGTCTTCGCGCAGCTCAGTATTTCCCGAGAATGTGTGTTCAGGGTTGAGAATGGCCATGATAGGCATCAAACTCATGAATGACGCCACACCCCAGTACTTTTGCCACATAATGCAAAGATACTTCTAACTTAAGGTACCGTTAAGTAGGTCTGCGCGCGGCTCAGTATTTCCCAGGTGTAAACGCGTGTTCAGGGTCGTTGAGAACGGCCATGATAGGCAGCCATGATAGGCATCAGTCTCATGAATGACGCCGCGCCCCAGTACTTTGGCCGCATAGTGCGAGATACTTCTGACTTATGGCGAGAATAACCAGGATTATTGCTTTTATCGGCTGCAATAGCCGTGACGAGCTCTAATTAGCTTTGATGATAACCAGCTCTGATTAGTTGTAGATGTGGTACAGCGAGTCACCTGTTTTAACTCAAATATTGATAAGATAATGATTCATTAATGACTCATAAACTGATGTAATGTTGAGCTGTTTGCGACTCATAAAATGATATGGGGGTAAATCGCTATGCGACTCATAAATTGATATGACAATAAGTCGATGATGATTAATAAAATGATATGATGATAAATCATGAAATTATACAACGATCAGTCATAAATTGATATAATGATAAGTCATAGAATGACAAATGAATCGCCAAATATCAATGCTTGAACATGTAGTGGTGTTCTTGATATTCAATGCAAGCTGTAAATAGCTAGACTTTGCAATGCGAGTTATAAAGAACTCTAATTTGACGAATGTATTGAGAAGTAGATGTAATTAAATCTACAAAAGCTGATATTGAATTTAAAGTCTACGACATGATATAATATGAGTCGCAAAGACATTAATAAGAGACATAATAACCTAAATATGCAGCCCCGAGATAAACTCGAAGGTGTCAATTAATCATATGAATAAAAGCCAAAGCTGTAAAATTTGGGCATGATAGCGACTTATCTTGTTTTTATTCTCCTTGCGTTGATGGCGCGGTATGATCCAGCACCATAAATGTTGATTCGTCAAGGATAAAATAAGCCGCGATGATATTTGCAATCAACCACGGCGAGTTGATAAAGTACTGATTATATTTATGATATCGAGACGAACGTGGCTTGGTTGATTTTCTAGAGTATCAGATCACACCTCACAAAGAAATGCGATTAATATATGATGATAAAGATAATTGATAACTTTGAATATACGAGCAAACTGATGTGTGACCAACGGTGCGTGGATCAGATGCATGTATCTAAATAGACTTGTGTCAGATTAAATTTTCTAAATAATAACTGAGATCAACTTGTAGTTTTCTAATTTATAAAGATTGATCTAAATTTTATGTCTGCGACATGATATATTTTGAATCGCAGATATATGAGTAATAAGCCGCATGAACTAAATATGCATCTCCCGAGATTGACTCAAAGGTGAAATTTAACTGATAAAAAGGTTGTGAAAGCAACTTAGCTTATATTTGTTCTTCGATGTGCGGGAGAAGCAGCGTTGAGTCGCACGCGCGAGCTTGCCGGCGATGTTTGGGGTCTCTCGCTGATATTTGGAGCCGCAGGCTGATCCTTTGAGTCGCACGCTTTTGAAGCCGCGTGCTGATGAATTGAGCTGACAACTCTTTCGGTACTCTTTTTTTTTCTTCCTTCTACGTGAGCTCTTTTTGCAAAGTAGTAGTAGCTACCAACACCAAGTTACTCCTTTCCATCCTTGATTATTCTTCCTCGATCCCTGTGCGAGGTAAAGGAATACCAACTGATGCGTGGTTCCTTTCCTTGCCTTGAATAGTTGCAGGCAAAAATCAACTCAAACTTCTCTCTCCAAACCGATTCTGTGTGCAGCACATGGAAGTGACTTGTATTGAAACGCCATCCGTAGCATGAGTGCTTTGGTCGTAGTTAATTTAACTTCGGACATGACGCTTCTTTCTTTCGCGTACGAGTCCAAGTAATACTTTAAATCGGACACGACTCGAATTGATCCGGTTGTTGAGCTGTTTCCTTCTTTTTTTTCCCTTTTTTTTTGTCTGCTTGGACTCTTGATCGAGTTTGACTCGCATGAGAACTGGATCGTGCCGATCTGATATTTGCCTTTGTTTTGATTCGCGAACTTGCGTTGACACGAAACTTGCTGCAGTGCACGAGTCGCCGACGGAGATCTAACCGTTGGAATTTCCTCAAACTTCTTGGAGGGCTTCGAGATTGTATTCCGCAGGATTGCACCGGACGGATCTTCAAATTCATGTCTGAGTCGACTTTGATAATTGTTTTCCCAAAGTCGCGCGAAGTTCCGTCAGTTTTCGACAGGCCTTCAGTGTTTGAGTCGGCCACGGAGATCTAACCGTTGGAATCCGATGCGCTTTGGACAGCTGCTAGGAAACTCGATTGCGCATCTTTCCACCGAAGGGATCGTCGAGATGAGTTTCGAGCCGCCGCCGGTGATGTCCGCAACACGGACGTTGCTGCTGTCCTGCAACCCGCGCGTGAGGGGCGTTGTCGAAGTTGAGTCCCGAATCCCGCGGTCGAATTTTTCCATGCTTTCTCCTCGAGCTTGAGATAGATCTTGATGTAGATGTTCGACGATGAGATCCTCCATCCCTGGCACAGATCCAGCGCGGAACGTGACGCTCTTGACCGCAGGCCCCACGGTGGGCGCCAACTGTCGTGGGTTTGTCACGTCAGATGTCATGGATGACTTCGTAGGTGTGGGATTTGCGCGAGTCAATCGTCTCCGAGCTAAGGATCGCAGGGCATGAAGAAGACAATGTTTTTTACCCAGGTTCGGCCCCTCAATGTGAGGTAAAAACCTACGTCCTGCCTATCCTAGATTGGTATTGATATGAATATGGTGTTTACAAGGGGTTGGCGATAGATGTGTCGAGTCGCCTATCTCTGAATATATGAGAGCTTAGGGTTCTAGATCCTTGGAGTCCACCTTATAAAGACGATGGCTCGCAAGGTTACAAGGAAACTTCTATCCCAAGGAAAGTATGAGCCGGAGTCCTACTTGGAGACTAATCTTCGTGTCCCCCAAGTTATATCTTCTCCGATCTTCTAGATCCTTCCTCTTAATATGCCATGATCTTGGGTCAGCCTATATTTGTGTAAGCCCAATAGTGGTGCGACTGTGAATGAGTCGCGCTTTGCTTGAATAAGTCGCGGGATAATTATTCCCCCGACACCGCCGTCGTCAACCCTAGCTCGGGAGGGTTCTGAATCTCTTCTCGGCACCCTGTCGGAGAGGGGAATCATCACCAGAGGGCTCTACATCGCTATGCCTTCCTCCGGAGTGATGTGTGAGTAGTCCACCCCTGGACTATGGGTCCATAGCAGTAGCTAGATGGTTGTCTTCTCCTCTTGTGCCATCATGTTTAGATCTTGTGAGCTCCCTATCATGATCAAGATCATCTTATTGTAATGCTAGATGTTGTGTTTGTTGGGATCCGATGAATATTGAATACTATGTCAAGTTGATTATTGATTTATCATGCCTATGTTGTTTATGATCTTGCATGCTCTCTGTTGCTAGTGTAGGCTTTGGCCAAGTTTATACTTGTAACTCCAAGATGGAGTATTTATGCTAGATAGTGGGTTCATGCCTCCATTTAATCTGGGACAGTGACAGAAAGTTCTAAGGTTGTGGATGTGCTGTTGCTACTAGGGGTAAAACAGCAATGCTTTGTCTAAGGATATTTGTATTGTTTACATTATGCACCATACTTAATGCAATTGTCTGTTGCTTGCAACTTAATACTGGAAGGGGTGCGGATGCTAACCTGAAGGTGGACTATTTAGGCACAGATGCATGCTGGATAGCAGTCTGTGTACTTTGTCGTAATGCCCAAGTAAATCTCATAGTGATCATCATGACTTATATATGCATTGTTATGCACTCTCTATTTTGTCAATTGCCCAGCTGTAATTTGTTTACCCAGCATGTTAATATTTTATTATGGAGAGACACCACTAGTGAACTGTGGACCCCGGTCCATTCTTTTACATCTGAAATACAACCAACTGCAATCATTGTTCTCTTTAATTCTCTGCAAGCAAACATCATTTTCCACACCACACTTTTAATCCTTTGTTTTCAGCAAGCCGGTGAGATTGACAACCTCACTGTTTCGTTGGGGTAAAGTAGTTTGATTGTCTTGTGTGCAGGTTCCACGTTGCTGCTGATTCCCTATTGTTGCGCCGTGCCACATTCAGCCACCAACAACCTTCAGAAGACCCTTGACTTCCTACTGGTTCGATTAAACCTTGGTTTCTTACTGAGGGAAAACTTGCTGCTGCACTCATCACACCTTCCTCATGGGGTTCCCAACGGACGTGTAACTTAACACGCATCAGAGACCACGCCGGCAGCGCCCCGCCGGAGTTTTCCCCCTCCAATCTGCAACTCCAGGTCTCTGTTGCGTGGTTTCTGTGTTTCGGCGGCGCTCCTTTCCGAAGTGCGTCGGAGACTATTTTTATAGTCGTTTTTAGGTCATGACGGAGGCTCGGGAAAAAAGATCGACGGCAACGGAGCCACGAGGCCCCAGATGCTGGGTCCCACGCGGCCAAGGAATCTGGCCGCATGGGCCCACTCATCTTGGCCCTCGGGCCTCCGCTTGTTCGCTTCCTTCGCTCCCACGCTTTGTTCCTTCAAAAACTGATGCTCGTAAATTTCCAGGTCATTTGGACGTCGTTTGGTTCCTGAAACATCAAAATATAGAAAATAGGGTTTTCTGCCTGTGCAGGGTTAATTCCAGAAAAATAGGGAAACAATGAAATATTACCAAAATCAATATAAAACAATGATATAACCCTTATATGATGCAAATATGATTGAAATATAAGTAATATAATGCAAAGTTCATGTATGCATTTTACATGCATCAACATCCCCAAGCTTAACCTATACTCGTCCTCGAGTATGAAGGTGATAAAACTAACATGGACTTTGCAATTTAATACTATCAAAGGATATAAAGATGATTACTATTGCTACATAGAGTCAAATGATTCATTCTTCAAAGGAGTAGCAATATACAAGATAGATTATGAAGTGATATCAAATGTTCAATGTAAGGATGTTCAATGATAATTCACAAAGTGTAACATAGAAGAAAGTACTATGGACCAAATGTATGCATAATGAAAAGTAAAAACATCCTATAATGGTCATAGAGTATTCTTATAAATCTGAATATAAAAGGTGGACACTTTGGAAAGATATATAAATGAGTAGAGGTAAAACATGAATAAGTTTCATCTAACTTCCAAATGCTTCTACTTAAGTTAATGTTTGCAATGTGGTATTGGTGTCAAGCTCTCATTACCCCTATCATAGCATCTTGAATGGTTAAAGTTTAAAGTGAAAGCAAATATGAGTAGTATGCTTGACAAAGTATGGGTTGAATGTCTCATGCCCCGTGAATACGAGTACCTACACCACGGTGTTACTCAACTTGGGACAAAAAGCAAGTTCAAGTTAGGTCATTGTAAGTAATATAATAGCGTCATCAAGAGCGTCAACTGGGGTACCTCTTGTCCCAGACATGGAACAAGCCCATGTCAAAATGACAAGACAAACAAACAAAATGAACAATCTCCACACCCTTTTATTTACTATTGGTATAGCTTTTTATTGTGGGGTGCATCACTGAAGGTTCACCATAGCATGTAAGTAAATTTCCACCATGAATGATGCATGGCTTAGATTAGCGGCCCAGGCGTCTCTCTAGCCATTTATACAAACTCATTAAACTCACTAAGTTTCCGCATTTATTTGGCACCATGATAAGCATCCATAAACAAAAGTACATGATATCAACAAAATATAAAGAGCACGTTGAAAGCTTGCCATGTGACAGCACATATGAGCTAACTCCCAACCAAGACTCTTGTCAAGCTCACAACTTCATAATTTTAATCACAATGGGTCATGTTTATTAAGTGCAATAAAAGTAAGGTGTGCATCAAGTTCGTGAGAGCTCTTTAACCAACTTTTCCCATAACAATCAATAACATAAGCATTTTAATTCAGAAGTATAGATAATACAAAATAACATGATAAACATACTCGGAATAGCATAAAGCTAATAGGTAGATATGGTGGACTCACTGGAAAAACTTTGGTTGAAGGTGTTGGAAAACAAGTTTTTACTTGTTGGAATTTTTGGGCTAGCAAGAGGGAGAAAGTTGACCGTCTAAATGCATGCATAAGTGTCCATAGAACTAACCAATCCATGTTAAACAAAGTAAAGTAACATTCAGCATCAAAACATGAATAAAAGATAGCTCTTGATAAAACACTTGCAAATTAATATTCATTAAAAGCATATGAATCATGCAACTATATGTATCTTTTTGAATCAACTCAAACATCCCTTTCCCAATCTTTTTAATAGCATCCAACTTAATTCAACCCAAATTTCCAGTAGCTCTCTCATATATAAATGATAGTGGTGGTCTCAAGACAAACAAAAATCAAACCGAAATAAAAACAAATAAAAGACGCTCCAAGTTTATGCGATAAAGTGCATTGATCGAAAAACAGAAGTTAGACGTGTGCAAACCGAGAGTGTGTTGGTCCAGTGGGGTTGTCTTCACATCCCCAAGCTTATGGTCTTCACCATCCTTGGATAGCTCTTGGTGCATCTCCTCTAATCCCTGTGAAAAAACTTCAAAACACCGTTTCTCCCATTTCTTTTCTGTGGGGTGACATTAGTAGTGATAGACAAACGAATTGCTTGCTGCATAAAATCCTTAAAAAAAATTCATATGAATGTCCAGAAAGTGTATAATGTTGTATGCCTACTTATAAACTCAATTGGATCAAAAAGATTCAAGTTAAAAGTTCAAAGAATGCATCAAACAAAATGGGACAGAATCTGTCCAGAAAAACAGCAGCAGAAAAACGTATTTTTCTACCCTACTTAAATATGTCGAAAAATTCTGAAAAATTCATGCTTACAGAGGATGAAAAGTTGCAACTACAGTTCAAATATCAGCTCATTCGGAGTTACAGAATAGGAATTAAAAATCATACCGTGCACAGATTCGTGCTGGAATAAAATCTCCGAATGCAAATAGCAACTTTTTCAAACCAAAATAGGTAAAACTTGGCACTTTATTAAAAATTCCAGAAACAAAACTAAAAACTAAGTCTCTTGTTACAGCAAGAGGACACAAAGAAAATCAAAAATAAAAACAACCGGGTTGCCTCCCGTAAAGCGCTTTCTTTATAGCCATGTAGCTAGGCTTCTTACTTGATATTTATTGTGGACGAAGCTCATGAGGGAGCTTGAACTTTGATGTGTCCCTCTTCCTTGGGAAGTGTTCCATGCACTTCTTGTGTGGAAACTGAAACTTCACATTCCCTTCTTTTGAATCAATGATAGCACCTGTGGTACGAAGAAAAGGTCTTCCAAGAATAATTGGACTAGAGGTTTTATCCATGATTAGAAAATCAACAGGTACAAATGTCATATGCAACTCTACCATAACATCACTTACTTTTCCTAAAGCATGTTTAATGGAATCATCAGCAAGTGCAAGTTCAATAGAGCATTTTTCAAGATTCTTTAATTCAAGAACTTCATATAATTCTTTAGATAAAACAGAGACACTAGATCCTAGATCTAATATAGCATGGTGTGTCTCTTTTCCAATGGTTACTAATACTTTGGGAATCCATATATCCCCAAGCTTAGGTGGTATCATAGCTTCTTGGTTGTACCTAGCAATCTTTTCTTTTAAAACATGATTAGCAATATAAGAACCAAAACCTGCTTGGTTAACATTGATGGAAGGATCACTTGCAAATTTTTGTAAGATAGATATTAATTCATGCAAGCTACAATTCTCTAAGTCAAGTAATGGTTCCTTGACTTCACTAAGCATTTTAACTTCCTCAACTTTCTTTTCCTTTTTAACCCAAACTTGTTTCTTACCAGGAACTTCCTTCTCATGTTTAAATGATGGATCTTTCTTTAATGAATCACTAACACGAACCAACTTTTCCTCAATTCTGTTGAGGTAAACATCTTTTTCAAGAAATTCCCTCTCACATAATCTTAGTTTATGCATAACATTAACTAATTCATTGTCTATCCTGGGAATAATGTTTTCAGAATAAGATGCTAGTTGTTCAAAATCCTCTTTATTTGGTAGTTTCTCTAATTTGGCTTCAAATTTATCTATAGATATGCAAGTGCTACTGTGGTATCCTCCACCTTTTTCTTACTACCCACAAAGCTACCAAAAATTCTTCTAAGTGTCATGGCTGCACAAGGTGGTGTTGACAAGACAAAACTTCCACCTGTAGCCCCATCTAAAGCATTTTGATACCAAGGATATATTCCATAATAAAAGTAAAGATTTAGCTTTTCATCTTCACAAGGTGTAGGATCTTCATAGTGTATCCTATTAATTCTTACCCAAGCATCTTTTAATGTTTCTCCAGGATGTTGCTTAAAATTAGAAGTGGAACTTAATGGAGGACTCACTTCTTGTTTGTTTCCAAGAACCATGATTGCAAGTTTTTATGTGTTTTTAATTTTTTATGCAAAACTGAAAATAAAAATGCAAACCGAAAATATGATATGCAAGACAACAAAACAAAATAAAATGCTTTGAAGGTAAAGATGGATAAGATGATGCTCACGTAGGTGCAACCTCCCCAAGCTTAGGTGTTTGCACAAGTTGGTGATGAAGTTGACTTTGTTGTGATACCCTTGGATAAACCTTTACAGCAATGATTCCCCGGCAACGGCGCCAGAAAACTGTCTTGATGGCCCTTGACGTAGTTACCTGCGTCAAAGAATATGGGTTAGGTTGAGACTCCAAGTGCAGAGTGTATAGTATAGGAAAGACGGTTTTCCCCACGAGGGGTGACTCGAGGGTTTAATATCGAACTCTCGGGGAATCAGTAGTGAAAGATTTATCTTCTTATCCTTCTCTTGAAAACCTACAAACAAAGTAAATTGTTTTGGCCCTCAACCTCACCAAGTGGTTGTCAAGCACAAGGTGTGAGAATGATATCAAAATAAAATGAATGCAAAACAGTAAATAAATATGCAATGATGATAAATAAATATGCAAGGATGGTGGAAACAATGATGGATGATATTTTTGGGTTTTGTATTGTGAATGCAAGATGTAAAAGTGTTTTTGTATTTTCGTATTTTTAAATGGCAGAAAATGTAAAGTGGATAAAAGTTGTTGAAAGGTGTTTCTTATGATTAAAAATGGACCGGGGTTCATGGTTTCACAAATGCACTCTCTCTTTAATAAAGTGGTAGACAATGGAACACTAGAATTGACATATGAGATTGCAACAAAAAGGTTTCATGACAAGTTACTAATTATATGGGCATCACGTCCTAACATAGAGATCTTTTGTTTATTAATCTCTCTTATACTCCACCAAGATGCGAACTAAATCATAACACCTTAGTAATTAAGATAAATTAGAGCATAGCATTAAGTATCATGACATGAAGTTAAAATAAGAACATGCTAGATCTAGTCATGGAGTAGTGGCAATGGTCACACCCACATCTCCGGTAGCAAGGTATTTTTCTTTATCCCTAGTGAGGCAACAAAGTAAGGTAAAAACCCAAGTGGATCGCGGAACTTTCTCTCACGTTCACCGCACTAGCCACCCCCGTTACTCCAACTAATGCACACGTTCCCCCTCACACGCTCTCATACACATGCTTGATCAAAACAAGTAAACAAGAACGGGGTACATAATATGCATCTACTTTCATAACTGAAACAAAACTATTGCAATCTCAAACATATATTAACTCATAAAAAGATCCACCACAAAGGTATTACATAGATGACCGTAATCATGTTCAGCAGCTCATACGGTACTAATTAGTGAAGCTCAAGAGAGGAGAGATACATAAGTTACTTCCACAAACCCATAGTCCAGGGGTGGACTACTCCCTCTTCATCATGGAGACGGTGGAGAAGTCGTTGGAGAAGATGGAGATCACGCCTGCAGCGCCCCGCCGGAGTTTTCCCCCTCCAATCTGCAACTCCAGGTCTCTGTTTGTGGTTTCTGTGTTTCGGCGGCGCTCCTTTCCGAAGTGCGTCGGGGACTATTTTTAAGTCGTTTTTAGGTCAAGACGGAGGCTCGGGAAAAAAGATCGACGGCAACGGAGCCACGAGGCCCAGATGATGGGTCCCACGCGGCCAAGGAATCTGGCCGCGTGGGCCCACTCATCTTGGCCCTCGGGCCTCCGCTTGTTCGCTTCCTTCGCTCCCACGCTTTGTTCATTCCAAAAACTGATGCTCGTAAATTTCCAGGTCATTTGGACGTTGTTTGGGTCCTTGAAATATCAAAATATAGAAAATAGGGTTTTCTGCCTGTGCAGGGTTAATTCCAGAAAAATAGGGAAACAATGAAATATTCCCAAAATCAATATAAAACATTGATATAACCCTTATATGATGCAAATATGATTGAAATATAAGTAATATAATGCAAAGTTCATGTATGCATTTTACATGCATCAGATGGTTATTTTGCCCTTTTGTTCATATGAAATTAGTGCAACGTGGACCAGACAAGTCTTTTGTTACGGTGGACAATGTGTCATAAGTGAAATTTACTAAAAGCCACGGCAAGGCAGGTATAGACTATACAGTGATCACCTATTGCTACATGGGTGACGAACGAAAATATCCGAAACAAATAAGGCTATTGAGTGCCACGTCCCTGAGCCCGTTGAGCTGCCTTTGTCCCATTGGGTTTCACGCATCGGTGTGAAGACATCGCGGCTCCCCAATTGCGTTTAAACTGTACACGATAACTAACGCGTAGCCTACCTACGCTGCATTTATCGGGGACGAGAAGCGAATCGACGACGGAGTCCTTGGGTCCGCGGTTTCAGAGAGACCATACCGCCTGTAGAATACATAATGTAGACGGGTTGAAAGTAGGCTCGGTTGATGAACGTATGTTTTTGGCCGCCAATTACTCATACCATTGTTTGCCGTCCTCGGAAATTGAACGCGTGGACAGGCAGTGCCGCATGTCCGGCCGGGGATGCATCTTCCATGGAGATTGACTTTGCAATGCAGACTTTACTAGCCTGTTCGAGTATCTGGAAGTTACAGAAGCCCGTTGAGCTACCTTTGTCCCATTTGGGTTTCATGCTCCGGTGTGAAAACGGCGTGGCTCCCCGATTGCGTTTGAACTATGCACGATAACTGACGCGCAGCCAACCTATGTTGCATTTATCGGGGATGAGAAGCAAATCGACGACGGAGCCCTGGGTTCGCTGTTTTAAAGGGACTATACCGCTTGTAGGCTGCACAGTGTAGACGGGTTGGAGGTCGACTCGGTTGATGAACGTGTGTTTTTGGCCGCCATTTACTCATACCATGGTTGGTAGTCCCTGGAAATTGAGCGTGTGGACCGGCAATGTGGCCTGTTCGGTTGGCGATGCATCTTTCATGGAGACTGACTTCACACCGCAGGCTTTACTAGCCAGTTCGAGTATCTGGAAGTTACAGAAGACCATTGAGCTGCCTTTGTCCCATTGGGTTTCACGTTTCAGTGTGAAGACGGCGCGGCTCCCCGATTGCGTTTAAACTGTACACGATAACTGGCGCGCAGCCTGCCTACGCTGCATTTATTGGGGATGAGAAACGAATCGACGACGGAGCCCTGGGTTCGCTGTTTTAAAGGGACCATCGCTGCAAGTCAATCAACAGCACGTCGTTCTACAGACTACCCTTCGGTTGCCTAATCCATTGTTGCCAACCTCGGTTGCCTGTCGCCATGGTCAGACAGAAGATCACGATCTGCAAGAAGATTACAGCGGCAAGATACGCCGAGCTGAAAACAGAGATGCGTAGAAAGACCTGTGTCGAGGAGATGCCTATAGCAATATCGGACGATGAGGAGAGTGAACTGTTGGATACAGCCGACAGCGCGGCCGCCAAGCTCCGCGCTGTGCTCGCGCTGGATTCCTCGACCGCCTGAGCCATGGCGCATAAAGAGAAGTTCGCCAGGCACTTGGTGGAGTACGCGGAGGAGGAGCAGGATCGCCTCGAGCGCCGGGCGGAAAAGCAAGGCGCGACGAAGAGATTTAGGTCATTTGACGGCGCTAAGAGAAAGGAAAAGGAGTTACTTGCTAAGGTACCGCCGGAAGTGATCGTCGTCTCCGATGAAGATGAATAAGACAACGAGTTGCGTTGCGTCGTAACTTCTCAATGTATCCTATATGGCCATTCCATTTTCATGCCACAGCGTGCTGAGACTATTGTAGGGTCAATGTGGACGAACGGTTTATCCATTTCGTGGCAATTCCAATATATGTACTTGCTTTATTCTATTTGTCTCTCGTCATAAATTTATATGAGTGCCCGACCTACCTAGATGATCCATTTTAATCTCAATAGACATACTCGTAGCAGACGATGCTCTAGCCCCGATCAACGTTAACGAACTTTCTCTATAATCGCGGCTCTGTCACTGATACTTCGTATTGTGACGTGTAGACGTTACACTCGATAGCTGCCATACGTTAATTGCGTCTGCATATTACCTTATGGCATGTAGGCTGCGTCGCCATAAACGGCATTGTCCGTTAGACCTGACGACGGCCTGACCATCCCTTCTTAGGCTTAGATCGAAGGGTTCAGGTGGTGTCGCCTCTCGTTTTCTGTTGCTATACACTGACGGAACCTGTCCACGGGCGCGGCGTGCCGCCGCGCCAAGGCCTACTAGTTACACATATTGGTCAGTCTATAATTCCTACATCTACACACCCTTTACACACCTCAATAATATTCTTCACGTTCTCTCCGTTACTCGTAATCTTTTGTTGGTAAAAAAATTACTCATGATAATAATGTCTTCTTTGAATTTTACCCTTGGTATTTTCTTGTTAAGGACCGGGATACGAGGGAGGTTCTTCTTAGAGAGGGATGTCGTGAAGGTCTCTACAATCTTGATGTGTCATCCGCGAAGCAAGTTTTTAGCAGTGTCAAGGTGTCACGTGATCAGTGGCACTCACGTCTAGGTCATCCAGCCACTCCAATCGTTCAACATATTTTACATCGTCATGAGCTTCCATCAATTTCCGTTAATAAAGTTGTAGTTTGTGATGCTTGTCAGCAAGGCAAGAGTCATCAGTTACCTTTCTCTTTGTCCACTCGTGTCACAACTGCACTTCTTGAGATTATATATTCTGATGTATGGGGTCGTGCCCAAACTTCTGTTAGTGGACACCAGTATTATGTCAGTTTTATTGATGATTATAGTCGTTTTACATGGCTTTACCTTCTTAAGCATAAATCTGATGTGTTCCAAATTTTCCTTCAGTTTCAAAACCATGTAAAATTATACATGTTCAAAGTGATTGGGGTGGCGAGTATCATCGGCTGAACAATTTTTTTCTGACATTGGTATTTCACATCGTGTATCCTGTCCTCATACTCATCAACAAAATGGTTCTGCTGAACGTAAACACCGTCATACTCTCGAGACCGGTCTAACCCTACTAACGCATGCTTCTGTTCCCTTCCGTTTTTGGAGTGATGCCTTTTCTACCGCTTGCTTTCTCATTAATCGACTTCCTAGTCGTGTCATTAATATGCAACACTTATTGAGCGTCTTCTAGGTGAAACACCCGACTACACTTTTTTCAAAGTGTTTGGTTGTGCCTGTTGGCCCCATTTACGCCCCTACAATAATCGTAAACTTGAGTTTCGCTCTAAACAATCTGTTTTCTTGGGTTATAGCTCTCTTCACAAAGGATACAAATGTCTACACATTCCTACCAATAGAGTTTACATCTCTCGTGATGTGGTGTTCGACGAGACGGTTTTTCCCTTCTCTCAACTATCATCCACAACACCGTCATCATCCACTCCACTGCTATTACATTCTGACCAATTTGTTGATGCCGCATATACTCCGTTGTTTTGACTAACCATGGTGCAGGGCCTGGACGCGGAGCTCGTCTTGAATTACTAGACGCTAAACCATCATTGTCTCACGCTGATCCTTCAGCTATGCAGCCTGACGATCACGTCGATCGTACAGCCGCAGCACACGTCGATCATGTGCATGGCATGCCTGCCAGCCATGATGGGCCGCATGACGGCCCAGCTTCTCCGACGCGCGTCGGCCCATCTTCGTCTGGGCAAGTCTCACCAGTGGCCTCCTCGCCTGAGACTACATCTTCATCGACAGATGCGTCTTCCCCGCTCGTACCGTCTCCTGAATTAGATCCTGCACCGATTCATGTACAAGATCGACCAGGTGTTACCACCAGACTTCAACGAGGCATTCGTCAGCCTCTAAAACGAATAGATGGAACTATTGCATGGAGTGCAACCCGTACTGGTTCTGATCCTGATCTTCTGCATACTAAACCCAGAGATTACCGAGCAGCTCTTTCTTCACCACATTGGCGTACCGCAATGGAAACTGAATTTGCTGCACTTTAGCACAACAAGACGTGGCGTCTCGTTCCTCCTCATTCTGGTATAAATATAATTGATTGCAAATGGGTCTTCGAAATTAAAAAGAAGGCTGATAGATCTATTGAACGATACAAAGAATGTCTTGTTGCCAAAGGGTTCAAACAACGGTATGGTCTTGACTACGAGGGTACTTTCAGTCATGTTGTCAAACCCACTACTATTCGATTATTGTTGTCTATGGCAATTACCAAGGGATGGCATCTTCGTCAGTTGGATATACAGAACGCCTTTCTCCATGGAGTTCTTGAGGAGGAGGTTTTTATGCGACAACCTCCTGGTTTTGAGGATCCTTGCTATACTGTTTTTTTATGTCGTCTTGACAAAGCTCTCTATGGGTTGAAACAAGCTCCTCGTGCCTGGCATGTTCAACTGAGCTTTGTTCTTACTGATCTTGGATTCACTAAGTCTACAGGTGATACTTCCTGGTTGATCTTGCATCGTCAGGATGTCACACTTTACCTGCTTCTCTATGTGGATGATATTATTGTGGTGACTTCATCTCCTACGGCTGCCGATCGCCTTGTTCATCAGTTTAGTGCCTTATTTGCTCTTAAGGATCTTGGTCCTCTCCACTACTTTCTTGGTATTGAGGTACACACAGGGTCGTGGTCTTCTTATGAGCCAACGCAAGTACGCATTTGAGTTGTTACAGCGTGCTAGAATGCTTAAATGTGCTCCGGTATCTACACCAATGTCATCTTCGGACAAGCTCTCCGCTACTGATGGTACTCTCCTGTCCACTGATATTCCACTCGCTATCGCAGTATTGTTGGGGGTCTCCAGTATCTTACCATGACACGTCTAGATTTATCGTTTGCGGTGAATAAGGTGTGTCAATACGTCCATGCCCTCGGTGTACTCATTGGTCCGCAGTCAAACGCATTCTGCGTTATGTCCAGGGAACGCCGTCTCATGGTTTATTACTTCAGCCGTCTACCACTCCATCTGATCTTTTGTCTGCTTTTTCGGATGCGGATTGGGCTGGCAGTCCAGATGACAGGCGTTCGACTGGGGTTTTTGCAGTCTTCTATGGTGGTAATCTAGTTGCTTGAAGTGCTAGAAAGCAGTCTACAGTTTCTCGCTCCAGTACAGAGTCCGAGTACAAGGCACTAGCTAATGCCACTGCAGAACTCATATGGATACAATCCCTTCTTGCTGAACTTGGAGTTTCTCAGGATTGTCCATCTATACTATGGTGTGACAATATTGGAGCAACATTTCTTTCTTCCAATCCAGTTTTTCATGCTCATACAAAACATATTGAGATTAATTTCCACTTTGTTCGTGAACGAGTGGCTCAGAAGTTAATCCAAATACGGTTCATCTCCTCCAAGGATCAGTTAGCTGATATATTCACCAAGCCCCTTCCGCTGCCATTGTTCACTGCTTGTAAGAGCAATCTCAAGTTGCATGGCCCTGTTGAGATTGAGGGAGGGTGATAGAGATATAGATGTATATGTATACATACGGTATGGTCATGTATAAACCTACCGTATGTCCCCCTGTACTGTACCCTGTAACTACACTGCCCCATGCGCGAACAACCATAAGTTGGACCTGTTGGGCCAGTCATCTGTCTGTGGAGTGATCCCTTTTTGACGCAGCTCGTTTTCATAGGCTTCCCACTTAGACACGGCAGTCTTGTAGCCACCTGAGCCCAAACGATGGAAATATTTCTTCTTCTTAGCATTCAACTTATTTTGTTTCGATCGGGCCACAGCGACGGCCGATTTCTTATACGCCACAAATTCAGGCCAGTCATCTTTTAGCTTCTCTAGATGTCCAGTGAAATCTGGAGTTTTTTCTCATATTTTCTCCACAATGTTTTCTTCCAGTTGTTGAATTGCTCGGCCATCTTGCTAAGAGTCCACTCCTTGACTTTATCCTTCCTCCTCTGTGGGAGATCTGCCGGTAGGCTGAAAGAACCCAATATCGACTCCCAAAGGGTTTCTTTAATTCTTTCCTCGACATATTTTGCGCCAATGTTTCTTTTCTTCGGCTCATTCCATTCTGCAACGGTGATCGGGACCATGTCCCTTACAAGAAATCTGCATTGAGCTATATATTTAGTGGAGATTCCATCGGGTTTCTCCGGTTTGCCTTTTATGCTAACTTCGTCGATCGACAACTTTGCACCATCCGGCAGCTTTAACCCTTGGGCCGGGCCTCGTTTACGGATTGACGAAGATCCAGAGGGCTGAAAGAAAAATGTTTCGTTAATAAGTGCGCATATAAATCAATTAATGCATCTAGCTAGTGATCAACAAGACTTAATATATACCTTGCCGGAGTTCTCTACGGAGTTTTCTAACGGCACTTCTTCTTCGTCGTCGTCTCTGAAGTTTTGTAACTCAAGTCCCTCACCGGAGTCGTTCAAACATTTCGCGCTGAAATTTTCGCCGTCTTCTTCGTCGGTCTCTTCTCCATCGGAATTGGGTCCAAGGGTCTTATCAAATATAATTGCTTGAAATCGTTCTTCTTTCTCCAAGTCTCGGATGAAGGCCGGGGCGTCGATGATGGGGGCATCGTCCTCCATAGCTCAATGTCACTGCAAATTTGTAATTCAAACTTAGCAATATTTCAAACTTTGCTAAATTTTGAAACTTTGCTACTAGAATTTTCAAACTTAGCAAAATTCACATATTTACTAGAATAAAAAAAATGACAATGCACATATTTACTTATTTACTAGAATAATTTTTCACATATTTAATTACTAGACATAAAATTTACTAGACATATTTTTAGTAAAAACTTAGCATATTTTTCACATATTTACTAAAAATTTACTAGACATATTTAATTACTAGACATAAATGACAATGCACATATTTTTCACATATTTACTAAAAACTTTACTATGTTATTTTTAGTAATGTTTCTAACTTAGCAAAATTAACCTAAACAAAATTCTAGTAAATAATTTTTCACATATTTAATTACTAGACATATTTTTAGTAAAAACTTAGCATATTTTTCACATATTTACTAAAAATTTACTAGACATATTTAATTACTAGACATAAATGACAATGCACATATTTTTCACATATTTACTAAAAACTTTACTATGTTATTTTTAGTAATGTTTCTAACTTAGCAAAATTAACCTAAACAAAATTCTAGTAAATAAGTAAATATTTCTAACTTAGCAAAATTAAGCAATATTTTGCAACACTAAGCAATATTTCTAACTTAGCAAAATTAACCTAAACAATAATAAGCTGAACAAAATTTAAAACTTTACTAAAAATGAAAAAAAAAACTCAAATGCGTGTAGGCCGAGGCGGTGGCGGAGGTGGCCGGAGTCCGGCGATGGCAGAGCTGGAGGGCACAGCGCGTGGCGGTGGAGGCCGGTGGAGGAGGCGCAGCGTCGGAGGGCCGCGCGTGGCGCTGCGGCCGGCGTACGCGTCGACGGCGCGTGGAGGGCGCGGCGGAGGGCGGCGTCGGGGCCGGGCGCGCGGTCGACGGAGGGCACAGCGCGCGGAGGCCGGGCCGCGTGGCGGAGTGCGGCGGCGCCGTCGACGGCGGCGGAGGGAGGCGATGGGCACGGCCGGCCGGAGCAGGGCGTCTGGAGGAGGGCCGGAGCCGAGCGCGGAAGATGGTCGATTTGGGGAACGAATCGGCGGTGGGGCTAGTTAAAACTGCTCAAAACAGACTTTAGTACGGTTGTACTCTACAACCGGTACCGCGAAGCCCACCCCTTTAGTACCGGTTGTAATTAACAACCGGTACTAATGGGCTTTTGATTTTTTTCTCTAGTTTCTTTTTTCTTTCTTATGTTTTCTGTTTTTCATATCTATTTGGTTTCTATTTTGTTTTTTTCTCTAGTTTCTTTTTCTTTAATATATATTTAATTTAATTGTCTACAAAATTGTAATAATTATCTACCTATTTGTTTTCTGTTTTTATATCTATTATCTATTTGTCAACGACGTCAATACGTAGGGGGGGGGGGACACGTGTCCTCCCCAGCGCTGGGGGGGACACGTGTCTGACACGAGTCGTGACCGCGAAGCTCCTTACATAAAGGTTTAATACATTCCAAAGGTTTAATACATTCCAAAGAACGGACTTGCTGGCTCGGAGGCCGTAGGATTAGGAGGAACGGAGGGAGGAGCCAGCCCCGTTCGCGGCCGCCCGGTTCTCGCGCGCACGTTTGCGGCGGAGGGCAAGATCCATGGAGGATGAGTCTTTCAGCGCCCAATCCAGCTCGGAAGCCTCCTTCGCCTTGAGCTGGCAGACAGTTCTGGCTCGCTGTACACGGTCGTCGTGGACGGACTGGAAGGAGGCTTCAAGGGCCTCCTGCATCTGCAGCCCGCCGCGCTCTTCCCCATGGTCGCTCCAGTCGAAGTCGTCGTCGTCGTCATCCTCCTCGTCGGGAGGGGCGGCGACCACTGGTGGAGGTACGGCCGCGGATCCCCACGCCACCCCTGCGGCGTACGCATCCTCGTCGGGGTCAGGGACGTCGGACCATGCGCGCTCGTATGTCCTCCGCACCTCCTCCGGCACCGGAGCAGGAGGCCGGTAGGAGGGCATTCCTCTCCACGCCGGGCTCGTGGGCATACGGCGGGATAGGCTCCCGCGGTAGCGCCCAAGCGCGCTCTGCCGAGCACGCTCGACCTCATCCAGAAGGCGCTGCGGCGGGCGTGGCAGATCCATCTCATGGAGACGATGCGTTCGTGGCTAGGAATGGTGGATTAGGGTTTACCCCGTCGGCGACAATATATAAAGACCTCCAGGGCAGCGCTAGGGGAAGACACGTGGCTAGGGCAGCGCTGGGGAAGGACACGTGGCTCCGCAAAGCCCGACTTTAGTCCCGGTTGGTGTTACCAACCGGGACTAAAGAAGCACACGGATCATGTGTTTCTTTCAAGCGCTTGTGAGACGTTGGATCAGGGGTGAGCCGAAGTACACGGATCGTGTGTTTCTTTCAAGCGCTTGTGAGACGTTGGATCAGGGGTGTGTTTCTTTTGAGGGATTGTGAGCTGTTGGATCAGCAGTATCACGACCACTTCGTGAGCCACATGACCCGGTTGGTGTTACCAACCGGGACTAAAGAAGCACACGTACCCTATATATAGCCCCCCTCCCGGACATGTTCAGCACTCAGTGTCTACTCATTGTAGTTCATTTTGGCAGCACACGGGTAGCAGAGAGCAAGATTTCTGAGAGGCAGGAGTTCCTAGAGCGGAGGCTGAAGGTGAACCCTCCTCTCGGTCGGATCCAAGCAGCGGCAAGACGCTCTGATGATTAGCAACATCCCCAACACTTGTTGCAAATCATCAGAGACGTCTTGTCGCTGTTTGGATCGAAGGCCGATTTGCCGTCTCACGACCACGCGATGATTTGCCGATTTGCCGGTCAGAGTGGCCACTGGAGAAGGTAGGCAGGGGATACCGTATGTTTTGTTCTATCACTTGGAAATGCTAAAGATCTTGGAGAATGCAGAGATTGTGTTGGTAAAACTGCAGCTGATTGACATAGTGTTTAGATCTCTCTTCTGAGTTTTCAGGACATAGTTACATAAAAGGTTTAATACATTATTACACATCAGCAACAACATCCCTATCTAGTGTTCACTTTTTCTTCTTGTGTGTCCCTTTCTTCTGATTGCGCCGTAGCCATGGACATTCTTCATCATTTAACACGATGCTTGGGTCAGTTTTCACTTTGAAGGGCGGAATTTCATCAAACTTATTGTAATCTTCTGACATGTCTGTCTTGTCCTCCACTCCCACGATGTTTCTTTTTCCTGAAAGAACTATGTGGCGCTTTGGCTCATCGTATGATGTACCGGCTTGCTTATCTTTTCTTTTTTTCGGTCTGGAAGACATGTCCTTCACATAGAAAACCTGAGCCACATCATTGGCTAGGACGAATGGCTCGGTGCGGTACGCAAGATTCTTGAGATCCACTGTAGTCATTCCGTACCGCCGGTCTATCTCTACCCCGCTTGACAGGTTGACCCATTTGCACTGAAACAAAGGGATCTTAAAAGAAGGTCCATAGTCAAGTTCCCATATCTGCTGTATGCAACCATAATATGTGTCCTTTGTCCCATCGTCGTTTGTTGCATCAAAGCGGACACCACTGTTTTGGTTAGTGCTCTTTTTGTCTTGGGTTTCCGTGTAAAATGTATTCCCATTTATCTCGTACCCTTGGAAAGTCAATATAGTCGAAGATGGTGACTTGGCCAACAAGTATAGCTCTTGTCCAACAGTGTTGTTATTAATGAGATGTGTACGCAACCAACTGCCGAAAGTATCCACGTGTTTCCCTTTAATCCAGAAGTTAGTCTCCTCCGGGTATTGGGAGCGTAAAATATCCATGTGTTTCACGATATACGGAGCCACCAATCTGGAATTTTGTAGAACTGTGTAGTGTGCTTGAGTGAAAGAATGCCCGTCCATACATGTTGTTGCTTTCTTTCCTAGCGTGCCTTTTCCACGCAGTCTCCCCTCATGGCGCGATTGAGGAACACCGATCGGCTTAAGATCAGGAATAAAGTCAACACAAAACTCAATGACCTCCTCTGTTCCATAGCCCTTGGACATGCTTCCTTCTGGCCTAGCACGGTTATGAACGTATTTCTTTAAGACTCCCATGAACCTCTCAAAGGGGAACATGTTGTGTAGAAATACAGGACCGAGAATGGAAATCTCTTCGACGAGGTGAACTATGAGGTGCGTCATAATATTGAAGAAGGACGGTGGAAACACCAACTCGAAGCTGACAAGACATTGGACCACACCCGTCTGTAAACTTGGTAGAGTTGCTGGATCGATTACCTTCTGAGAAATTGCATTCAGGAATGCACATAGCTTCACAATGGGTACTCGAACGTTTTCCGGTAGAAGCCCCCTCAATGCAACCGGAAGTAATTGTGTCATAATCACGTGGCAGTCATGAGACTTCAGGTTTTGGAACTTTTTCTCTGCCATGTTTATTATTCCCTTTATATTCGACGAGTAGCCAGACGGGACCTTGATACTGCTCAGGACTTGAAAAAAGATCTCCTTCTCTTCTTTGGTAAGAGCGTAGCTGGCAGTACCTTGGTACTTCTCTGGATTCAGGTTGTCTCGTTCGTGCGTACTTTGCTGGTCCTGCCGTGCATCCGATGTATCTTTCGTCTTCCCATACACGCCTAAGAAGTTTAGCAGGTTCACGCAAAGATTTTTCGTCACGTGCATCACGTCGATTGCAGAGCGAACCTCTAGGATTTTCCAATAGGGTAAATCCCAAAATATAGATTTCTTTTTCCACAAGGGTACGCGCTTGTTAGCGTCTTTTGGAACATTTAGACTGCCAGGACCCTTTCCAAATATTACTTCCAAATCCTTGACCATGCCATATATAACATCACCATCAGGGCGTGTAGGCTTCGTTCGGTTATCTGCCTCACCTTTGAAATGCTTGCCTGGCTTTCTTACGGATGCCTGTTTGGAAGAAATCGACGATGACCAAGGTACACATTCTTGTTACCTAAATATATACTGTCAGTCTTATCTAAACAGTGCGTGCATGCATTGTATCCCTTGTTTGACTGTCCTGAAATGTTACTAAGAGCAGGCCAATCATTGATGGTTACAAACAGCAACGCTCGTAGGCCAAATTCCTCCTGTTTGTACTCATCCCACACACGTACGCCTTCGTCAGACCACAACTGTAAAAGTTCGTCAACTAATGGCCTCAGATACACATCAATGTCGTTGCCGGGTTGCTTCGGGCCTTGGATAAGCACTGGCATCATAATATACTTTTGCTTCATGCACAACCAAGGAGGAAGGTTATAGATACATAGAGTCACGGGCCAGGTGCTATGACTGCTGCTCTGCTCCCCAAACGGATTCAAGCCATCTGTACTTAGACCAAACCTTAAGTTCCTTGCGTCAGCTGCAAATTCCCCAAACGCACTGTCGATGTTTCTCCACTGAGACCCATCAGCGGGGTGTCTCAGCATCTCGTCTTCCTTACGGTCTTCTTTGTGCCATCGCAACAACTTGGCATGCTCTTTGTTTCGGAACAAACGTTTCAACCGTGGTATTATAGGAGCATACCACATCACCTTCGCGGGAACCCTCTTCCTGGGGCTCGGCTCGCCCTCAACATCACCTGGGTCATCTCGCCCGATCTTATACCGCAATGCACCGCATATCGGGCATGCATTCAAATTCTCGTACTTCTCACCGCGGTAGAGGATGCAGTCATTGATGCATGCATGTATCTTCTCCACCTCTAATCCTAGAGGGCAGACAATCTTCTTTGCTTCGTATGTATTGTGCGGCAATTCATTATTCCTTGGAAGACTCTTCTTAAATATTTGTAGCAACTCCTGAAATGCCTTGTCAGATATTCCATTCTTTGCCTTCCACTGCAGCAATTCCAGGGTGGTACCCAGCTTTTTCTGGCCATCTTCACAATTTGGGTACAACAATTTTTTGTGATCCTCTAACATGCGCTCCAACTTCGACCACTCGTTTTCACTTCCGCACTTCATCTGTTCATCAAGAATGACCCGACGAAGATCATCATCATCGGACTGATCAACAATGACCTCGAGCTCAACTTCGTCTTCCCCCATTGTAGTATCACCGTGTTCAGAGAACACAGGATAGTTGTCATCATCCTCTTCTTCAGGGTCTTCCATTATACCCCTCTTTCTCCATGCTTGGTCCAACAAAAATAATTGGGCATGAAGCCTTGTCGCAACAAGTGGGAGTGTATGGTTCTTACGCTCGGGTAATTCCTCGTATTCCGACATTCATCACATGGACAAATCATAAAACCATTCTTCAGCTTGTTTAACTTAACCACATCGAGAAAACGATGCATGCCATCAATGAACTCGGGACAGCGTCGATCACCGTACATCCATTCTCGGCTCATCTGCATTACATAAATACATCAAAAACCATTACACCAGCTAAATAATGAATAGAGATACGTGACCAAATTAATTTATACAAGTTCATCACATTAAAACCAAAGTAGAGTAGTGCCCAAATGTAATACATAGTTCTCACGAAACATACATCAATCGAAACTAACATACAACTATCTAAAGAATTTAAATCCAACAACAAATGCGATCAGAATCGCAACCAAGGTAACTATTGAACCAACAGCATAATGATACCAAGCCTCTTGACTAATGACATATTTTCTAATCTTTTTAAGCTTGAGCGCATTGCATCCATCTTCATCTCGTGAGCAGCGACGACGTCGGCAAGCTCGACCCCGTGAGCATCAACGATGTCGGCAATCTTCAAGTCCAATACCATCTTCTCTTCCAGGCATTGGAGACGAAGATCTTCACTTATCTTCAATTTTGCTTTCAAATCGTTGTTTTCTTTTTTAACTCGACAATAGGGTCGGCTGGAATTTCCGGTTCAACTACCTCCTAAATAAAAATATATCTATGTCAAGTTGGTCGCATGATTGTTATAAACACGAAACAAAATAAATAGTTATAAAAATATACCACATCCGAATCATAGACCGGACGAGGGCCGACGGGGACGGATATCAAAACCATGACACTATACATATAAAAAAAACATAAGAAAATTATACAAGAAATAATTATGCATTTAAATCATATAACTAACATTTTTAAAATAAAAGATAAAAAAGAGGCTCACCGAGGTGGTGTCGGTGACGGAGCGGCGCGGGCGATCGACGGCGGTGAGGAAGGGGACGAGACGACACTAATAAAACCACAAATTATACTTTAATTTGAGCTCAAAATGCATATAAAACAAATGAAATCCCTAACTTAGGCATTTCATCAAACACCTTGCAAGCACCACCAAAATCAAACTTGCTAAACTTGCACGAAAATGAGCTAAACTTGAAATGCCGGAAGAGAAGATGAAGTTGCTAACCCTTATATATGTAGGTGCCACCAATCTTGGAAGTTGTTGGAGAAAAAAGGGGTGAATTTGAGCTTGGGAGAGCAAAGAAAGAGGAAAAATGGAGTTGAATTCGAGCTCAAAATGGAGCTGGCTCGGGGTGGAAGAAGGGTTATAGTGCCCGAGACTAAAGGGTAGCCTTTAGTGCCGGTTGTTATTAGCTAATGCCCCCCTTTAGTACCGGTTTTTGTACAACCGGTACTAAAGGGGGCGCACCGTTGCCCCCTTTTCTACTAGTGGAGGGTGCGGTCGTCAGAGCGCGCAATGATCTCGCGTAGAAGATCGGCCGGCAGCTTCCATGCCATTAGAGTCTCGGACGCTATCATCTTTTCTCGTCGGCTTTTCCTTGAAAGCGCCATGTCTGTGGCGTTACTAGGCTTGATATGCAGAGAGATCGAGCCTCTGGCCTGCCTGTTGTTACCAGGAAAACGATCGATCAGAATCCAAAGTTTCCTGGTTCCACGAAGTAATATAAGCAAAAATATTACTCATCCAATTAGCTAGTTTGCTCTACGTACGTGTAGAGAGTCGTGTACCAGTCGGATAAGACCTCCAAGCGTGGTTGTATATACCTACGTAGTTTGTGATCCGATCGACCGCCGCCTTGCTACACCCTACTCGCACGACCATCTTCCTCCTTACCACCGCCGCCTCCTCCACAGTCCCACCGCGACCTAACAGATCGCGCAGGACCACATGGATATGGTGAACGCGGACTCGCTAGTGGACATCCTCGGCCGCCTCCCGCCGCGCAGCCTCGCCAGCTCCCGCTGCGTCTGCAGGGCGTGGCGCGCCACCGTCGACGACCACCACCCACTGCCTCGCGCGAACCAGCTCCCGCTCTCGCTGGACGGAGTCATCTTCGAGACGACAGACCCGAGACCCCCGACGCTCTTCTCCCGTCGCTCCACCACGCGCGACATCGCCATCGGCTTCGAGTACCTCGACGACAGTCCAGGCGAGAAGGAGTGGTACTGGCCCATGTACGACTGCTGGCTGCAACGGCCTGCTCCTGCTCTACGGCCACGTCGTCAACCTCGCCGGCCGCCACGCGCCAGTGGGCGCGCCTGCCCGAGGTGCCGTGCTCGTGCAATGGGAGGTATCTGGTTTATTTTTTTGGAACCCGAGGCAAAAGCTTTGCCTCACCATTTATTAAGCAGAAGGTGCCCGGTTTATTAGGAAAGAAACCGGGCGAAAACCATACAACAACACAACACAACCCACGGGGCGAAGCCCCACAACCCCGAGAAACCACGACGCCGCACGACGCGGCCACTCACAGCCCAAGCTGCACCAGGTAAGCCGCTCGCAGACCACGGCCGCCGAACCAACATCCGGAGCCGCCGTCCCAGCCTAAAAGGCAACCGCTGCTGCCGCTGCCCGAGCAGCCCAGACAGCCTCGCCGCCAGCACCCCCTTCCGGGACCGCCGTCCCGACATAGCACCGCTCGCAACCGAGCCACGACGCCGCACGAACCAGCCACCCGCAGCCCAAGCTGCACAGGGAGAGCTGCTCGCAGACCACGGACGTCGAACCAATATCCGGGGCCGCCGCCCCGGCCTAAAAGACGCCCGCTGCAACACAAAGAACAACCCTCCGGGGAGCTGCGACAGCTCCCCCAACAGCGCAGAGGCAGCGCAGCTCCGACTCTGAAGAAGAGCTAAGAAGGAGAACCAGGCAGGCTGGCGCCGTGTAAACTCACCGAAAGGAACATCTGTCGCCAGTCATCGTACACCACCGGGAACCAACCGCAGCAGCTTCGACTTCACAGCAACAAGACACGCCGACAAGAAGAGCTAAGAGGAGTCGAGAAAGAGCTAAGAGCTAAGAGCTAGATGTCAACTTTGAAGGATGGGCGGCCCCAACAAGAAAATGGCCGCGGGCGAGGCGAAGCCTCGCTGAGAGCGATAAATAGCGCCTGCGGAGCGAGGAGGGGATACCTCCCAATCAACCTCTTTCCAGAAATTGCCCGGTAAAACTGGAGCAGTTGACGGCCCATGCTCGTATACTCAATGAAGAAAGCAGCGCCTAGCGGGCCAGTTTACCATATCGTCACGTCCATCGCTGTCTTCCTTACTACTCCCTCCGTTCCAATTTAATTGATTTGCTATCCATCAAATATGGATTTATCTAGACATGTTACATGTATAGATACATCCACATGTGATGCATAACAAGTCAATTAAATTGGAACGGAGGGAGTAGTATTTTTCGACATTGGGCAGCATTCAATTAGCCAAAGATAGTTGGAATAGAGATTTTGCCTCCCGAAATCCAGTGATCTCCTTGCTAAAAATTTCAAAGATCATATTTGAAACGATGTATCACATAAACGTGCAAATTATCTATTTAAATACTTTGTATTCCGAGCTACATAAAATTGAAAATGTGTCATCTAAATGTACACACTTTCAAATCTCCGAAATTTACATGCTTTTGTCATTTTGATGTAACTCATAATATAAAATATTTCTAGCCAAGATTTTGCATGTTTGTAGGATACATCATTTAACAACATGCTTATTTTTTTCAGATTTTATTGAAACTTGTCAATCTGTCAACATTTTAAAAATATAAAGAGCGCTGGAATTCGGGAGCCAAAGTGATGTTCCGGATGTACAATGATCCTGATTATCTCTGAGACATTATTAAACCAGGACGACTCCAGATCATGTTTCATCGACTTAGTGAGAACACTTTGCTAACCAAGGCTACACAATGAGAACGAAAAATCGTACAACGAGGACGGGAAATGTTCCTAGGCCCGAGGTAGCAGTAGAACTTTAAAAAAAAAATACGATAGATTGGCAAACTGAAACTGAATCCGTGGACAGCAGGACACTCCACTGTCTCGGGGCCATATCTCTCGTCGCGCCGCTGCCCCGCCATCCCGATGCCGCGCCTGTACTCCACCACGCCCGTGTCCCGTATCCGCCGTCGCCGTTCCTCCACCTCCACCGCGCCCTCACCCTCCTGGTCTCCCCATGCCGCCTTCACCGCGGCCACGGAGAAGATGCACACAAGCTGTTCGACGAATTGCTAAGACAGGCCACCCGGTCCACGCGCGTTCCCTGGACGGCTTCTTCTCGGCCCCACCCTCGCCCTCGCCCTCTTCAACCGCGTCCGTGCTGAAGAGGTTGGCCAGCGGGTGGCGCCGCCCACAATCTTCACCTACGGCATCCTCATGAACTGCTGCTGCCGCGCGCGTCGCCCGGACCTAGGGCTTGCCTTCTGTGGCCTCCTCCTCAGGACGGGCCTCAAGACAAATGGGGTCGTTGCCAATACCCTCCTCAAGTGCTTGTGCTAGGCAAAACGCGCAGACGAGGCTGTTAGTGTGCTGCTTCATAGGATGTCCGACTTCGGGTGTCTGCCTGATGCCTACTCATACAACATCGTCCTCAAGGGCTTATGTGACGGCGGTAGGAGCCAAACAGCGCTCGACCTGCTCCAGATGGTTGGCTGCCTGCTCCCTTGACGTGGTGGCATATAGCACCGTCATCCACGGCTTCTTCAAGGAAGGGGAAATAGGAAAGGCATGCAGTCTATTCCATGAAATGATGCAGCAAGGGGTTGTGCCTGATGTGGTCGCATATGGCTCGATCATTGATGCTCTGTGCAAGGCCAGAGCAATGGACAAGGCAGAGTTGTTCCTTCGTCAGATGGTTGATAATGGTGTTCAACCAAATAGCTTGACATATAACTGCATGATCCATGGATATACCACTTTGGGCAGGTGGAAGGAGGCAACTAAAATGTTCAGAGACATGACAAGCCAGGGTCTTATACCAGATGTTGTTACTTGGAGCTCATTCATCGCCTCCTTTGCAAGCATGGAAGAACCGAAGAAGCTGCAGATATTTTTGAGTCCATGACTGCCAAGGGCCACAAACCTAATATAGTCACGTATGGTGCCCTGCTCCATGGGTATGCCTCTCAAGGATGCTTTGCTGATATGATTAATCTCTTTAATTCAATGTCAAGCAACGGTATTGTAGCCAACTGCCATGTTTTCAACATTTTAATTGATGCATATGCTAAACATGGAATGATGGATGAAGCTATGCTCATACTTACTCAAATGCGGGAACAAGGAGTGAGTCCAGATGTATTCACCTATTCAACTGTAATAGCTGCACTTTGTAGAATGGGTAGGCTGGTTGACGCTATGGACATATTCGGCCAGATGATTTCTGTTGGAGTACAACTAGACACAGTTGTTTATCACACTCTAATTCAGGGTTATTGTACACATGGTGATTTAAGAAAAGCTAAGGAGTTGGTTTATGAAATGATGGACAAGGGTATTCCTCGTCCTAACATTGTGTTCTTCAATTCAGTAATAAACAGTCTATGCAAAGAAGGAAGGGTTCTGGATGCAGACGATATCTTTAACTTTGTTATAGACATAGGTGAGAGGCTTGATGTCATTACATTTAATTCATTGATTGACGGACATTGCTTAGTCAGCAACATGGAGAAAGCAATCGGAGTGCTTGATACCATGGTATCCGTTGGCATTGAGCCTAATGCTGTTACGTATAATACTCTTCTTACTGGTTATCTTAAAAGTAAAAGGATCGATGATGGGTTGATTCTGTTTACAGAAATGTCAGCTGGTAACAAAGTTAAACCTACAACTGTTACATATAACATCATACTGGATGGGTTATTTCGTGCTGGGATACCTGTTGTTGCAAAGAAAATGTTCCGTCAGATGATCGAAAGTGAAATAGTAGTGAACATTTCCACATACACTATAATTCTCGGAGGACTCTGTGCAAATAACTACAGTGATGAGGCAATCGCCATGTTCCAAAAATTAGGTTCAATGAATGTGAAGTTCAATATTGCAATACTGAATACCTTAATGCAATGTACAGGATTCGGAGAAAAGAAGAAGCTAATGAATTGTTTGCTGCTATATCAGCTGCTGGCTTAGTACCTAATGCTTCCACATACGGAATAATGATAAGAAATCTTCTAAAAGAAGGATCAGTGGAAGAAGCTGAAAATATGTTTTCATCAGTGGAGAAGAGTGGTTGTGCTCCTAGCTCTCGTCTGATAAATATTATCATCAGAGTGTTATTGGAGAAAGGGGAGATAGTCAAGGCCGGAAATTATATGTCTAAAGTCGATGGAAAGAGCATTTCACTTGAAGCTTCAACTACTTCGTTGATGTTATCTCTCTTTTCGGGGAAAGGGATATATCGTGAACAAATAAATTTGCTCCCTGCAAAGTACCAATTTTTGTATGGAGTCAGTTTTGGTGCAAAGGACTTGGTGGATAAGCCTTGGTGTGGTTGAGAGCTTCCTCTCAATAATGTTGGCATGTGTTCTTTTATGTGCGCACACCAGGATCGAGCTAGTTGATGGTGCCACCATGGTGTTTTTATCCTAGAATTTATCGAGTGCAACATATGAACATCAAACTTCATGGGCATCCTGTGGACATCGCTCCTGATATGCACGCCATCTCCACGCGCAAGGGCCTTCTGTTGTGTGGTGCATTTGCTTATGGCGAAAAGTTTGCAGTTGTTTGGGAGCATATCATCGCGGCTGTCATCCCTGAGTTCATCGAGATCTTCCTACACTATCAAGCTATTGGGAGTTCCCTTAACCCTATATCAGGTCCATGGTGGGCTGTAAGGGAATTATAGTGAAATTGAGGGAGTTTCTATATTATCAAGCTGTTTGGACTTCTCTGAACCCAGCACCAACGAATTAGAATGATTGATGGAGTTCGATGATGGAAATACTTAAAAAAAAATTGGAGCAATTGACTGCATGCCCTACTATTGCTAATGTTTACGCTGGTCAGATGAAATATTTTGAGGTACTCCTTTTTTGTTCCCTTTGCATGTAAAGTACATGAAATTTGAACCTTTAATTCCATGTCATGTACGCCCTTCAGTTATTGTTGAGTAAAGAAAGCTATAGTATTTGCTCCCTCCCACAAAACACAGGAATGAAACAGTATGGCAGTCTAATTTTGATAAGATCTTATGATTTATATTTTCGTATCCAACTTTAAGGGTACCACTGCTTAAGGAAAAGGGAAGGTGTGAGTATGTCCATAATTTTCTTCTTTATATCGCCTGTAACATTTATTGTTAACTAGGAAGTTGGAGACGCATCGACATTTCTTAACATGATAAAACGTAACAATAAGTTGTACCAGTTCAAATGGTTCGTTAAAACTGGCTCAAGCTTCTAAGGGCCACATCTTCCGTAGACCCTTCCATAAAAAGATCCAAGGTAACTACATGTCATCACTTCTACAGCCGAAGTCATTCTGCTCCTTGGAAGAAGAGGATCACATCTCTGAAGCCATTTATCTTGGCATATAGATTTAGATTTCAGCCACACGCAAGAATGCGAAGTATGCCAACATTAAACTGATGGGAGCTCATAATGTTCTTGCTCTTTATACCTTAAAGCGATAATTGACTAACACATTGCCTGACCGATGTTCTGTTGAATATAGCTCAAGAATGCACATACTGTTTTTCATGTTGTTAACTAAACATGTGCATTTTCTCCAGTTGAAGTTTCTGTGAAGAATAACTGGCTGGGATTTGCCCCTACATATTCTATGGAATGGCTTGAGCTGTGGTTGTAATCCCAGCGGTCCTCCTGAAATAGAAGCCTTCTGATCCATCTCTACCTTGCTCTCTCCATACCCAGTGACCATGCCCAATTCGACAGTAGCATGCAAGGCGCATCGGAGCATGTCATGGCTGGCTTTTACCGTGTAGCTCCAGTCTCCGCCCCGCCCACCATGATTTGTATGGATGTCCTTGGCTGATATATAGATGTTCCTGGCGGTGGTTTGGGGTTAGCAATGTGATGACATATAGACAACAGCTCTAGAAACATACCTCAAGCAAGTTATTTGTGCATTCAGGACATGTATTGCCATTGGCCAGTGGATCAGTGGATGAGTACCACTGTATGCATATCATCTTCATGTTTTTGTTGCGCACGTCTTCCCTTGGAACTTTATATGTGGATCTATTAACTCCCTCTTGATGAGATTGTGAGATGTTTTACTAAAAAAATCCCTCTTGATTCGACATGTGCGACATGCTTCCTGGTTAGGCCTGGAGGCTCTGCTTAGTATGGAGAGTAGATTATGATAATCATGTTGGGCCGAGATATTTTTAGATGACGTCTGCCTGGTTAACTTTTATTAAATCAAGTTGTAAATATAATATGATAACATAAAAGGAGCAAGGATTATTATTACAATGGTGCTAGTTGAAACTGCAATGGTATTTGGATATCTACGAGTGAAAACCTTTGGTCAGCCGGTTGAACATCTGTACTTCACCATGTATACAGGTCAAAAGTTCTCCATTTTCTCTTCTGTTTAGTGGATATAACAGTTTGATTATCAGGTTATGTTAACGGATATGTTTTATTTTTTCAAATGTTTGTATAAGTGCAACTTGAAAGAAGTAAACAAGTATATTTAACTTGCTATCATGGTTTTGGTTCTGTTTAGTGTAACTATGATAATGTGTGAGTTCCAAATCAGCTCTTCATGCATTTCTCTTCTTTTTTTATGGCTCAAGTGCATATCTTTTTGTAGCCACATATCTCACTGTGTTCATACTGCACGTATTGCATATTCTCTTTTGTTTTACCTTACATATTTTAATTCATGGTGTTCGATCCTCCTTATTGAGAAATCATATCCTATCTTCTGTACAAACAAAGTATATATGTTTCCCAATTTGTCCACTGTACTTTAATCAATCTTGTATCCCGATGGCATCAATACCAGATTGCCCCTTTGGTTACCTGATTTCATTTGCCATGCTCTGTCCGTGAAGCATTGGCCATTTCCAGAGTTGATTTTTGTTGTACCTCCCAATACTAAAATAACCATCACTTTTTGTAATGGTCACTCCTTGTGTTTGAAAATACAAAGTATAGAGCGCATCATAAATATGTGGGCTATTTCATATTTTGATATACCCATAATAGATACATAGTTGATTTCATGGTTTATTTGTTTCCGAGACTAGTAAGTAGGACTTATCAGTTGCAGCTCCCCAGTACTAGAAGATATGACAATAATGACCGACTGATGCACAGTTTCCAGTTTAAACTTTCTTAACCTCGAAGCATGCTTTGACAATTATATTGCTGCTACTCACCTGTATCAATAGAAAATTCATTTGTGGTCTTCAAAAGGATGGTTGTTTCTCGGTACTAATCAAGCGGATCTATCTTTCTAGCTATGCATATTCTATATGTATTGTCTAATATACATTATATAAAATCAAAGATACCACAAGAATCATGCGATTTTAGGCAAGATTTTGTACTATTATATACTCCCTCCGTTTTTTTAATATAAGATGTTTTAGCTCCCTCACATGTTGGCTAGGTGCAAACTCAAATGAGTGTACACATACATTAAAATATGTCCACATACATGTAGATACATGTGAATGTGACCAAAAGCTAAAACATCTTATATTTATAAACGGAGGGAGTACTATACATCAGTCTTTTCATCCTTGACTACTGGTTCAGACCTAGAGGAACCTCTAGGAAGTTGCTCATTCGATGGCAATTGTAATTTGGTTGCCACCATGCTGACATTAGTATTGTGTTCAAGGACTCTTCTTATGTTGTCACCTGACACTTGACTATGTGTCTGGTTACAATGCAAGGAAAAAATGTCGACAGTCAATTACGCCTAAGAAATTTGGTTTGAACTTCTATAGATTTAAGAGATGAGAAGTCAACAGCGAAGTGGGGCATGACTAGATAATGAGGAGATTATTTTCCCGGTGATATTTCTCGCAAGCTACAACCTGGGGTCTTCTCTTCTTTGCGGCTTGACATCGATGCTGTATGGTTTATTCTGTTAAGAGTTGAACATATCTACCTTCAGTCTGGGATTCTGAAACGGTTTGCTTCTTGTGTGATTTCTGTTTGTGTATAATGTGTTTCGCTGTCCGAAAGTGAAGGGCTATAATTGTACTGCATAGGGCTAGTACACCTTTTACCCAATTACTGGGCTCAGGGAAGCATGCAAATCACAGCTTGCGGAGGCGTCGACATTATCTATCTCGTCGTCAGCGTGTTTTTCTGTTTGAGATCGTGAGCAGTCAGCGTGTGGTGCTCTATCGTGCCTGTTCCACTTACGATGCACACATACGCGACCTCTCACCTGGCTGCAGGGACAAACGAGGCAGTGACGGCAGTCGCTGACTCGACGAAGCTGCTGCCTCTGCATTTATTTGCTTTTGATGCTAATTTTGCAGAGTGGTTCTTTGCTTACTTGACTTACTCAGTCAAAGTGACAACTGCCACCGGACGTGTCTTATTTTGTTTCATTTTACAGGCGTCGACGCACCGGTAACTTACAGTTTACTCTGGAGACCCTTATAATTTCTTCAGTGCGAGTTAACTTGGGTTCCAGCTTCCCATATCAGGGCAGGGGTGACAAGATGAGCAAACAGGCAAAGCTGTATCTGACGATTATCAATGTCACAAGTAGCTTGGAGCCAAAGAACTTGATACTCCTGGCCCCGAGCACTACAACTACTGCAATTAACGAATCCGACAGGGAGAATACCTGTGTAAACTGAATTGTACAACGCCACATGCTGCTTTTCATTTCCAAGTCATAGAGCAGGTTTCACAACCCTTGTACAACTGCAAAGCAAAAAAGAAGAAAAAACCTTTGTATGTTGAACAGGCAAATCATGTCCTTCCAAAGAGGTGTAGTTTGGGTATCATAAGAGTATGCACTACACATGTTTTTTAACATGACAGCGCTTTGCGAGTTGGCATTGGCAAGAAACATGGAAATTATTACTGATAATCAACGCCTTGCATGATACTCCCAGATTAGTAAGGAAGTTCAAGAATTGAGCACATACTAATATAATTTATAATTTAAACTCTAACTTCAGATATTAATACATTCAAGCAAATCCTCATGACAAATCCTGACATCTTAACAAATCCTGACATAACAAAACACTGCAGTACTGAACCACATAACAGATCCTGAGATCTTAAACTATCACTAAACTATATACGTACCCTCGACGCAAAGTGTTAGTTCCAAGTGTTGGTAGTGCAGGCAGCAATCGGTTAGTTTCCTTTTGTTTCAACGTTCCCGATTACTCAGTCCCCTACAGAACTGAGTTTGTGTTTGGGTGGGTGGTGACTAGTTTTGTCCCCAACACCTTCAAACCTAATACTGATTCTTGTCTGCTCCTAAAATTGCAACAAATGGTCAGTAAGTATTCTAGGTTGAGTAAGAACCAAGCGGGCAAGCAACCAAAACTATCAACCGTTCCTGTATCATATGGGCTGTTCTGAATAATTCATGCCCACTTGACATACCTAGCTATGCACCGGAGTAGTGACAAGCACGCATTTGCATTTTTGGTTAATTTGCTAGCTGGAGAGCGCCGCACGCTACATCCTTCACAAGGAAGCTCGCTACATTCTAAGAACAGAAGCCACTCGCCATTACGGGATAAATCCAAAGCATCGATACAGGCTGGAATGCATACTGGAACAGATCAGTGTGTGGCGCTCTCCTTCCTAGCTAAGGAACCAAAGAACTCCATAATTCTATCTAACACGCATACAACACTTCTCATCGGATCGATACTATTGCAGATAGGAACATGTAGGAAACTGAAGCCTCTCGGTTTAGAGTTGATGAATTCCACATGCATCCGAGGCAGAAATTAAGCCACGCGCAGAACACAGAATTTAGAGTTGTTCACGCAGTGGATCCAACCAAATCAATCGTACAACTTACAACGGAATGAACACTCTTACATCGATTCAGAGGATCCACTGCAGAAATTATAACTGGGTAACAAAGTGGAAGCTTTGGTCAATCGAGGAGGGAAATCCACTTCGGCTCATAGGTGCATCTACACCCATTATCCAAAAAATGAATTTTAAAATGTCGAAAAATTTTAAACAAAAATTTCGGATGTACATATGAATATTCTATGTTTGTACAAAAAATAATCAGGATGAAAAGACATTTTGTGCGGCCGGTGTAAAAAAAGACAAATCCACGGTGTTCAAAAATGACTCTGCACATAAAATTATTTTCTCTTTTTTGTACCGGTCACACAAAATGTATTTTCGATGCGGAACTTTTTTGTATTTATAGACATTTTTCACATGAACATCCGAAATATTTGTTTGAATTTTTTTAACATTTTGAAATGTGTTGAAAATGCATTTTGCACAACGGTTTCATCTGCACCCGTGAGCCAAAACATCGTGTCCAGCTTTTGCATGTTTTTCTCCGGTCAGGAGAGTTTCTTATGATTCTTACCTGTGAATTATTTTGCCACGGAATTACATGTTTGATCAAATTATTTTGCCACGGAATTACATGTTTGATCAAATTATTTTGCCACGGAATTATTTTGCCGTTTTGAAAATTACCGGTGAATGTGATGGAGTTCGTTTTGTCGTTTGGGAACAGTCTGAATGAAAGCTAAGTACTGCTCAGTGCTCACCAACCAAGCTTGTCCACTCACGACTCCGACCTTGCCTATATAAACAAGCCTGCACGTCCGTCTAAAACCCATCACCAGTTCAGTTCACCACCCTGCAAAAAGCCAAGAAACAAGCAGCACAAGCCACAAGGATATGGCTGCCATGGCGGAGCGCCTCGTCCTCGCCTTCCTGCTTGCCGCCGCCGCCGTTCTGGCGGCATCGGCGGTGGACAGCCAGCTGACCCTGCAGAACCTCTGCCCGTTCACCGTGTACCCACTGGTCACCCCCAACGACGATGGCAGCCCCGCCATCTGCGACAACACCGCCATCCTCGAAGGCGACGGCCGCGGGCTCGTCTCCTACCCCTTCCCGTCCACCAAATGGGATGGGCGCGTGGTGGCGCGCATAGGCTGCACGTCGCTGGACAAGTGCGAGACGGGGATGGGGCCGCCGGAGACGGTGGTGCAGCTGGTGGTGCACTCGCCCGAGGCCGGGGCCGGGGAGGACCTGGCGAGGTACAGCGTCAGCCTGACGGAGGGGTTCAACGTGGGGGTGGTGGTGAGCCCGCACTTCATCGGCGGCGGGCAGTGCCCGGTCCTAGGCTGCCCGGTCGACCTCAACAACGGGTGCCCCGTCGAGCAGCAAGTCATCGGCAACGGCGGCGGCGTGGTGGCCTGCAAGGGGGATGAGGGGTACTTCAAGCAGCGGTGCCCACTGACGCGGGTGAAGGACGGCGACGTGGAGCCCGTACCGCAGAACTGCCTCGCTCCCCGCGAGATCAAGGTCGTCTTCTGCCAGACCACCATCTGACCATGGTCGGCGCCGCCTCCGCCCAGACGGAGCTCGTCGTCGGCGACAACTAGCTGGTCATTTACTCATTAGCGTGCCGTTGGTGCACGCGTAATTAGGTCCTTTATCGAAAAAATGCGTAATTAGGTGTTGTGAGATGAGAATGCAGGTGTGTCCCGGCCGTGCCATATGGCTATGCATACGGGAGTATCACTGTCAATAATTCGTAAGTACTTAGGCATGTTTGTGGACGACCAAATGCTGGGCCTGGACTTGAGATCTGATCACAACGAGGCCGATCGAGCGAGGCTGGTTTCTGTAACCAGAAAGATTTACAACCACTACCATCTTTCTGTCGCTGTGTTCTTAGACCCAGTTCTTGGGGCTTCCTAGCAGCTTCTAGGCGAAAATAAGCTAAAGCCTAAAAGAACTCGATTTTAAGCAGCTTATTGTGGCAGCCGGCTTCTCTCGTTTCTTCACAGTGGGGAGAAGCTGGGTAACCCCTACTTCCCGCCCCCGCCGACGGCTTCCCGCGAGTGGAAACGAACCGTTATTTGACCTTACCCCTCTTTACCATCGAATTTACGGAGACTGCCACCACCCAGCAGAGAGCGAACCGGGCATTTCCCTTCTTTCTTTCTTCCCGAGTGAGGCCGAGCAAGGCTTTTCTTTTCCGCGTCTCGGCCCGAGCTAGGGTTCCTCGTCCGCCGCAAAAAAGTTGCCATATCCAGTCCACGTGCTACCGAGGTGGAATGCCTCAACCAAGAAATGCTACTCCCTCCGATCCACTAATAGTGTCGGTAGAAATGAACTTGCCTAATAGAATTGCATAGTTATACTTACGACAATTTTTTATGAACCGAGGTAGTATTTCAAACCATGCACACCACTCCCGAAAAAAATAAAAAACCAAAACCATGCTCACATCAGGAAGGTGAAAAGTTCCATAAAACAACTGAACCTGGTAAGCTCAAATTAGGATCCTTCAACCGCAACTAATATCTAAAGTGAAAAGAAATGCGAAACTTGCACGCCCCATTTTCTGATCTTTTTTCCCCATTTCTTGTCGGCAAATGGATTCATATCTTCCTAGGGTTTTATATGGTGTGCAAGGTTTTGCTTTCCAAATCTCTCTACCTTGAAACAATTTTTTGATAAAAAGATGTTCATACTCATGTGAAATCATGCTATCTTGTTTTAGTGACGAAAAGGCAGCCTGGCCTGCTTTTCTTATTGATTAGAAGGAGGGTACAAGACGTACAAGGTATAACCGAAAATAAAGGAAAAGAAAACTACTGAACTAAACTATTGCAACAGGGGATGAATCAGTCTGGTTCCCTAGGTCTTTGGAGCAGGCTAAACGCCTTGGTCTTGCCAGCAAAGCTCCACGTTCTTGCTTCTTCGATGATTCCAGCGTGGATTCTATTAAGAGATTCTGCCTTGTTCTCAAAGATCCTGGCATTGCGCTCTTTCCAGGTGCACCACCAAGTAAGATGCACAAGGGTCGTCCAGCTTTTTCTCATGGCCGGTTGGTGCGTCTGCGTGGTGCTGGTTAGCCAAGAATGCAGGGAGCTGGTGTCTTGCCTTGGCGCCAGGGTTGACGGCAGCTGCGCGGTGTGGAGCACCTTCCTCCAAATCCTGATGGCCACCGGGCAAGAGGCAAGCAGGTGCAGCGCAGATTCAGGTTCTGCGAGACAAAGGACACAAGCGGCGTTGTGTGGCCATCCCTTCTTCATGAGGCAGTCCGCAGTGTTACATTTGCCAATGATGGCCAGCCAGCCGAAGACTCTGCACTTCAGTGGTTCTTCGCTGTTCCAAATAATCTCACGGAAGTTGAACTTAATGGAGCCCTCGAACTGCATTTCGTATGCCGAGGCCGCCGAGTATACCCCATTTGTGGTCCAGGTCCAAGCCACCTCGTCGGCGGTGTCAGTGTCTAAGTTGATTTCAGTCAAGCTGTCGTAGATGTCAAGGAATTGGGTCAGAGCTGCCGCTGTTAACTTTTGTTTGAAGTGTCTCAGCCATTTCCCGTCAGTCAGGGCCTGTGCCACCGTCAGGTTGCGCATAGTGCAGAGTTTGAATAGGTCTGGTGCCAAGGCAGCCAGGCATTGTCCATCAATCCATGGGTCGCGCCAAAAACTGAAGCGAGCCCCATTCCCCAGCTTGAAATTGGTGGCGGTGTGGAACAGTGTCAGCGCTCGTCCATCCACGCCCAAAGGGAGGCCAAGCCAAGCTTTATCAGGATCCGTCCAGGTTTGCCAAAGCCAGCGAGTTCTGTGATGCCCAGCCCACCGTAATCAAGCGGCCTGCAGATTGTTTGCCAGCGTACTAGGCATTTGCCTCCATTGCCGATCTCATCGTTGGCCCATAGAAAACCCCTCCGGATTTTGTCAATAGCCTTAAGCAGCCAAGCTGGGGGGTCGATGACGAGCAGGTGGTAAATGTGCAAGGTGGATAGCACATGTTTGACAAGGAGAAGCCTTGCGTCGAAGTTGAAGTTTCCTCTGTTCCAACCTTTCACTTTGCCAGCCAGCTTGTCAAGGATATGTTGCAGGTCAGCCTTGCGGAGCCGTCGGTCAGATAGCGGCAATCCCAGGTAAGTGCAGGGGAAAGATTTTTCTGGGCAGTTTAGCTCGGCTGCGAGGTCAGTGACATTGAGCTGGGCACATTGAATTGGGATGATAGCACTTTTCTGGTAATTAGTGTGCAGCCAGAAGCATCTCCAAAACTTTGCAACAATTTCCTGATTGATTGCAACTCACTCTGTTCAGGTAAGCAGAAGATGACCAGATCATCAGCATACATGGACAGCCGGTTCTTTGGTAGTAGGAATCTGCTGGTTTTCAGAGCTTGGACATGGTCCGCCAAGGCGAAAAGAGCAGCGAGGACATCAGTGGCGATCACGTACAGCAGCGGGGACAGCGGGTCTCCTTGCCTCAAACCCCTCATGTGTCTTATCGAGTTGGTGAGCTCTCCATTTACAAGAATTCTCGTGGAGGCAGTCAGGAGCAGGCATGCAATCCAGTTCCTCCATTTTCTGCTGAAACCCTTCGCTTCTAGCACCTCTAGTAAGAACTCCCAAGACAGCGAGTCAAAACCTTTGGTGAGGTCTAGCTTGAGCAGCAATGCCGGTACTTTTTTCTGCCTTAAAAGTCTTGCTTGAGCACGGACCAGCACAAAGCGCCTTCATCAGGAAGCGCACGATCCATGCTATCTTGTTTTTGTCCCCCCCTTTTTGGTGTTTTGGTTTTTATTTCATTTTCCCCTCGTTAGCGACAAGTCTATGCTTCGTCTATGCATGGTTTCTCTAGCGATGTCGCCATCGTCGCCATCACCTACCAGCGTGAGCGATCTAAGTAACCTGAGAGAGGTCGGATACACGATTTGACTCTCTACGTTGCCTAAGGGGGAGAAAATTGCATGTAACACATGTATTTGATGTCAAAGGTGCACAAAACACCAACGGAAAGATCTCACTCGTCATCTGGCCGTCACAACCAGGCTGAGCGACCCCCACTGACACGGGTGAACGGGAACGACATGGAGCTCGTGCCGCATAAGTTCCTCGCGCCACGCGAGCTCAAGGTCGTCTTTTGCCAAACCACCATCTGAAGGTCGGCCTCCGCCCAGATGGAGCTCGTCATCGGCAACAACTAGCTAGCCATTACTACTCATTAGCGTGTCCTTGATGCATGCCTATACTGATGTGAAATGAGAGCGCACGTGTGTGATGTGTCCCGGCCGCAGTGGCGGAGTTCAAAAAAAATCCATGGGCGGGCCGAGCTAAAAGAAAACACAAAAAAATGTTCATTCTCTCGGTGGTATTTCCCATGATATTGCGATTTGGAAAATTAAAAAAGCAAATTCAGTGAACAATTCATGTCGGCTCGATTATGTCGCAATTTGCAATTTGGAGTAATTAAGAATTTGGGAAAAGAAAGAAAAGACATGGACAAGGAAATTGGAGAGTAGGAACTCGATTATGTCGCAGCGTCGCCTGCCAGCTCGACCTCCGGCCGCCGCGGCCGGTGCGCCCCATGCGGTGTGGCCATTCTTGCTCTGCAGCGATCCCCTGCTTGGCTGCGGGTGATGGCGCTACGCAGCTGCCTCCTGTGCCGCTCACCCCATCCACCCCTCCTGCGACACCAGCTCCTGATCCCCTTTACCTACCTCGTCATTAGTTGAATCCGATCAACTCCGGCGATTTCCTGCGTTGCAGACCACAACCCCGACATAGATACTCCACGGATCCCTCGAGTTCCCCGTGTTTTTTGTAGCTAAATCGCTCAATCTAGCGATAGCAAGGCGTCGTTGTGGCTCCTATCGAGATAGTCTAGCGAACAAGAGTAGGAGATAGTCTCGAAGGCAGCGTAGTACTGATGGGATGGGCCTCGGATGCGTAGAAGTCAATTCTTTTCCCGAAATCCTCGGCGAGCCACGGCCCAGTTCAGCCCCAATGGAGCTCCGCCAGTGCCCGGCCGTGCCTAGATATGCAGTCAATGATACTCCCTCCTGACCAAAATAGGATGTGTATAACTTTTTTATGAAATTCTCAAATTAACATCCAAAATACGCAGTGAAAATTTCTCCATGACACAAACATGAATAATTCGTTCTATTTTTTAAAAATAGAGTAATTCGTTCTAGTAAGACATGTTTGTGGACGTACACTTACGCATGTTTGTGGACCACGAATGCAGTGCTTGGGCTTGGGAGATCTCATGGTCGCCTGGCCAGGACAACGAGGCCGAGCGAGCCAGGCTGGTTTCTGTCACTGGGGTTGGGATAAATAGCGACGCGATTCTCGATTGGCCGGCCCACTAGAAAGATTTATAACAGACATGTATTTTACTATGATATTTTCGTTACCGTCTTCTTCGTGGGCGCCTCCTTTTCGTTTATACTATCGACGTGGAATGGCTCAATGACGAAATGCAATTTTGAACCCATCAGGAAGGCAAAAAGCTGAGTAAAACAATTGAAACTTGAAAACTAAGATTTTGATCCTTGCCAGTTGCCACCAGGGCCGGCTCTATATTTTTTGGGGCCCTACTGAAAGGTTGAAAAATTGGCCCCTATAGCTACTATATATCTACGCATATAAAACGTAAAATATTGAAAGTTTTTACATCCAACCACACATTATTATTCCGAGATGTTCATAAGTAATTGATATAAGCGATTAAGCAATGTCATATTACGACAGAAAGTCTAAAAGAGTTACGAATTATAACAAATAATATTCTCTTCTAATTTAGGGCATTATAACACCTAAAATTGCAATTTAGGATCAGATCAATTAGACTAGGACAATACCAATATATATGCCACCGGGAGCGGAGGAGAGATTGCACGGAGGAGGAGGATCGCAGAACGCAGATCTGCAGCCGGATAGGGGCAGGGCGCTCCGTTTCCGCGCTTGGTTGGCTCGGCGGTCCAATTTTCTCTGGCGGAAACATAAGGCGGCAGAAGACGAACGGAGAACACGAACAGGCGAGGCGAGGCGAGAATAGCTAGCGAGCTGATCGACTGATCGATGGATGGATTGGCCTAGCTAGCTGCGTATCGGCGTACAACCTTTTCCTCTCCCCTAGTGCGCTTGGGCCTTATGCTTTTTAATTTTTTTTCAGCCCACTAATATCTAATATACATAGATAGATATATGTAGGGATGGGCCCCTAAATCATGGGCCCTTGTGCGGTGCACAAGGTGGCCTAGGGCCAGAACCGGGCCTGCTTGCCACCCCGATATCCAAGGTGAATAGAAATGTGAAACTTGCACGCCCCCCTTTTTTCTTTAGCAAATGGTGATGAGTACAAGATTGATTCCTATCTTTCTAAGATTTTATAGGGTGTGTAAGGTTTGGTGTTCCAAACTTTCATGTCGAAATAAGTTTTTGACAAAAAGATGTACACGGTTTGTATACCTAGTCGTGTGAAATCATGCTACCTTGTTTTTTTGTTCCTTTTATAGTGTTTTAATATATTTAATTGATTTAATTTTGGTTATTGGATAGCGACAAATCTACGCCATGTCTATGGTTTGTTTTAGCGACGGCGTCACCACAACCATCACCTAAGTGGCTATTAAATCGAGCCTCAGCAAAACCTTTGACCACCACCTTGTCCTTGCATTGACATCAGCGAACTCCACTTTACACCAGCGCCGCCTCGAGCATGGTAAGTGGGGGTGAAAAAGGTGGAGCTAGTAAAGCACTTACCCACCCGGTCGCATACGTGCAGTGGCGCAGTCGTCCTTGTAAGAACACAAGGCCGTGAGAATCAGGGTGCGAAGAATGGCAACTAGCATGAACCCGGGGAGGAAGATGAGCTCATGGCATAGAAACAAGTCAAGATCAGAGTCTTCCTCGACATGGTGGATGACATATTCATTGAGTTTGAGGACAAGTAAGAGGGATAAGTTGAACAAATTCATTTCCCATGGCAGTTGTTGGCTTGATACTGTGCAAATCGCAAATCTAACATCAAGGTCATGTTTGATAACTTCGAACAAACCTAATGCATGCCTAAGGGAATACATTGTTATACCCTTACAGGAGAATTATTTCCTAATTACGTTGAAATCGCATGGATATTTCGACTTTGCGTTCTTGGAGGACCCTAGATATTCAGTGACAGTGCTCTGCTTGTGAAGCCACGTGCGAGCAATGAATGGTCATTAGAGACGAACCTCGACCCAGTGCCAGTTTGGGTATGCATTTATGATGTGCCATGAGACAAGCGAACATATGCGATGGGGAAGAAGTTGGGTGGTACGGTTGGAGATGCTGATGCGTCTAAATCATACGCATCTTTATCCATGTCACTCTGTACCTGTCACTAACCATTGACATGCAAATTATTTTGCAAATTTCCTTGTGATTTATTTTTTCGCAGTTAAGGAAGATATTCTGGTGCAAATCAAGCATTTTTATGAAGAAAAGAATCGGGTTGAGAGTTGCCAAATATTCAGAAGATCCAGAATGAGGCGAAACCAAAGAAAACGACCACCGATACGGCCACACGCGACCATACCCGTGACCGTATCGGTGTCGGTTCGATCGGCAACGTCAAACATGACAACTTTCATGAAGGGCCGCCAGATGAATTCACAACAGAAGGGTCTCGAAACCCTAAGCTACCAGACTGCTATAACAAGGAGAGGGGACTTCCACAAGAGACAGTGGACATTCTTCACCATCTCCACAAAGTGTTTCCTCCATCTCTCCGCTCCATAGCCATCTCGACCACCATAGTTATCATCCATAGCCATATACTACTTGTGATTTAGATCTCATCGCGATTGGCAACATTGTAAGAATTGTTTCAATCATCTATCTAAAAGTACTCTTTTCTGCAATGAGTTTTCTATTGTTGATTTGATCGCGATGTGTGAGTATTCCACTAGGGATAGGGGTTGAGGCCTAACCTAACAGCTATGTGCAATCTAACCATTGAGATATTAGTTTAAAGAGTCCTATATGATGCATATTTATATCTCTTGTCAATGCCTCGCTCCTAGGACTTGTCAGGTACCCCAAGACCCCGAAGAGTGATCGGTAGAGGTAAGAACATGGAAACGTGGAAGGCTATGCGCGAAACTCGATGAGAGTAATAGGAGTACAATAGCTCAAAGCTATTCCTTGGGGAGCAAAAATAACGTCACTAAACTTAAAGCTTATGTCTATTAAGTCTTAATAATAGGGTCGAAGTGGACAGATGAATCCCTTGTGATCATGACATGTGAGACATTGGTGACTTTAAATGCATTGCTCATATATATCCTTGTGTCATATGAATTATTTATCACTAATTAATAGAGCTTCATCTTATTTTATCTATCCCATATATATAATATAATATGCATGGCTGCAGGTGAAACCTTAAGCCCCGACCTATTTTAATCAATTGATAAAATAACCACATACAATCCATCTTGGTCCGGTATTTTTTTTAAAGCTTTCTTGAACTTGTTACTAATCCCTTGCCAGGCACCTACCTCCCGCATTCGATAAACCCCGAGTCTTTTGGGAAAAAAAAAGCTACATACTACATCCGACATTCAGATCGAAGGTATCAAAAGGACACGAATGTGGATACTGTAGGGCGGTACCGTAGTGAGTTCCCGCGTGTGCACGTGGAGCTTCTGTATGACTTTCGAATCTATACGCAAATCACTACTCAATTGAAGGGAAAGGTCGTTGTCAACACCTATAAACTACAAATATGAGTGAGTCATGTTTATTGTTTTCATTGTGATTTTGGTGGGCACGACACCTACAAATGTGAGAAGAAGAAGCTAAGTGTGCCCTCGAGAGAATATGGATCCATTAAGCTACAATGCTCACCCTTCAAGAAACCTGAGCACCGACATGGTATGTGCCTTTCGTGGTGAAAGTGCATGGTGCCCCATGTGTGTTTTCACAATTAATGACAATACCTATGGACTAATATTTCTATTTGATTTATATTTGAGGGGTGTGTCCATAGTAGTCCATGTGTTGGATTCAAAGTTGGATGTCATGAAGATGATAATATTGATTGAGTCTTTGGCCTCAAGATCATTGATTCATATAGATATATTTGATATTATCAAGAAGAAATTTATGTGATGAACAAGGTGTTATTCAATGGGATATATGAAGGAAGCCATGAGAGTGTTGAACCTATAACAAGTATGACTTGAAGAAAATTGTGTCAACATTAATGTTTACCTTCAAAATATCATCATAATGAAGAGAAGAAAAAAGAAAAGTTGATAAAGTGAAAGTGCAAATATATAGTGGATTCGACCGACCAACACACAAAGAATAGATATGATTTACCAGGTGAGATGAAATGATCATGTGGTATGGTTAGCAATTGTTAATACATTTGTGAACCACGATATATGTGTGTAGTGTTTCTATGTCGAGTTAGGTACGTGTGTGTTCTGTTTGACACCATCTTGACACTGATTAAATCCCACACCATTCTCATGGTGATGTGGAGGGTGTGGTACGTGTGGAACGATGTGATCTACTCACTCCGTTCTAAATTAGATGACTTTCATTTGTCCAAATATAGATTTATCTATACTTATAATAGACACTAGATACATCCATATGTAGACAAATGAAAGTCATCTAATTTGGAGCGGAGAGAATATGAGAGTGGGCTCTATCAGAAAATTGGTTAGCTTCCTTCTTTGGTGTGCACATGCATCATATTAATCAGAGGAACATGCCAACATTATGCGGTGGAGTCACGGTACTGCTAGGTGATGCCGAACGTAAATGAGTTGTATTCGGCTGCAGAATCAGAGTTGGATCGGATCAGAGGCACGCGTTAGGATTTTGGGAAGGGCGAACGTACCAGCACCCGACGTACCACAACAAACGTACCATCACGGCATCTAGCAATATTATAGTATAGATAAGCCCATTGCACGCGAGAACCTTCGTATGATGGACGTTTCATTCCCTTCATACTAGGACGCTCCTCAAGATGGTTGGACCAAACTCAACGTTGATGGCCACATGCAAGGCAAGCATTGGCACCATTGCTCGCTCGGATGTCTTGTCCTCCTATCTTCACATTGTTCAATCATACGATGTGTAGATGCAAGCACTATTAGGAAATGGGCTATCTGTGGCGCACCAAAAAAAAATCTGTGACACATGGTGGGTGCGCCACACATATCCCACCACTATTTTTTTTCTGTGGCGCATTTGTATATGCGCCACAGAATTCTCACATTTCTGTGGCGCATCAACATTATATGCGTCACAGAATTCTCAAAAATTCAAAAAATTCAAAAATTCAAAAAAATGCAAAAAATTTAAAAAAATCAGGAAAAAACAAAAAATGAAATAATTTGGAAAAATCTACATATTTGAATTTTTGAACAAATGACTTCCCGCTAGGTCACACAAGCACGCTTAACTTCTAAGTTCTATTCAGTTCAGCTACCCTTATGCTACTCAAATTCTTATTGATATAAGTATCATATCAACCCTTTTAAGCCTTGTATGTGTATATATATATGTAGTTTATGTGTGATATGTATATATATGTGTGTTTTTAAATTTCGAAAAAAATCAAAAACTTCAAAAGTTTCAAAAGGAAATCCAAAAGTTTCAAAAAATCCAATTTTTTTGAAATATTCAAAAAATCCCGAAAACTTCAAAAAAAATCAAAAAATTCAACAAATAAAAAAATCGAAAATTCAAGAAAAAAATATAATCTTTTTAAAATGACAAAAAAATAAAAAAATTCAAACAAATGATGCTTTCTGTGGCGCATGGGGTCCCATGCGCCATAGAAAGTTTTGAACTCAGATCCACACACACAAACCGTGGATCGCCTTTTCAGTTTTGCAAACAAGAAAAGAAAATTATAAAATCTTTAACAAATAAAATCCTTTGATATATAGCTAGGTTTTAGTGTCTAGTTGGTATAGAAATTTTGAAATATGAATTTTGACCTTTTTTGCAAAAAACAGAAAAAAAAACATAGAACGGCCCTAACTTTTGCATACGACGTCGAAAAAATGCGTTTAATATGTCAAAAAAAACTAGAGAAAACTTTTCTCAGATCCTCGAAATTCCAAAAGGAAAAAAATTATTTCAAAAATAAGATATTTTTCTACAAAATCAAAAAATATTTTTGTGGCGCATATCCAACATGCGCCACAGAAAGCTATATTTCTGTGTGCCACAGAAATGTGGCTTTCTGTGGCGCATGTAGCTATATGCGCCACAGAAACGTCACTTTCTGTGGCGCATGTGGTTTTCGTGCGCCACAGAATTCCAACATTTCTGTGACGCATGCAAAAATATGCGCCACAGAAAGGCTTTTTTGGTGCGCCACAAAAAGTGATTCCATCTATAGCTGTTTACCTAGTAGTGAAGACAGGTCAAAGATTTACCCCTGTTGAAGGAGTCATGCTCTACGGCTTAATGGACTCATATATCAGCCCAGTTTCTTATAGAGCGACTACTCCTTTCTCGTTGATGTTGTAATAGAGAGAAGTACCGATAGTCAAGATGCGTGCTCATGTATGACGAGATAGGCCGCGGTTCTGGTGAAGTGAACAAAATAAAAATGGAGTGTTGTACGGTTTGAGACAAATTTACCTCAAGTTGCGAAGAAAATTCAGACGTTGGTTACGAGTGGTATGGAGACTAGAGCTTCCTTAAATTGCAAGAATTAAAAAATAGAAATAAGAAAAACGTAATATAGAGATGTCAAGTGAACTGAATTCCCATATGACTATAAAACACAATTTTTTTGTAACAAGTATATTTGAATGGCGCACAAGAATTAACACATACATTTAGAGGATTAATAAGAGAGAGCAGATAGAGATAAAGTGAAAATACATTGGACTTCTCAAGGAAAAATTAAAATAAGTTTGAGCTCATGTTGAGAATGCTATAAAATGAGGGGCATAGAAATGAATTTCTAGGAATTTGATAGCCCCAATCAAATGATCCAAATAGCTTCCATAGCGATTTTGTTTAGACTTCGAATCCTTCATAATTCCTGAGAACTTGCCTGTGACAAGATGGTTAGGAGGGTGGTTGTACCCCCAGCCCATCAGAGTTCAACCCCCAGGTTTAACGCTGATGTTTCTCATTTAAGGCGGAATATTCTTCAGTGGGAGGCGATGTTCCCGTCGACAGCGAGGCGCCCGTGGTGACTTCGTCAATCTCAAGACTTGACCCGCCAACTCGGTCTCTCAGAGGTGCTCATAGGGGTAGGGTGTGCGTGCGTGCGTTCATAGGGGTGAGTGTGTGCGCGTCTATATGAGCGCTTGCGTTGTACTGTGTTTAGCCAAAAAAAAAATGAATCCTTCATAATTCCTTAAAAAAACCTACAATTCCGTAATGATGTAGCCCAACCTACGACCCCTACAACAAGTGGCCCAATGACAAGAGCAAGAGTCAAAGCTCTCCATGATAAGGTGAATTCACTCCTATCTATGTGTGATCTCGATACTCCTTTGAATGGCTTGCTACTTCATTCCGATACCTTGTGTATACTCAGGCATGACCCTCATGAAGATCTCCAAGAAAGTGTAGAAGTTGGACAAGATTCGAGTCAAGAAGACGAAGGAGAAGGAGAGAAGAATGGAAAGAAGTCCCAGGCGGCGGTACTACCGCCGTGTGGCAGCGGTACTACCGCCCCAAGTCCAGCCGAGCCAGACGCGCCCCCGCCCGGGTCCAGCGGAGGAAGAAGAAACTGGGCGGTACTACCGCCGAAGCTGCCGCCGAAAATGGCCCTCTGTCTGATCTGCCGGTAGCTCCAGCGGTACCGGGCGGTACTACCGCCGGCCAGCGGTACTACCGCTGGGCGTAGTGGTACTACCGCTAGAGTTGACTTCAGAGCTGATGCGAAGGCCTGCACAGCGGTACTACCGCTGGCTCCAGCGGTAGTACCGCTGCGACGGGAACCTGACGGGATGAGGGCCCGTGTCCCCTCACTTATCCACCCCTATCCTACCTAGACTATAAATAGAACCTCCCCATCTAGATCTAGGGTTAGACAATGATTTGGGATTAGAGTAGAGCCTTGCTCCTTCTTTCAAAGTGTCTCTTTCCTCCTATGGAGATGAATCAAGGCCTCCCATTGTGGAGATGAACCAAGGCCTCCTCTTGAGGAGAAGATCCCTGCGTGGATACCAAGGCTTCCGATTGTAGTTGCGATTACTTGCCAATCTTTCATCCTAGGTGATTCTATTGGGTTGGTTGGATTGACAAATTGGACAAACAATCCTAAGAGTAAGGTGTGCTTGGGAGAGGAGAATTGGGGGCTACCCTCGGGGATTTGTTACCAATTGAATCTTGCTGAGTTGCTACTTGCTAGTTATCCTTGTTTTGTTGATTTCCCCTCTTTGTGTTCTTGAGTTCATCCGTTGTTCTTCGTGTTCATCGTTCCCCCGCGTCAAATCCGTGAAAATCGGGACCAACCTACATCATATGGTATCAGAGCTCTAGGTTGACACGGATTTGATTTGTGTTTCCACCAAAATCCACCAAATTTTTCTTCGTTTTTGAGAAATTCGAAAATTTCCACCAAAAATAGCCTTGCCTTGATTCGAGCCGATCTGTCGATTCGTTGCGTTTTTGGTAGTTTTTGTCCATGGATCTGTTGCTTTAGGACCCCCTCCACCTTTGTTTGCGTTCCCTAGCCTCAATTTTGCCGATTTCCCACGAATTCGAGGAATTTTGGAGCCCAAATCCGCCCAATTTGAGTCAAAATCGCGCAGCGGTACCAGCAGCGGTACCGGGCGGTACTACCGCCAGGGGCAGCGGTACTACCGCCAGGGCTGATTTTTCAGAAATTTTTTCTTTTCCTCGGTTCGTTTTTGGCATTTCCTCTTTGGTTTGAGTCCTTTCTTGGTGTGCCCTACGTCTACACATCGACAAGCTTCCGCAGCAACGCATCATCAACGCCAAGCGACGCCACCAAGGACTCGACATTCCCCCACCATCATAATCCGTTGTGAGCCCTTCTTCCTTTCGCGTACCTTGACCTATCGGACTAGCTCTGATATTGCGGGGCATTGCACTTGTTCGAGTGATTGTCTTAAAGTATTGGCGAGTGTGTATCGTTAGAGATCTTGGCACTAGCAAAAGAGAAGGAATCATCGTCAAAAAGCAAAAATCAAAAAAAAAGAGAAAAGAAAAGAACAAGTGTGCCAAGTATCATCTCTTGTAGGTTGCGACAAAGCTTGACCGCCAAAGTGAGTGTGTAACACTTGTGCAAATCCGTTGCCCATCAAAAAGCAATTGAGCTAGCGTCCTCTTGTGTTGGGTGACATTTGAGCACGTAGTCTTCGTTAGGTTGTCTATCTTCGAGTGCTCGCCCTTTGGTCGCCCAACCCCATCATTCGCTTTTGTGTGTGTTTCTTCATCATTTGTGGTTGGAGTTTCTTTGGTAATTTGATCATTGTGGATTTTCTCTACCTTTGACAATATACTTGTCGCGGGTTTGCTTGTTTCGTTTGCCACTTCATACCTTCCTATCCTCATAAGTGTGTGTGTTGGGTGTTAGAACCGGATTCTCCTCTCAAGCCACATTATACTTGGGATATAGTTTGTCTTGGTTTTTCCTTACCACATATCTCACTTGTTCTTGAGAAAATGTTTAGGGGAAGTACAAACGGAAGCTCAAGCTCGGATGAGGAAATCCATGGTGGAGTTCGCGGTGATCATGGCTATGTCACACAATCGGAGTTGTTGGTCTTCGACACTTGTTCGTGATGGCTAGGACGCTACGAGCGCCGTCTCAAACAAGAGAACAACTTCAACGACGCATGCATGCGCAAGAAGCAAATATGGAGCGGATGACCGAAGCTATCAACAACCTTGTGCGACAACGAGCTTCTTCACACGCTCAAGCCGTACAAGAAGCACCTCAAGGTCGACACAAGCACGTCATGGACGTCATGAACCTCGACAAGAACGTCAACATGATCCAAGGCGCGACGCCCATGAACGACCTCCTCCTCGTTGAACAACCACATGATCTTCACGCGAACAATGCCAATGCGCATCAAGAACAACCTCACCAAAATGATGATCGTCGCGAACGCATACCATCACCACCACCGCAACAACGTGATCGTCATGACCCATTGGCTAATGACAATGGCGTTCCGGGTGCGAATGACTTTGGTGAACAAGGACGTCACCCTCGTCATCCTCCAAGGCCACGTCATCAAAATCATGACAATGCGAACAATAACGACAACCCGTTCCTCAACAAGAGCTACCCCTCAACATGATCCTCGTCCTCGTCAAGAGCTTCCACATGATCGTCACAACACCAACGTTCCGAGTCAAGTGATAACGAGTCAAGCCAACACAATGGTGATGGACTCAATCGAAGGAGACGTGGACGTGCATTCCCACGTGGTGGCCATGTGACAACTATGATGACTTGACCAACGTCCGCTTTGACATACCCAAGTTCTACGGCACAAGTGATCCGGAAGCTTACTTCTCATGGGTACTCAAGGTTGACAAGATCTTCCGCGTGCAACGCTTCTCCGACAAAAGAAGGTTGCCTTAGCCTCGATGGAGTTTGAAGAGTATGCCCTCTTGTGGTGGGAACAACTACAAGATGCTCGCGTCGCTAACCACCAACAACCAATTGACACTTGGGTTGAAATGAAAGAAACAATGTACAAGCGCTTCGTGCCAAGCCATTACACTAGAGACTTATACAAGAAGTTGCAAGAGTTGAAGCAAGGTTTGAAGTCGGTTGACGAGTACTACAAGGAGATGGAAATCTCCATGATGAGAGCCAATGTCAACGAGTACGAAGAGCAATCCATGGCTCGTTTCATGAATGGCCTCAACTATCCAATCAAGAAGATCGTGGAGTTCCAACCATATGCCTCTTTGGTTGAGCTAGTACATCAAGCTTCCAAGGCCGAGCGCCACGTGCTTGAAGAGCTCAAATACCTCAAGACAAAGGCATTCTACGCCAACAAGCCTTCTTCGTCAACTCCTACACCTTCACAAGCTCTTCCTCAAGCGAACACTCGAGGTCCTCCAAGAGTCTCTACTTCGACACCTCAAGCGCCTCAACCTTTCAAGAAAGTACCTCCCCTACCAAGGCGCCTCAAGGATCTTCGTCCGGCACAAGACTTTGCAATGCTACAAGTGCGGCGGACAAGGGCACAAATCTTTTGAGTGCACCAACAAGAAGGTCATGATCATCAATGACATGGGAGAGTATGAATCTATGAGTGAAGATGAGTACAATGCTTTGAACAAGGTCGCCACAATGCAAAGTGCTCAAGAAGAAGAAAGAGATATATTGTGATGGCGACAACAACCCTTCCTTGGTTGTGGCAAGAGCTCTAACCACCAATGTTCAAGTGAAGAAGACCAAAGATGCAACTTGTTTCAAACAAGAGCGGGAATCAATGGAAAGTCCATCAAGGTCATCATAGATGGTGGAAGTTGCCACAACCTAGCGAGCAAAGAACTTTGTGATAAGCTCAACTTGAAGTTCAAGAAGCACCCACATCCTTACCATGTGCAATGGTTGAGTGATACCGGAGCCGTCAAGATTCAACACATGGTGCAAGTGTCCTTCAAGATTGGAGCCTATGAAGATACGGTTGATTGTGATGTTGTGCCTATGAACGTTTGTCACTTACTCCTTGGGCGTCCATGGCAATTTGACAAGGGTGCTATGCATGATGGACGAACAAACTACTATAGCTTCAAGAACAACGACAAGACCTTCGTCCTTCGTCCCATGACACCAAGTCAAGTCATCGCCGACAACGCCAAGACTATTGCAAGGGCACAACAAGATCGTTCGTCTAGTGAGATGAGTGGTGAGCGAGAGACCCACCATAAAGTGAGTGAGAGCCACAAGCCAAATGAGTGTGACACTTCAAAGAGAGTTCCCACAAAACTTACACTATTTGCCACAAAGAGAGAGATGAGGGAGTTGAGAGAGAACCCATCCACCCTCCACTATGTGCTCATATGCAAGGGTGAAGTTTCTATGACTAACACTTTCACAAACCTTCCTCCTTCTTTGTTGTCTCTTTTGAAGGACTTTGAAGATGTCTTCCCTCAAGAAGTGCCACCGGGACTACCTCCTCTACGCGGAATCGAGCACCGCATCGACCTTGTTCCCGGCGCACCGCTACCAAACCGCGCTCCTTACCGCACCAACCCCGAGAGACAAAGGAGATCGAGCGGCAAATACAAGAACTTCTTGCCATGGGACATATCCGCGAGAGCTTGAGTCCGTGCGCCGTGCCCGTCATCTTGGTACCCAAGCACGACAACACTCTTCGCCTTTGCATGGATTGTCGCCCCATCAACGCCATAACCGTTCGGTATCGCCATCCTATCCCTCGACTTGATGATATGCTTGATGAGCTTTGTGGTTCCGCTATATTCTCCAAAATTGATCTTAAAAGTGGATATCACCAAATAAGATGTGTGAAGGTGATGAATGGAAGACCGCATTTAAAACTAAGCTTGGTCTTTATGAGTGGCTCGTCATGCCATTTGGTCTTTCCAATGCACCTTCTACTTTTATGCGTCTCATGAATCATGTTTTGCGTCCTTTCATTGGAAATTTGTTGTGGTATACTTTGACGACATCCTTATCTATAGCAAATCTTTGGAAGAGCACACTTCTCATGTTGCTCAAGTTTTGTTGGTTCTTCGCAATGAAAAGCTTTATGCAAATCTTTCTAAGTGCACTTTTGCCACCAACAAACTTGTTTTCTTGGGTTTTGTTGTTTCTTCGGATGGAGTCGAAGTTGATGAAGCAAAGATACAAGCAATTCGGACTTGGCCTTTTCCGATGTCACTTGAGGAGTTGAGACGTTTTCTTGGTTTTGCCGGATTTTACCGCCGTTTCATCAAGGATTTTTCCACAATTGCTTGCCCCCTCCATGAACTTACAAAGAAAATGTACCTTTCATTTGGGGCAATGCACATGATTTTGCTTTCAATGAGCTCAAACGGTTATTAACCGAAGCACCACTCCTTGCCCTTCCGGATTTCTCTAAGACATTTGAGATTGAATGCGATGCAAGTGGATTGGGCATTGGTGGAGTGCTTATGCAAAATGGTAGACCCATCGCATACCATAGTGAGAAACTAGATGGAGCTCGCTTGAATTACCCCATTTATGACAAAGAGTTATTTGCTTTGGTTCGTGTTTTGGATGTGTGGCAACATTACCTTCGTCCTAAGGAATTTGTCATTCATTCCGACCATGAATCCTTGAAATATTTGAAAAGTCAAACAAATTTGAACAAAAGACATGCTAAGTGGGTTGAGTTCATTGAGTCTTTCACTTTGTAATCAAATACAAGAAAGGTAAAGACAATGTGGTCGCGGATGCTCTATCCCGCAAGGCCAACCTACTTACACGTCTTGACATTAGTGTCTTGGGTTTGGATGAGATAAAGAGTTGTATGCTACCGATGCTTTCTTTGGAGACATTTTCGCTCAATGTTCGGAGCACAAAGGAATTGGTGATTTCTATTTGCACAAGGTTTCTTGTTTAAGGCTAACAAACTATGTATACCCGAGTCTTCGCTTCGTTTGGTCCTTTTGAAGGAATCTCATGGAGGAACACTCATGGGTCACTTTGGCCGCGACAAGACCTACGCCATGCTCGCCACCAACTACTATTGGCCAGAATGAAGCGTGATGTGGAACGCCTAGTTCGACGATGTTCATGTCTCAAAGCTAAGTCTACTCTAAACTCTCATGGTTATACACACCTTTGCCTATTCCACATCACCCATGGTCCGATATAGCTATGGATTTTGTCTTAGGACTCCCACGCACTAAAACAAACAAGGATTCCATCTTTGTCGTCATTGATCGCTTCTCTAAAATGGCACACTTTATACCTGCAACAAGACGACGATGCTTCACATATTGCTACTTTGTTTTTCAGGGAAATCGTCCGTCTTCATGGCGTGCCAAAGACCATTGTGTCGGATCGTGACGTCAAGTTCGTGAGCTATTTTTGGAAGACTTTGATGGCCAAGATGGGAATCAAGCAACTATTCTCCACCGCATACCACCCTCAAACCGATGGCCAAACCGAAGTGGTGAACCGAAGCCTATCTACACTCCTTCGTGTGTTGATCAAGCCTAACTTGAAGAATTGGGAAGAGTGCATCCCACACGCCGAGTTCGCCTACAATCGAGCACTACATCGCGCAACAAAGAGAACACCCTTCGAGATCGTCTATGGCTCCAACCCCTACACCGCGCTCGACATGCTACCACTTCCACTCCGTGAGCAAGTTAACATGGACTTCGACAAGCGAGCCGCTTACATGAAGAAGCTCCATGAGGAAACAAGAACTACGCTTGAGAAGCACAACAAAGACCATGCTACGAAGATGAACAAACACAAGCGCGCCATGATATTTGAAGAAGGAGACCTTGTTGGCTACACCTTCGCAAAGATCGCTTTCCGGATGCAAGGAAGTCCAAGCTTCACCCTCGTGGAGATGGACCTTTCAAGGTTATCAAGCGCATCAACGACAATGCCTACAAGATCGACATCTCCCACTCCAAACACTTGGTCCATGACACCTTCAACGTCGCCGACCTATCGCCATACCTTGGAACATCAAGCGATGAGGATGACCAAGAGTCGAGGACGACTCTTTTCCAAGGGGGGGGGGAGATGATGTAGCCCAACCTACGTCTCCTACAACAAGTGGCCCAATGACAAGAGCAAGAGTCAAAGCTCTCCATGATAAGGTGAATTCACTCCTATCTATGTGTGATCTCGATACTCCTTTGAATGGCTTGCTACTTCATTCCGATACCTTGTGTATACTCAGGCATGACCCTCATGAAGATCTCCAAGAAAGTGTAGAAGTTGGACAAGATTCGAGTCAAGAAGACGAAGGAGAAGGAGAGAAGAATGGAAAGAAGTCCCAGGCGGCGGTACTACCGCCGGTGGCAGCGGTACTACCTCCCCAAGTCCAGCCGAGCCAGACGCGCCCCCGCCTGGGTCCAGCGGAGGAAGAAGAAACTGGGCGGTACTACCGCCCCACCGGGCGGTACTACCGCCGAAGCTGCCGCCTAAAATGGCCCTCTGTCTGATCTGCCGGTAGCTCCAGCGGTACCGGGCGGTACTACCGCCGGCCAGCGGTACTACCACTAGAGTTGACTTCAGAGCTGCTGCGAAGGCCTGCCCAGCGGTACTACCGCTGGCTCCAGCGGTAGTACCGCTGCGACGGGAACCTGACGGGATGAGGGCCTGTGTCCACTCACTTATCCACCCCTATCCTACCTAGACTATAAATAGAACCTCCCCATCTAGATCTAGGGTTAGACAATGATTTGGGATTAGAGTAGAGTCTTGCTCCTTCTTCTCAAAGTGTTACTTTCCTCCTATGGAGATGAATCAAGGTCTCCCCTTATGGAGATGAACCAAGGCCTCCTCTTGAGGAGAAGATCCCTGCGTGGATAGTAAGGCTTCCGCTTATAGTTGCGATTACTTGCCAATCTTCCATCTTAGGGTGATTCTATTGGGTTGGTTGGATTGACCAATTAGACAAACAATTTTAAGAGTAAGGTGTGCTTGGGAGAGGAGAATTGGGGGCTACCCTCGGGGATTTGTTACCAATTGAATCTTGCTGAGTTGCTACTTGCTAGTTATCCTTATTTTGTTGATTTCCCCTCTTTGTGTTTTTGAGTTCATCCGTTGTTCTTCGTGTTCATCGTTCCCTCCGCATCAATCCGTGAAAATCAGGATCAACCTAGATCACGTAATCCCCTGTTTCCTTCCTACAAATCCTCTCTTTATACCCAAAAAGAGGATCCTAGTTTGTAGTTTCCGTGTTTTGCTAGGGACGAGCTGATTCCTTCGACGCGTATGCCAGCAAGCTCTTTCCATGTCCCAGAAATAGCCGTTTGAACCACCCAAACCGAAAGGCGTCCACGAAAAGGACATTCCCACGCGCCCTCAGCCGTCGGATCAGATCTGAACGGCTGCAAACCACCCGAGCCGCAGCTCAGGAACGTTCTAGAGTCCCACGAGCGCCCCTCTTCGCCCTATAAAATTCACGGTTCCACCCCTGGCACTCCTCCTCTCGAAACCCTAGTCCTCTTCTTCCCCCTCGACCCGCCGCCACTTCTCCACATCCGGAGAAAAAAAACAAACCCTAGACACCTCTCCAGCTCGCCGGAGAAAGAGCGATGGCGGCCAAGGCGACGGACCGGCGATCGGCATCGACCTCGGACGACCTACTCCTGCGTCGGCGTGTGGCAGCACGACCGCGTGGAGATCATCGCCAATGACCAGGCAACCGGACCACGCCGTCGTACGTGGCCTTCACCGACTCCGAGCGTCTCATCGGTGACGCCGCCAAGAACCAGGTGGCGATGAACCCCATCAACACCGTCTTCGGTGAGCATCTCTTCACTCCTACACTCCCAGATCTGTTTACTATTTTGATGAAGTGACTAGTCGTACGCTTCGATCTGATCCGTCCAAAGCCTTTATTTTTAATGTCGGTGGGAGGGTTTGGTCGCTCAGATCCGTCGTAGTTGTAGAGATGCTTGTGCTTGGAACGGTTTGTTACTGGATGTAGCTGTCGGCAGTAGATCTCGACAGTAGCTTACTTTAGACTATAGGTTTTAGTTCTAAATCGATATGCCTGCTCAGATCCATAATTATTTGCTCTATATTATTTAATTTATTATAGAGCTTGATTGCTTTGTTCCGTCCTAGGTTCGTTTGTTTTTATCAGTATTATTTAATTAAAACCTGTAGTTAGGATGTTTTCACAGTTAGGATTTTTGGTTTCTATTTGACTAGATCAATTGCATAGGGTGGATTGCAACAATTATTATCAAATGTAACTAAATCCTTGGCTGGTTTGTGCTTTTGTGTTGACATCTGTGTTACTATTTGCCATTGAATTAATTAGCCATGTTATCGTTTGTGTTCATATTCTATCTCCTGAGCTGGCAGATTGATGATGATACAAAATCCGAGCGCTTTTTGCTGACTTTTATGATGGATGGTTATGGGCCTGTTTTAGTTTGCAACCATGTTTGTGAAGCGAAACTGGGGCAGATCACATTGGTATGCATCGTACTCTTGTGATTTGCTCCAGTTTTGCCCGTTGAAAGACGTGGCAAATATGACAGCAGGCAAAATGTGCCCATAGCTTTCATGGTTTTCAATCTGAACCATCTGCTGCTCAATCATTTGTTGGAGTTCCTATTTGTGTGTGCTGCCTTGCTAGTTTATCTCATTATTTGGTTGTATTTCTTTGCGTTGATTTTAACATTATATGATTATTATAATTGTAACTAATTGATGGGAGAAGTGATGATACTATATCCATACCACAATTCTGCATTTACTGTGATGATCAATTAATATCATGCACTACCATCTGATCTCCTGCCATATTTAATTGTTTTTGTAAAACTGGATTCTTTTGGTGAACCAAAAAAGATACACAATGGCTATTTTGTTTTGTTGTTGTGCAATCTGTGATGCCAACAATCCCATTTGCTGAATCACTGTGATTATTATAAACAAGATCACCATCTTTCGGCTGAGATTGCACAACAAGTAATTGCTAATTTGGTTTATGAATGCTGATTGTTCTCATACTTCAAATGTTTTCAATGCCATTTGGTATCTGACGCTTGATCGATTTTGTGATTCTGTGTCTCGAAACATGGCAGAAAGTGAGGGGGAACGGAACTTTGCGACACTGGCTGCTCCTAATGAGCCTCTAGTTACTATATAGCCGTTTATATTACTTTAATTTCCTAGTATCCTCTCTGATATTTTACAGTCGTGCATATTAGTTTGTTTCTGCCTACCTTGCCATTAATTTTTAGTGTTCCAATTGACATCGATCTTTTAAGGCATGTCACTGTCTCTTATGTTAAACATGTGCATATTTCTTGAGTATCCTTTATTTTTTGGCATGGATGTGTGCAATTACTGACATAAACTGTATTATGCAGATGCCAAGCGTCTAATTGGCAGGAGATTTACCGATCCTACTGTCCAGAGCGATATTAAGCTCTGGCCCTTCAAGGTTGTTGCTGGACCTGCTGACAAGCCCATGATCAATGTCCAGTACAAGGGTGAGGAGAAGCAGTTTGCGGCTGAGGAGATCTCGTCCATGGTCCTCATCAAGATGCGTGAGATTGCTGAAGCTTTCCTTGGCAGCACTGTGAAGAATGCTGTCGTCACTGTCCCTGCCTACTTCAATGACTCGCAGAGGCAGGCCACCAAGGATGCTGGTGTCATTGCTGGTATCAATGTTCTGCGTATCATCAACGAGCCGACTGCTGCTGCCATTGCTTATGGTCTTGACAAGAAGGCAACCAGTGTTGGTGAGAAGAATGTCCTCATCTTTGACCTTGGTGGTGGTACCTTTGATGTCTCCTTCTCACCATTGAGGAGGTATCTTTGAGGTTAAGGCCACAGCTGGTGACACTCATCTTGGTGGTGAGGACTTTGACAACAGGATGGTCAACCACTTTGTCCAGGAGTTCAAGAGGAAGAACAAGAAGGACATCAGTGGCAACCCAAGAGTCTTCGGAGGCTGAGGACATCTTGTGAGAGGGCAAAGAGGACTCTTTCCTCCACTGCCCAGACCACCATTGAGATTGACTCGCTGTTTGAGGGCATTGACTTCTACTCCACCATCACCCGTGCCAGATTTGAAGAGATGAACATGGATCTGTTCAGGAAGTGTATGGAGCCTGTGGAGAAGTGCCTCAGGGATGCCAAGATGGACAAGAGCAGCGTGCACGATGTCGTGCTGGTTGGTGGTTCCACCAGGATTCCCAAGGTGCAGCAGCTTCTTCAGGACTTCTTCAATGGCAAGGAACTCTGCAAGAGCATCAACCCTGATGAGGCTGTTGCCTATGGAGCTGCTGTCCAGGCTGCTATCTTGAGCGGAGAGGGCAATGAGAAGGTCCAGGACCTGCTTCTGTTGGATGTCACTCCCCTCTCTCTTGGTCTGGAGACAGCTGGAGGTGTGATGACAGTCTTGATCCCAAGGAACACCACCATCCCCACCAAGAAGGAGCAGGTGTTCTCCACCTACTCGGACAACCAGCCTGGTGTGCTCATCCAGGTGTACGAGGGTGAGAGGACCAGGACCCGTGACAACAACCTCCTTGGCAAGTTTGAGCTCTCCGGCATCCCTCCTGCCCCCAGAGGAGTACCCCAGATCACTGTCTGCTTTGACATTGATGCCAATGGTATCCTGAACGTTTCTGCTGAGGACAAGACCACCGGGCAGAAGAACAAGATCACCATCACCAACGACAAGGGCAGGCTGAGCAAGGAGGACATTGAGAAGATGGTCCAAGAGGCTGAGAAGTACAAGTCTGAGGACGAGGAGCACAAGAAGAAGGTGGAGTCCAAGAACGCCCTGGAGAACTACTCGTACAACATGCGCAACACCATCAAGGATGAGAAGATCGCCTCCAAGCTGCCGGCGGACGACAAGAAGAAGATTGAGGACGCCATCGACGCTGCCATCCAGTGGCTCGACACCAACCAGCTCGCTGAGGCTGATGAGTTCGATGACAAGATGAAGGAGCTGGAGGCCCTGTGCAACCCCATCATCGCCAAGATGTACCAGGGTGCTGGTGCTGACATGGAGGGCGGCATGGACGATGACACCCCTGCTGCTTCCGGCGGTGCTGGCCCCAAGATTGAGGAGGTCGACTAAACCAGTCGTCGTTCTGTTGGCAGCGGCTGCCAAGCCTGCTGCTAGTTATCGTCGTATATTTTATTAGTTGTCCGTGAGACTTGAGATGGTTTGGGCCAAGTTATGGTCCGTATTAGTTATCTGTGCGAGCTGGAACATGTTTTGTGGAACATCTATGGTCACGTTCTAAGTAATATATTCGTTCGAGTGTAGTAGTAATATCTCTGTTATGGAGAAACGCGTTTTGGCTCCCGGGCACATGCTCCGGTATGTTTAAAAAAATTTCAAAAATTCAAAACTTGTTGAAAAATTCCGAAAAAAATCATGCATGTACCTGAGCATGTCACGCACCACCGTGTCAAATTTGGCGACGAATCGACATCGTATGCGCCCTGTGCAAAAAAGACAAATCTCAGATCTGAAAATACAAATTTTAGATCTCATATTCTGTCAGAACTTTGTCAATTTTGCACAGGGCGCATACGATGTCGATTCGTCTCCAAATTTGACACGGTGGTGTGTGACATGCTCAGGTACGTGCATGATTTTTTTCGAATTTTTTTGACAAGTTTTGAATTTTTGAATTTTTTTTTAGCATACCGGGAGCATGTGCTCCCGGGAGCCAAAATGGATTTCTGCTCTGTTATGTCTTTTATTATGGTACTAGCTGCTGTTTATTTATATCATCAGTACTAGTAGTATATCATCACAACTTGTTTGCTTGAAGAGTTACTACTTTGGTACGCGTCGCACATTTGTGAGATCTTTTGGGTTAAATGGCATAGTAAAATAGATGTTCCACTTTGGTACGCGTCGCACATTTGTGAGATCTTTTGGGTTAAATGGCATAGTAAAATAGCTAATAACAGTATTGATTTCTTAGGCTCTTTGCAAGCTCATTTAAATATGAGTACAAATTCTGCTTGCCAATTTATCTGAATAAGGAGCCATGTGCCGTGGTTTTTGTATCCTGCTAATGCAATGTTCAGTGTCGAGGTTGAGGCGTGGCTTCAGGAAAATTGAAATTGCGCCGGTCGGCCGGTCAAGCTGCCGAGTGAAGAAGGCGCCGGCGAGGTTTTCCTTGGTCTCGAAGCTTGCGAAGAAAAGCGAGCCCTCTGCGGCGCAAATCCCATTTGATTCCGAGCTACTACTCGTCGCGGCAGCAAGGCAGTCAGGCTCCTCCAGATTTGGGCCGGCACCGGCAGGAAGCCAACCAAAAGCTGCCGCGCTGAATGGAGCGCGTCACATGGGACGCACTCGCATGGCGGCTTTTGCTCTTTGACCGCCTAATATTTAGGGCCTAGAGCTAGAGGACCGACCGAGGAGTCTTCCAGGCCAAGATACGTTTGATGCTGCCTGCCTCTGATTGATTGGCTCATGATTCATTCCTCGTCGCGCACTGTCGATCTGCTTTGGCTCACGCACTCGCGATGACGGATATGTTGTCATAGAGTCCGCGGTTTATAGTTTTCCTTGACGTGTCAGTTGCTAGTTTGCCTATACGTTATTCCCGGTAAAGCCAAAATGAAAGAATGATCCGTGTTACAAAATTCTACAACAAAGAGTTGATGTTTCCTCAAAAAATTAAATATCAAGCTAAAAAATCTTAGACAGCTCAATTAAATGGAGAAGAAAATGGTAAAACCCCAAATAAAAGGCAAGCCACCTACTTAAATTAGGCCTAGAGCACGACCAAATGAACATAATGAGCGGCGACACCCCGTAACATTACCTCCTATTTCATTGCCCATCATCTATTTCATTTTCGTGGGAGGCACCGAACTACCACAACAATGATTGTCGGTCCTACCGATACGAAATAGAGATGCCAAGTACGAATGGAAGCGGGCGTAGGGCGCTCCTGCATAAGACCACCCCACATAACATATGTCTTCTGCACATTGAATGACCTATGCATCCTAAGGTTTAATATGACCGTTGGCACAAAGCCAGCCACACCAGCGCCGACCTCATGACAACCATTAGTGCCAACCGTGCAGACTACGAACCCCCTCCGCATGAGCTGGAGTCGTCTGATGCCAGTCACCACCAAGGCGCCAGCCAAATGGTAAGGGTTAGGGTCTCCAAGGCGACAACTCTAAGGAGGACGAGACATCAGTGACGACACTTGATCTTGCTTTTGCGAGATCTTTGGTATCCACTCAAAGAGTGCAAACCCTCGGAGGGGTGGAGGACTAGCATGTCTCCCAATGATGCCTCCAAATTGAAGAACACCACGTAATATTTTGTCGTCGCGGGCACCAACTAGTCGGTGTAAGATTTCAATCCGGAGCGCAAGGGCAACATTCTCCCCGACGGCAACCATTGATGCAACTGGATCACCCTCTTAAAGCTAGTACATATACTCATATTGATACCATTTTGTTCAATCTCTTTCCAGAAGTGCCTTACATTATACATATTATCTTTCACCAAATTAAGTAACCCTAAATATGATTAAAGCGGCATCACTGGTCACATCAAACCAAACTTGTCCTGTCTTGGCAACATATATACATGTGCACAGTACAGACATCCGTACACACCCAGAAACGAATCTGATTCTCCAGCAACTAGGGATACGCGCAGGCCCCACCTGGAACAAACACTAGGCCAGGCAGCAGGCCAAGAAGACCGGCAACTTTGATCATCTTTTCCTTTTACCTCCGGAGGTGTATAAATACAGGGCAGCGGCAGGAAGAAGGGGCCAATTCACTCATCTCACACAACGCAGCACACCTCACATATTTCCTTAGCATGCCATGTCTGCTCTCACACTAAGCTAGCTCACTCCTCCTCTCTCCTACTGTTAGGTTTGCCCAATCACCTTTTGTTTGCCCCCTTGTCTCTCTTATCTCTATCTCATGACTCATGACATCCATCTCCACTAGCTATAGCTAAGCTTACTGTCACTCTCTCTCGATTTCTCTCTCCATCTCTGTCCTGTTTGCAGAGCTGCTGTACTAACCCATTCACCCTTAGCTGTTAAGGAATGCCACATAAATTATAAAGAGAGAGCACTTGCTGGGGGAGGAGGAAAGTTGTGGTTTGGTTTTTCTCCCTCCGCTCATACTCTTCTTCGTCCTACACTTGTCTTCTCAGCTTGGAATTCTCAGAAAGTAGTAGTCGTATCCAAGAAGAAGAACAAGGGGAACTAGTTCATCACCATGGTTTTCTCCTCATTCCCGATCTTTCTTGACCCTCCGAATTGGAGCCAGGTAATTAATTTACTGATTCTATACGCATCTCTTCTTTAAGTTCTTCTGCTAATCCCATTTTTACAACCACACACATCAGCGCAATTATAAGGAATTTTCATACGAATGACGCACTATTAATTTTAGGCACTTCTCCTGATCCGTGCTTATCCTTCCACAGATTGATTCGAAGTTATCTTGTTTGATCACACTTATCTGGACTTTTGTTTAAGAGCTAGAATCAAGATATATAAAAGAGATCATTCTAAGCATGTTCTTGAATATACCATGCTTAAGAGTTATTCAATTATATACTATCAATTTTCCTTTAATCTTCTGCTGATATATGTTCAGATGCAGCAGCAACCTCACCAGTGTCTGATGGGTGGAGGTGGCGGCGGCGGCAACGACAACGACAACCAGCATCACCACCACCAACTGATGCCTCCGTCATCTGGTCAGCTGGCGCCGTTGCCAGGCGGGCCTGCCAACACTGAGGCAAGCGGGCCGGCGGTGGGCGGATCGACTTCGGCCTCGCTTCAGCTGGTTGTGTCGGGACAACAGGGTGGTCCCGGTGAACAGCCGCCGCGGCCGTCAGTGTCGATGACTGAACGTGCTCGGATGGCCCGCGTTCCGCTGCCGGAGCCCGGCACGCTCCGGTGCCCGCGCTGCGACTCCGCCAACACCAAGTTCTGCTACTTCAACAACTACTCGCTCTCGCAGCCGCGCCACTTCTGCAAGGCGTGCCGTCGCTACTGGACTCGCGGTGGCGCGCTCCGCAACGTCCCTGTGGGCGGAGGCTGCCGCCGCAATACCAAACGCTCCAAGAAGTCTTCGCGCCAGGGACAGGGCGGTGGCGGCGCCGTCGCGGCCGCCACGTCGTCGTCCTCCACCACATCGACCTCTACCACCACGAGCGCCGCCGCGACGAACGCGGCCGACATCATCGCCAGCATGCAGGCGCTGCCGCACCATCTCGGCCTCCCGGCCGCGGCCGCACTGGAGGCGTCGCTGGAGGGGTACCACAGCAACCACAACCACAACCACCAATACCAACACCATAACCTACCATTTCTGCCACCCCAGTTCCTGCAGCAAGGGCTGCACGGGTACCACTTCGCCGACGGCGACATCGGCTTACAGCTGGCCGACGGGTTTCCGAGGGGAGTGGCATCGGGGCTGCTCGCGCAGCTGGCGGCGATCAAGATGGAGGAGCACGGCGCCGGCACCGGCGCCACTGGAGGCGGCTTCGTGGGAGGCCACGAGCAGTATTGGCCCGGAAGCGGCGGTGGCGGCGGGTGGCCGACGGAGTTCTTGTCCGGGTTCAGCTCTTCCTCGTCGGGGAATGTGTTGTGATCGTCCGGGAATGGGCTGTGACCGTAGGGGATGCATTGGGGGTATGCATGCACGTGGATGTCACTGATGAATTAGCTCTCAGTTTTAATTTAGGGTTATGTGGTATGCTCGATCTTGTGTTCGTCAATTAGGATAGTATTGTTGGTTTTAACATTTTTTTTACATTTTAGTCTTGGGTTATAAGTTGGTTAAATTGCACTGTGTTATTTCCTAGATGCATGGTAGGTCGGTGTAGTGGCGCCGTGTAGTAGGGAAACTTACAGTGTGCAAGTGTTTGTCAACTGCATGCAAGGAGGGTGATATGAGATGTGCCGTGTTAAGTTACTTAACAATACTATGTTTAATTATATGAAGATGTTATGAATCGCTAGCATTGTATCTTTGCATCGTCTTCATTGATTTTGAATGTGGGCTTGACGGTTCACCTAGCCTTTTCCCCTTATTGATGATTCTAGAATATCGGAAAGAGTGTTGCTAACTACCTGGAGTACTTAACTTGTTTTCTAGTGCCTTGTTTGGGCATACGTAAAATGGTTGGTGATTACGTACTTGTTAGGGCTGTTTGTATGATTTTCAAAACGCTGAAATAGGAACAACATAGAAAGAGGACGCCGTGACATGTGAATCCTACAAGAATTGAAAATACATAAGGTCATTTGATTGCATTGCATACAAGATTTTCCGAAGGATTGTGTGTATGCTATAATTGTCATAGCTATGAGGATATAGACAAGTCGAAAAACAACACGTCCCCCGTGTCGCTCAAGACAAGTCGAAAAACAACACGTCCCCCGCGTCGCTCCGCTTGAGCGACACGGGGAAAACCCTAGCGCCGCCGCCGGCCGATCTCCTCCCCTGGCCAGCCTCCGCCGCTGCCGCCGGCCTCGCCGCGGTGGCGGCGGCCCCGGCCCCCAAAGGTGGCGCGGGGAGAACTCGCGGTGGACGCGGGGAGCGGCGCGGCCCTTCTCTCCCGGCGGCGGCGACGACGGCGTGGTGAAGGGGCTCGCGGGCATGGGACGCCGCGACGGTCCTTGGCGACCTCTGCTCCCGTCGCGCGGTGCTCGGTGCGATGGCGGCGCGGCTTCTTCCCCTCGCGGCGGTGGACTTCTCCGACGGCGCGGCGGTTCCGGAGGTGCAGCGGTGCTGCCCTTCCCCTCCACTGGTGGTGCGGCCGCGTGGTGCGGTCCCCGACAGTTGCAGTTCGACGGTTTGCGGCCGTCGGCTCGGCCCGGCTTCGCTGAGGCGATCTGCTATGGCATTGGCGTCGGCTTCAGTCGGCTGCCTGTGCCCATGGGGTGTTCGGGACAAGGTCAAGCCAAGCCCATGGTGGTTCTGAAGTCTCAGGTGGAAGATTCCGTGCTGGCCGCGGCTTCTCACAGGCGTTGCTGTCCGGAGGTGGTCTCCTGGTCGCGGTGGCGTCCCCCCCCCCCCCCCCCCCGTGGTGTGGGTGTGCGCTTGCGGCTTCGGCGGATTCTGTGCGCTCCTGCTCGTAGGGCTGTGGCTGGTGGATGTTTGGTGGTCTGGCTTGCCTCGCTTGCGAGGTCTCGGAATGGAGGTCGTGAGACATGGTCAGGCGAAAGCCTGCCCTTGGCTTTGGCCGGGGCCGACGATGATGACGTCCGCGGACGCCATCACCTCCTTGGAGGCGTCGTCGTGTGCCTTGGCTCCACTCCATTTGGTTGCAGCTCCGGGGGAAACCTCAGACCCATGGGGTCGGCTGATGACAGCGTCCCGACGTCGCTCCCCTCTTGGGGCATCTGCTTGGAGTTTGCGACGGCTAGAGGGACCAGGGGCTTTGGTGGTGGTTTGACTCCTCTTCTTGCTCTCCTCTCGTTGTCATCTCTCCGTGGCCACGATGCTCGAGCTTCTATAGAGGGGCTGGAGTCTCTCCTCTGACGTCGGTTAACGGCTCGGACCAGAGCCAGTGAAGCTTCCTGGGTGTCGACTCGGCTGTGTGACACCCTTCGATTATGCTGTTGGCTGTTGTGTAAAGCCTCGGCGACGCATGGCCCTTCGTCCAAAGGTGAGGACTCGGCGATGTGCTGCCCTTCGGCTGCTCCAACACCATCGTGGCTGATCTCGGCAGATTGAAGCCTTTCTTCTACGGCGGTGAAGATTCTTGTGCACTGGCGTCCAACGGTAACCGAAAGATGATGAGGGTTGAAGGCTCTCCCTGTGGGGTTGTTGCTTAGTGTCATGTTGTTGTTCTTCCTTGTTGTAGGCTTGTTTTTGTTTTATTTCTCCACCTTTGTCCTTCTCTCTAATTCTGGTTCACTTGAACCCATTAAACAGAAAATGAATACAATTCAGGTGGAGGGTCTCTCCCTCCCCCGGTGACCATTCAAAAAAAACTATGAGGATATTTTCCAATCGAAATGCATGCAAAGTAGACCATAGGAATATTCCTATGGCTTCAAATCCTAGAAACCAAACAAGTTATATGGAAAAAGTTCGCAGGGAATAGAATCCTTCAAAGTTTCTATGAAATTTCCTTATACCAAAGACAATTTGTTTTAGTTGCTATTGCCATGAATGCATCTACTTGTAATTGTCTCAATGGGCTAGGTTAACGTTTTTTTTGAAAGAGCTCCAATTGCATAGCTAAACTAATTGCATATTCATACAAGGATAAGCAATATTTGATGAAATTAAATTATATATGTTTGCCTCTGTCAGATAAATATAAAATACTAAAGGTAAGTATGATTCAGTTGCCTCGAGTTTTACCTCAGTTTTATGCCAGAATATTGCAAAATAGAGGTAGTATATTACAAGTCATTGTAACATGAGGGGGTTTGGGCAGGTGGGCCGCCGCCGCCAGTTGATCGACTATCTTAGAAACGAAGATGTGGACATTGTGGGATTACAAGAGACGATTCGTCAGGATTTCTCGATCTCAGAGCTGGAAAGCCTTAGTCGCCACAAGTTCTCGTGGCATTGGCTCCCGGCGACGGGACACTCAGGGGCATCCTCCTTGGTGCCAAGGAGGATACCTTTGAGATAGAAGATATGGATCGCGGGGAGTTCTTTGTGAGCATGTTGCTCACCCATAGACGATCGAACCTTCATTGGGAGGTGATTATTGTCTATGGCCCGCGGATCACAGGAGGTCCGCTGAGTTCTTAGCTGAGCTCAGGTCAAAGGTGGAGCGATGCCACACTCCTATAGTGGTGACATGTGATTTTAATCTTATTCGCTCCCCTGATGACAAGAGCTCAGATAATGTGGACCTCCTAGGATGTGCATGTTCTACGACTGGATTGCTGACCTTGCTCTACGAGAGATCACAAGAGTTGGGGCGCGTTATACGTGGTCCAACAACACATGCTGTCCCGATCCAGAGTGTGCTTGATTGGGTTTTAGTCGGTGGAATGGGAAGTTGCTTTTCCTTTGTGCTCGTTCGTGCGATTACTAGGATTGGCTCAGATCATTCTCCCCTCCTCCTTTCTTCCGGAGGAGGGGCCACGCCGAGGTCGAACCGCTTCCACTTTGAGGAGCTCTGGCTTAGTCAGCCGGCTTTGTAGAAGCAGTTTGCCAGAAGTGGGACTTGGTCGTGACTCCCCCCCCCCCCCCCCCGCGCCTATAATGCGGTTGACATTTGGCACCATTGTGCTAAAGTCGTGCGCCAATTTATGCGTGGGTGGGGCGCGAACTTAGGCGTAGAGGTGCGAAAGATAAGGCGGACATCCTCGGCCAGATTCAGACGCTCGATGTGGTGGCTGACTCGACAGGCTTGTCCGCTGATGGATGGTTGCAGCGGTATGCTTTGGAGAACTCCTTGATGGAGATCTACAAAGGCGAGGAGATATTCTGGCGACAGCGTAGTCGTTAGAATTGGATTCTTCGTGGAGATGCTAATACAACATACTTCCATGCCATTGCTAATGGCCACGTCGCAGGTGCTCTATCCCGTGCCTATGGGCGGATGGCCTCCTTTTAGAGGAGGCCCAGGACCTATCCGCCCACATATACTCCTTCTATAAGGAGTTATTTACGGAGGGGCCCCGCACGGGGGTAGCTTTGGCACCGTACTTCTTGCCCTTAGGGGCTTTAGTCTCGGATGACGAGAATAGGGAGCTTACTATCCCTTTCAGCCCTGAGGAGGTGCGCAGAGCTATAATGGGGATGAAGGCCAACTCAGCCCCTGGTCCGGATGGCCTTCCTGTCTCCTTCTTCCAGAAATTCTGGGAGGTTATTGAGGTGGTGATTATGCCGATGTTCCAGGAGTTCTATACTGGGACAGTGGTTATGTCTCGCCTCAACTTTGGCGTGATTACCTTGATTCCTAAAGTCGCAGGGGCCACAGATATACGTCAGTTTAGGACGATCACGGTGATCAATGTCATCCAGAAAACTGATTGCCAAAGTGTGTGCAACACGCTTGGCGCCAGTTGTGGAGCGCCTCGCTCACCCACATCAGTTCGCCTTTCTCAAGGGACGATTTATCCATGACGGGATTCTAGCTCTTCATGAGGTTGTTCATGAAGTCAAGGCTAGACATCTTAAAGGTGTCTTCCTTAAGCTAGATTTCCAGAAGGCATATGATCGTTTGGACTGGGATTTTCTCCGCCAGGTCCTCGAGCGTCGTGGGTTTGATGAGTGCTTCATATGCTGGGTTATGCAAATCGTCATGTCTGGGAACACGGCCATAAACATTAATGGGGACATTGGTCCTTACTTTAGATCTTCGGTGGGGTGAGGCAAGGGGACCCAATCTCCCCCCTTCTCTTCGACCTTGCCGGTGACGCCTTGGCGGCTATCTTGACAAAGCCAAGACGGTCGGCCACATCTCTTGTGTGGTTGGGCACCTTATTCCTGGAGGTGGGATCACTCACCTCCAGTATGCGGATGATACCATGATCATGGTGGAGGGGTCGGAACTTGACATTGTTAATCTCAAGTTCCTTCTCCTCTGCTTTGAGGCCATGTCTGCCTCAAAATTAACTTCGAGAAGAGCGAAGTCATGATCATGGGGTACTCTCCTGATGAGCAACAGCGGATAGCGGACAAACTAAATTGAAGTTATCTGCCTTCCCTGTTACTTATCTTGGGATTCCCCTTAGTGACTCTAGGCCTTATTAAGAACCTAGACCGGTTACACAGCGTGTCAAAGCTAAGGCGGAGCCTTGGCAAGGGCGGTTCACTCTAGGCGAGCAACAGTCCTGATTGACGCCTGTCTCTCTAGTCTACCTATGTACATGATGGGAGTTTATATACTCACAGAAGGCACGCATGTCACCTTTGATAGGGAACTCTCACGCTTCTTGTGGCAGGCGGCAATGGGCGTCAGAACTACCACATGGTCAAATGGGCGGATGTGTGCGCCCCCAAAGACATGGGGGGCATAGGTATCTTATCATCTCGTAAGATGAACGTGGCGCTCATGCTACGATGGTGTGGCGGGTTACTTAGAGAGGAGGGGGGGTTATGGCTGCAACTTATCAAAGCGAAATACCTGCAGGGCCGCCCCTCCTTTCTTGTGACCGTTAGGATGGATCCCAATTTTGGCGGTCCATCCAATCCATCAAGCATGAGATTAGGAAGGGTGTTCGCTTCTCCATTGGTAATGGAGAGGGCACCCTCTTTTGGTTGGACACGTGGCTTGGCGGGAGCCCGCTACAACATAGGTTCCCTCCCTGTTTGCTATTTGCGCGGACCCGATGCAGCTGGTGGGCGCGGCGATACTCAATAGGACTTGGAACATCTCGTTCTGACGAACATTTTGTATTGCCGAGGCTACAGCCTGGGCGGAGTTACGGAGAGTTTACTTCCGGAGGCGCTGCCGGGCGGCCGAGACCTCGTGTCATGGCACTTGGCGCCCTCTGGGACGTTCTCTGTAAAGTCGGCTTATCGGAGTCTTTTTAGTAACCCAGTTAGAGCTTGGGCCTCTCCACTCTGGAAGGCTCTCTTACCGTTAAAAATCAAATATCTTTGTGTGGCAGCTTCTTAGGGACCGCCTCCCTCAGGGGTGGAGGTACGCAAGCGACAGGGGCCAGGTGATGGGCTTTGCCCCATGTGTGGGATCCCCGAGACAGGAACCACATCCTCTTCACCTGCCCCGCTGCAGGTTTCTATGGAACTTCGTCCACGAGGCGCTTGGGCCTGGTTGGCAGGCCTCAGACCTCGGCGAGTTCTTAGAAATCCAGCGAACCGTACCGGGGAGAGGCGACGCCTCTTCTGGTTGGTGTTTCGCGTTGACGTGGACCCTGTGGACAATTCGCAATAAGATGGTGATCGAGCGGATCTTTCTCCGAGTGCTTTTGACTCGATGTTTAAATTTCTGGCTTTCTTGCAGC